>OY755250.1:51995449-52463752 GCA_963576725.1 Azorinus chamasolen | reverse complement strand
CCCACATATAAATGCCTTTTCACATACAGTGAAACCTCTCTAAAACGGCCACTAAATCGTGTTAATGAATTGATATTTTGGGCAGGTGGCTGCTTAAAGCAAGGTCAAAGTGAAACAGAGCGCTCCTATAGGAGCGTTCTGTTTTACTTTCACCTTGTTTTAAGCAGCCACCTGCCTTTCACACAATATAATTGGTGTAATTTAGTGGCCGTTATAGACATGTATTTGCAAACCCTGTAGACTGATCCCATAGGAACTGTCTGATCAGAGTCTTCTCTGTTTGCCTTTACTTCATAAATAGGCCTTATTGCCCTATGTCTTTGCAAACAGAGTAGACCCAAATCAGATGGCTCCTATAGGATCAGGGTCTTTTCTGTTTGCTTATGGAATAGCATAGACCTGATTCCAAAGTTTCTACTTTAACTCTTCGTGTGCTAAATTGTAAAACACATTTCTCCTTCTTTACCCATGCCCTGTTGTATAATTACATATATCTGTACTGTGTACAAGTATTTCGCTGTGCAATCACTGCTGTGGGGTGCACAGATTGAACAATCAACTTGTAAATAGTGCAGACCTGGATGAGACAGCTCCTGCAGGAGCTGTCTCATCTAGGTCTTCACTATTTACAGGTAGGTATATTGACGTGAATAGCAAGCGAAGGGTTAATACATTTTAAAAAAAATTGATCTAATTAATATTCACGATGCCATCATTTCTTTCATGAATATTCATGGTGTAAAAGGTTTAAAAAAAATCAAAATATGAGTGTCACACAGTTTGGATCCTGATTAGAAACTAGTTCACTTGCCCAAACTGTCTCAAAGGTCATTACCAATTGGTCTGTGGTGTCAAGGTCATTACCAATTTGTCTGTGGTGTCAAAGGTCATTACCAATTGGTTTGTGGTGTCAAAGGTCATTACCAATTGGTTTGTGGTGTCAAAGGTCATTACCAATTGGTTTGTGGTGTCAAAGGTCATTACCAATTGGTCTGTGGTGTTGACAAAGTTAACCATTGCCCTAATGAATATTAATTAGTTGATCACTTCATGAATATTCATTAACTTATTTTTTTTACAGTAAATTTAAAATTATTGACTAATAGACAAAAATATGCTGTACTAATTACTACCCCTTTGTAAACAGAGTAGACCCACATCAGACAGCTCCATTACAGGCTGTCTGATCAGGATCTGATCTGTTTCCTTATGGAATGATATAGATATGATTCTACAGTTTCTAGTTTGACCAAAAGTCATCTATTTGAAATTGCATGAAAATGCATTTATTATATGATGGAAAATGAGAACTTGATAACTTAACCCTTTCCCTCATATAAATGTGTTTTCAAGAATTTGCAAACAGAGTAGACCCAGATCAGGCGGTTCTTATAGGAGCCTTCTGATCAGCGTCTGCTCTGTTTGTCAATGGAATTTGATAGATCTGTTTCTTTAGTTTCTAAAATGGCTACAATGTTCCACTTACTTCCATATTTCATTATAACGATTTTGTTCATGAATATTCAGTAGGTTCTGAAATTTGAAATAAATATAATAACAGGAAAATGGTTGATGAATAATCATGTAAGAAATTGTTGATGACATCATAGATATAAACTGGATGACTTTTTATATGAACATACAAATTTTTGGTCATATCAGAAACTGTAGAATAGGATCTCTATTATTCTGGATTTTAGCAAACAGACCGTAGCCGTCTGTTTGCAAGGTATTCAAAAGAGCTCTCCATAAGGGGTTAAACTGGAGTTAAAAAGCGGAAATACATGATTTCACCGATATGATATATGTACATGTATTTCAAATATTCTTTTCATTGAAACCCCGCTTAAACCATTATCTCATAGGCTATTTTTAGACACCAATTACCTCTTTTAATAAACCTACTTAAAGGAGCATTTATTTGAAAAAGGAGAAAATTACAATTATGTAGTTTTTTTTAAATAATTGTGATATGTAGAGCATTTTCTGGTATGAAGCAAATGCTCTATTTATCACAATGGTTTCAAAAAGTGACTTTTACAAAGGTGTCAAATTAATGGGATATAGTTACTAATAACTCTTTGCATGCTAGCAGGGGTCCTTCTCCTACCATTTATGACCTTTGCAAACAGTTTGGATGCAGATCAAACTCTGCCAAATGTGGGGTCAGATCTGATATTCAAACTGTGTGTCCCGCAGACTCGGTTTAAGCAAAATGATAAATTGGAAAAAATGGTTTTGAAAATATTGCAAATTTACTATTGAGCAGTAGACAGTGGAGCAGACGACATCATTACTAATCATAACAAATCAAACAAAGAGGTAAATGTTAAACCTTTCCTTATTATAAGCAATTTTTCATACCTTAACCCTTTCCTGCATATAAGCATTTTTCACGCATTTGAAAACAGAGTAGACCCAGATCAGACAGCTCCTACAGGAGCTGTCTGATCTGGGTCTACTCTGTCTACTCTGTTTGCAAATGTGTGAAAATGTTTTTATATGAGGGAAAGGGTTAAGCAACCTTCTGCATTACGGTCCCATACTTAACCACTTTTTAACGGTCACTTAACCCTTTCCCTCATATAAACATGTTTTCACGCACTTGCAAACAGAGTAGACCCAGATCAGACGGCTCCTAGAGGAGCCGTCTGATCAGGGTCTGCTCTGTTTGCTAATAGAATTTGATAGATCTGTTTCTTTGTTTTCTAAAATGTCTACAATATTCCATCTTCAATATTTCATTATAACTGTTTTGTCAATGAATATTCATTAGGTAATGAAATATGGAATAAATGTAGAACAGGGAAAGGGTTAAGACATTTGAGTGCCCACCTTTATCTGTTTCCCTGATAAATATTCATGGAGTGGGTATTTATGCAATTATTACATGCAGAGCTGCTGAGTGTAGTATACAGTGTGCTATTATACAATAGGTACCCTGGCAGTGATTAGATGCTGATTGCTTTTATTCGTTAGCCCTTTACTCCATGAATATTCATGTAAAAATTAATTATGTCATGGATATTAAAGATGTATGCTGCTCAAATTTCTGAAAATTTTATGTTTCAAACTGACTTCAGAATTGGAATTTATGTACCTTAACACTTACTTAACGCTAAACAGCACTGTTAGTAAAGGGTTGTAATGTATCGAAATAAATAGAGAAAGGATTGCTACGGAAACCAATGGAAAATCGTTTGCCATTGACCTGTTTTCTTATGAAATTATTATAGAACTGATCTGGGTCTGCTTCATTTGCAAAGGCATTCAAAAGTGTATCTTTGGAGTGATTTTAAATGCATATAACAATACTTATATATATCAAGTGATGAGCTAAGAATTTTATCATTGCAGAAAACGCACAATCAGATTTATATTATTTCATAGGCAAACAGAGCTGAGCCTGATCCATTAAAGACAACTTCTACAGGAGCCGTCTGATCTGGGTCTACTCTGTTTGCAAAGGCATAAAAATGGTATCTATTAACTAAGGGGTTAAGATTGATTGTTCAGCTTCCCTTTTTTCAAGGATCAGTGGGTCAAACAGTTTAATTTAGTGTCTCACCAGGATCCAAACTGTTTGTCGTCATTTCTCCACTAAACCTTATGTTGTGACCAATCTTTAGAATCGTCTCGAAGAGACGATTCTTAAGAGTGGTCACAACATAGGTTTGGCAGAGAAATAAAGAAGTTATACTTGGAAAGATTTTAATTTACGCATCTTATCTGGAGCTCTGTCTTATGCTTAAATATTGATACATTAGTGTAGCTTAGAGTATAATTTTAAGACTAGGGTCTACATACATATTTGTTTACAGCAACGCGACAAATTTAATTAAACTACCCCGACCCTAATGTTTTTTAACCCTCTCCTGCATAAATAAGACTTTCTATGCCTCTTTGAAAGTCATTTTTTGAAACCATTATGATAAAAAGAGCATTAAATTTTGCTCCATAGGAGCAAAATTAATGCTCTATTTATCACAATGGTTTCAGTACTACACAATTCTAAATGTTTCCTTTTCTCTAGTAAATGCTCCTTTTTTGTAGATTTATTCAAAGAGGTTGGGTCTAAAAATAGACTATGAGGGAATGGGGTAAAGATTTTGGGCAAAAAGAATAAAATGAAGAAAAAACCTGTTAACCCTTTCCCTCATGTAAACATGTTTTCACGCATTTGCAAACAGAGTAGACCCAAATCAGATGGCTCCTAGAGGAGCTGTCTGATCATGGTCTACTCTGATTGCTAATAGAAATTAAAAGATCTGTGTCTTTAGTTTCTAAAATGGCTACAATGCCCAACCTTCCATTTTTCATTGTAACTATTTTGTCCATGAATATTCAGTAGGTATTGAAATTTGGAATAAACATAGAACAGGGAAAGGGTTAAAAAAAACAACAACATATATTTGCACCAATTTTTGCACCTAAATATCAATACCTACCATGTCAATGTTCTCTTTATTAGAACAGCAAGTTATAGGTACAAAGTACGATATTAGTTTATATATATATCTGAATATAGTTGCTGAACCGATTATACAATCGATAACTAGTAACTTTGCTCCAACTGTCTATTGATAGTAAAATCACAACTGCAACCGATCCCCAACACTAATTTACCAATCTTACCTGTGTAGGTAATCACAAACTAGCAAGAAGTTAACCCTTTCCCTCATATAGACGTGTTTTCACGCATTTGCAAACAGAGTAGAGGAGCCGTCTGATCAGGGTCCACTCTGTTTGCTAATAGAATTTGATAGATCTGTTTCTTTGCTTTCTAAAATGTCTAAAATCTTCCATCTTCCATATTTCATTATAATTATTTTGCTAATGATTATTCAGTAGGTATTGAAATTTGCCCATTCTGCAGAACAGGGAAAGGGTTAATGTAAACATATGCATGCTAATCTTAATGTGACTTTGACTTGCATTGGCATACATCTTGGATCCATGTGAAAGGAAGTGTTAGTCAGCATCTCAGCAGGGTCCAAGCTGTTTGACCTGTGTAGGTAATCACAAACTAGCAAGAATGTAATCATGCTAATCTTAATGTGACGTGCATTGGCATACATCTTGGATCCATGTGGAAGGCAGAGTTAGTCAGCATCTCAGCAGGGTCCAAGCTGTTTGACCTGTGTAGGTAATCACAAACTAGCAAGAATGTAATCATGCTAATCTTAATGTGACGTGCATTGGCATACATCTTGGATCCATGTGGAAGGCAGAGTTAGTCAACGTCTGATCAGGATCCAAGCTGTTTGACACTTGATCATTAGTTTCCCCCAAACCTTTTAACCTTCATATTAATGTGTTTTCACGCATTTGCAAACAGTGTAGACCCAGATCAGACAGCTCCTAGGGGAGCTGTCTGATCAGGGTGTACCCTGTTTGCTAACGAAATTTGATAGATTTGTTTCTTTGCTTTCTAAAATGTTGACAATGTTCCACCTTCCATATTTCTTTATAACTATCTTCTCAATGAATATTCAGTAGGTATTGAAATTTGTATTAAACTTAACTTAAAGGGTTAAGATATCAAAAATAAGTCAAATATTGCAACAGATCAGTGTTTTAACCCCTTCTCCCTTTTGATCATATAAACGCAGTTTCACATATTTGCAAACAGAGTAGACTCAGATTAGGCAGCTCCTGTAGAAGAGTCTGATCAGGATCCAAGCTGTTTGCAAATTAAGGAATTCGAAAGATCTTTTTCTTTATACTTTCTTAAATGGCTACACTGTATGTTCCACATTTCATATTTCATTATTACTATTTTGTTTGTGCATGAGTATTCAGTATATATTGAAATTTGTAACAAATATAGAACAGGGAAAGGGTTTACCCTTTACCTTATGTAAGCACATTTTTACGCATCTGCAAACAGAGTAGACCCAGATCAGACAGATCTTTTCCTTGTTTTATGTTTATTCCAAATTTCAATACCTATTGAATATTCATGAACAAAATAGTTATTATGAAATATGAAAGGTGGAACAATGTAGCCATTTGAGAAAGTATAGAAACAGATCTCTCAAATTCGACATTAGCAAACAGAGCAGGCCCTGATCAGACGGCTCCAATAGGAGCCGTCTGATCTGGGTCTACTCTGTTTGCAAATGCATGAAAACATGTTTATATGAGGGAAAGGTTTAAGCAGACCTCATGTGTTTATCACAGGATAATACACATGGCTGATAATCTGTACTAGGCAGACAATCAATTACTAGATAACTGTACTGGTATATTGCCCTTTCAATGTTCAATATTCATGAAAGAAATTATGACATTATGAATATTTATTAGCGGATTTTTGTGTAAACCTGCCAAGAGGCAGTGTGTCACATAGAGATCAGTTTCTGTCTGTCTGTCTGTCGGTCGGTCGGTCTTTCTGTCTAGCGCAGTGGTTCCTGAGAAAGTGACTTTTACAAAGGCATCAAAAGGCGTCAATATGAGGGAATGGGTTAACCCTTTCCCTCATATAAACGTGTTTTCACGCATTTGCAAACAGAGAAGACCCAGATCAGACGGCTCCTAGAGGAGCCGTCTGATCAGGGTCTGCTCTGTTTGCTAATAGAATTTGAAAGCTCGGTTTCTTTACTTTCCAAATTGGGTACATTGTTCCACCTTGCATATTTCCTTATAAGAATTTTCTCCATGAATATTTATTAGGTATCAAAATTAGGGCTAAATATAGAACAGGGAAAGGGTTAATAATCAGGGAAGAAATGATGACATCATCAATAATATGAACAGCATGTTATTGCATTTTCATAATGGCATATGTTTGCAATGACAGAAAGTTTCAAACTGATTAACCCTTTCCCTGTTCTATGTTTATTCCAAATTTCAATATCTACTGAATATTCATTCACAAAAGAGTAATAAAGAAACATCAAAGGTGGAACATTGTAGCCATTTTAGAAAGTTACAGACACAGATCTGTGAAATTCTATTAGCAAACAGAGCAGACCCTGATCAGACGGCTCCTCTAGGAGCCGTCTGATTGCAGATGCGTAAAAACACGTTTATATGAGGGAAAGGGTTAATAGGATAATTATATACTATACAATAAGCAAACAGAATAGACCCAGGTCAGACAACATCTGTAGGCATTAACCCTTTATTCCATAAAAACGCCTTTCTACATATATGCAAACAGAGTAGACCCAGATCAGATGGCTCCTGTAGTCTGAACAGAATCTGCTCTGTTTGCCTGTGATATAAACTATATAGATATAATTATACAGCTTCTGTCTGAGCCAAAATATTCTGTGTTCATAATTATGCCATTATAAAGAAATAATCTAATTAATATTCATGATGTCAAAAATTCAGACATTAATATTCATGGAGTAACTCTTTACTCCATAAATATCCATGTAAGAAATAGCCACAATAGAAACTGCCCTAAGTGGTCATTTGTTTATTGGAGTCTTAACCCTTCGCTTGCTATTCACATCAATATACTTACCTGTAGGAGCTGTCTCATCAGGGTCTGCACTATTTACAAGTTCATTGTGCAACCAGTGCACTCCACAGCAATGATTGCACAGTGAAATACTTGTATACAGTGAAGATATATGTAATTATACAACAGGGCATGTGTAAAGAAGGAGAAATGTATTTTAAAATTCAGCAAGAGAAGGGTTAAAATGCAGGAGATTGCATAATCCTTTCCTCCATAAATACACCTTTCTACACCTCTGTAATAGTCACTTTATGAAACCAGTGTGATAAATAGAGCATTTTGCTCCAAAGGAATAGATGCTCTATTTATCACTATGGTTTCAATACTACACAATTATGAGGGAATGGGTTAAAGCAGGGCCAATGGATAATGCAGAAAGCTCCTTTTGACCTGCATTGAGCTTCCACTTACCATACAGGCCCCTAATTAGACCTTCTTTGGATGGTTGCTCAACCCTGGTTCCCTCATAGGCCATTTTTAGACCAAACCTTTTTGAATTTATTTATATAATTATAAATCTACCGAAAAGGAGCATTTACTAGAGAAAAGGAAAATTTTAGAATCCTGTATTTTTGAAGCGCTTGTGATAATATAAATAGAACATTTGCTCCTATGGAGCAAATGCTCTATTTTTCACAAGGTTTTGCGTCAAAAGGTGTTAAGACCAAGTTCTGCTGTACGTCACATTATATAATTGGATTTTTGTAATAATGGCACATGAACACATGACATTTTGGCCATTGTAGAAACTGCAGAATTAGAACTACACATGTGTATTAATATTCCATAAGCAAACAGAACAGATCTTGATCAGAATACTCCTATAGGAGCCATCTGATCTAGGTTTTACTCTGTTTGCAAAGGGCCGTAACCTTTTCACCTGTTATGTATTCATGGATTTAAGGAAGCTCCTTTTGACCTGCATTAAGCTCCCGCTTGCCATACAGGCCCCTAATTAGACCTTTGGATGGTTGCTCAACCCTGGTTCCCTCATAGGCGATTTTAAGACCAAACCTTTTTGAATTTATTTATATAATTATAAGTCTACCGAAAAGGAGCATTTACTAGAGAAAAGGAACATTTTAGAATCCTGTATTTTTGAAGCCATTGTGATAATATAAATAGAACATTTTTACAAAGGGTGTCAAAAGGTGTTAAGACCAAGTTCTGCTGTAGTCACATTATATAATTGGATTTTTGTAATAATGGCACATGAACACATGAAATTTTGGCCATTGTAGAAACTGTAGAATTAGAACTACACATGTGTAATATTCCATAAGCAAACAGAACAGATCCTGATCAGAATACTCCTATAGGAGCCATCTGATCTAGGTTTTACTCTGTTTGCAAAGGGCCGTAACCTTTTCACCTGTTATGTATTCATGGATTTAAGGAATAATAACATCATGAATATTTATTAGCTGAATTTTTATAATGGCATATAATTATTGTACACAAGATTTTATGCTTTTGAAAGCAACAGTAGAGTCTCAGACAGATTTGTAATAATTTCATAAGCAAACAGAGTCGACCCTGATGAGTAGACTCCTACAAGAACGATCTGATCTGGGTCTACTCTGTTTGAAAAATCTTCAAAAACCATTCATATGAAAGGGGTAAAAGGCGTATTTAAGGGCTTAACCCTTTCCTTCATATAAACATGTTTTCACACATTTGCAAACAGAGAAGATCTGATCAGGGTCTGCTGTGTTTGCTAATAGAATTTGATAGTTCTGTTTCTTTAGTTTCTAAAATGGTTACAATTTTCCACTTTCCATATTTCATTATAACTATTTTTCCATTAATAGTCAGTAGATATTGAAAATTGGACTAAAAATAGAACACTGGGAAAGGGCTTGAAAAGTGTATAATCTATAATCAACAGTTTACACCATGAAACAAATAATGATTGTCATGTACAGTCAAATCACGTTATCTCAAATTTGGCCCTTCCTAAATAGTATTGCTTAAAATGTATCACTAGGCATATTTAAAAACACACATGACAGCTTGATGTAAGTCTAAAGTAATGGTGACAGCTCCTGCAGGAGCTTTCAGCAATGTTTTGGACCTGTATTAACCTATTCCCGCATAGGCTATTTTTAGATTCAGTCTCTTTGATTAGAATAAACCAAAAAGGAGCATTATCTAGAGATAAGGAATTTTGTAGTTTTGATCGAAACCATTGCTCCTGTGGAGCAAAATTTAATGCTCTATTTATGACATAATGGTTTCACAAAGTGACCTTTACAAAAGGCGTCAATATGCGGGAATGGGTTGAGCCGTGAACTTGAGAAATTGTCCATATTAGAAATGAACTTGAAGTTCAACTGTATGTTTCTTCATGGCATAATATAGATCTGGCCCGAGGTTATATAACTTTTTGCTTGAGTCTGAGGTCATTCTCAAGCATCTGACCAATCAGATACTTGAGAATGAGCTCAGACTCAGAAGTTTTATAACCTTGTACCCTAATTTTTCAGTTTTTTGTCAAAGCAAAAACATTGCCATGAGAATTTTACTTTTAAAAAAAATATCCATGGTGCCAATATTACTGACATGACTATTCAACAGGGAATGGGATAATGGGTTGTGTCTGGACCATTATGCATGCATGAATAACATGCATGGTTAATTACCTAAAAATAGATTTGTTATGAGAAGATAATTATGGAAAATCAATGGCAGGCTATCTGTATGTGGTTAACTCTTTTGGCGTGCTGAACTTGTTGTCTGCTTAACCTTTTACTCCATGAATATTCATGTATTACAAGAAATAATGACATCATGAATATTAATTAGTTTGCTTTTATAAAAGCACAAGTTAAGAACACAGAAAAGCTTGGTTTGGCAAAAATTATAGAATCAGGTCTTTATCATTTCATATAATGTAGACAAGGCAGACCTTGATCAGGAGCCATCTGATCTAGGTCTACACTGTTTGCAAAGGCATAAAAAGGGGGTTTATAAAGAAAAGGGTTAAAATAGCCTATAAAGATATGGATTCTGGTGCAGCTAGATACTTACAGTAAAACCTCTCTAAAACAGCCACTAAATTACATCAAGTATTTTGTGTTAAAGGCAGATGGTTGCTTAAAGCAAGGTGAAGTAAATTAAAACACGCCTATAGGAGCATTCTGTTTTACTTTGACCTTGCTTTAAGCAGACACCTGCCCTTAATACCAACTAATTAACACAATTTAGTGGCTGTTATAGAGAGGTTTTACTGTATATCTCATCTGGATGCAGACTGTTAACAAAGTTTTCAAAGATTCTTTGATAGAATACCGGTTTGCCAACCTTTAACTCTTT
Source organism: Azorinus chamasolen (assembly GCA_963576725.1). Classification (NCBI taxonomy): domain Eukaryota; kingdom Metazoa; phylum Mollusca; class Bivalvia; order Cardiida; family Solecurtidae; genus Azorinus; species Azorinus chamasolen. The sequence continues at coordinate 52,452,963 of OY755250.1, read as the reverse complement.
ACTCCATTGATATTCAGAAGAGCAGGCTCAGGGTATATTCTTTCCCTCATACAGTAAAACCTCTCTTTAACCCATTCAGGCTATTTTTAGATCCAACCTCTTTGAACAAATCTACCGAAAAGGAGCATTTACTAAGAAAAAGGAAAATTTTAGAATTGTGTAGTGTTGAAACCATTGTGATAAATAGAACATTTGCTCCTATGGAACAAATGCTCTATTTATCACAATGGTTTCACAAAGTGACTTTTACAGAGGCGTCAAAAAGCGTCTATATGCGGGAATGGGTTAAATTAATTGACCACTAAATTACATAAAGTATTTTGTGTTAAAGGCAGGTGGATGCTTAAAGCAAGGGCAAAATAAAACAGAACGCTTCTATAGCCTATATATTACAGGAGTGTTCTGTTTCACTTTCACCTTGCTTTAAACAACCACCTGCCCAAAATACCAACTAATTAACACAATTTAGTGAGATTTACAACTAATTAACACAATTTAGTGGTCGTTATAGAGAGGTTTTTCTGTAGTATATAAACATGTTTTCATGCATTTGCAAACAGTAAGTATACCTGGATTAGACAGCTCCTAGAGGAGCTGTCTGATCAGCGTCTGCTCTGTTTGCTCTAACGGAATTTGAAAATTTTGTTCCTTTAGTTTCTAAAATGGCTACACTGTTCCAGTCTTTCCATATTTCATTATAACTATTATATCCACGAATATTCAGTAGGTATGGAAAGTTTGTATAAACATGGAACAGGCAAAGGGATAAGGCGTAAGTCTTTATAGACGAGGAGCTGAGTGAATGGATCCAGATGAGACACTGGGTAACTTGATTGGTGTTTAGATCATGATGGGAAACTCAGTAACTTGATTGGTGTTTAAATTCTAGATGGGACACTTGATTGATGTTTATATTCATATAGGACACTTAGCAACTTGATTGGTGTTTAGATCCATATGGACACTTAGTAACTTGATTGGTGTTTAGATCCATTGGGACTCTTAGTACCTTGATTGGTGTTTAGATCCATTGGGACACTTAGTACCTTGATTGGTGTTTAGATCCTTATAGGACACTTAGTCACTTGATTGGTGTTTAGATTCATTGGGACACTTAGTAACTTGATTGGTGTTTAGATCCTTATAGGACACTTAGTAACTTGATTGTTCTCTTCATCAGAGAAACTGGGTGTTTGGATTGAGATGGGATACCGAGTAACTCAATTTTTGGCCATGGCAGAAACTAAAATCGTATCAGTATTATATCACAAGCAAATAGAGGAGACCCTGATCAGATGGCTCCTACAGGAGCTGTCTGATCTTGGTCTACTCTGATTTCAAAGACCTAGAAAAGCGTATTTATGAAGTGAAGGGTTGAACTTCAAAAGACTGGTTTTTATTATTTTTTTCCAGAAACTTGATCAAAAATGGCATGTGGCCAACAAAATGGTGGAACCTGGTAGTTGTTGTGGTGACCTTGACCTTACTTTTACTAGGAGACTGGCAGTTATTCCGGCCCCTGACTGACCCACTGATTGCATTGGAACATTGGCTGCAAATACCAGCAGGTAATAAATAATTGTATAGATCAGTGGCACAGATACGATTGAGACAAGTCTGAAGAGGGGTAACAACATTAAATCTCTACTCCATAAATACAACATTCTATGCCTTTGCAAATAGAGTAGACCAATACCAGATGGCTCCTGTGGGTCTGTTCCGTTTGCTGATAAATGGGGTAATATAGATTAGATTCTACACTTTCAGCTTTGACAAAAAAAATTGAGCTAACCCTTTCCCTTATATTGCCTTTACACATATTTGTAGACCCAGATCAGACAGCTCCTACAGGGTCTGCTCTATTTGCTAATGGAAATTTATAGCCCTGTTTCTATACTTTCTAAAATGGCTACAATGCTCCACTAGGAGCCTTCTGATCAGGATCTGCTCTATTTGCTTATGGAGTAATATAGAACTGATTCTACAGTTTCTGCTTTGACAAAAATTGTTTGATTTAATATGTTTTTTTCAAAAATAAATAAATCTAATAAGTATTTATGATGCCATAATTTCTTTCAGGAATATTAAAGGAGTACAGGTAAAGAGGTGTTGGTGGAGAAATTAGGAGTTTAGTACCGGTATTTGAAATTCATCCCTTATCCCTTTACAGAGGTCCGGATAAGATATGTAGATTTAAACCTTTTAGGGAATAGTTCCTTAATTTGTCCACCAAACCCTATACTGTGACCACTCTTTAGATAAGAATCGTCTCAAAGAGATGATTCTTAAGAGTAGACCACAATATAGGGTTTGGAGGAGAAATGAAGGTTTTAGTATTTGCTCTGCTCTGTTTGCTTGCTTTTGACATGATATAGATCTGATTCTACAGTTTTTATCAAAGCATAAAATTCCTAAAACCGTTTCCTCCCTAAATATGCCTTTCTACACCTATACAAGCCACTTATTGAAACTATGGAGCATTAATGCTCTGTTTGTAATTATCACAATGGTTTCAAAACTACACAATTCTAAAAATGTCCTTTCCTCTAGTAATTTAGTAAATACTCCTTTTTGGTAGATTTAGTCAATCGGTAGATTTAGTCAAAGAGGTTGGGCCTAAAAATAACTTATGAGGGAATGGATTAAAATTTTTTATATTACATGTATAAAAATGGAGCTTATAAAAATGCATGTTCTCATCAGTTCTTACATGATTACCGAACAGGGAATGTTACAATGACGGACTTTTCTATTTTGAAAATTAAGCATTCAAAGGGTTGTGGCATGTCTGATCTACGGATACAGTTGAACTTCGATGTCTCGAACTCGGATAACTCGAACTTCGGGATAACTCGAACTAAATGTTCAGTCCTTCCAAAAAATTTCCAAATTTCTCTATTTTTAAAATGTATCACTACGTATATCTAGAAACACATTTCACAGCTTAATGCATTTCTACAGTAATGCTGAAATCTCCTGCAGGAGCTTTCAGCATTACTGTAGACCTGCATTAAGCTATGAACTTGAGAAATTGTCCAGATTACAAATCGGATAACTCGAACTTCTGTTATCTCGAACTAATTTATATAGTCCCTTGAAGTTCGAGATATCGAAGTTCAACTGTATATGATATTCTCAGTATGCCTGGTTTAGTGAGAGCATCTATCCATTTCCTTGTCCATTTGTTTGACTAGAGTTTTCTCATGCTCCACACAAGGTTGGAAGCATATAACCGTGCTCTTGTCTGTTCACCCATCTGTATGTCCGACAAATCTGGTACGTCCTCATACACCAATGAAACTTCAAACTTTTACAGATGAGCAACAGTGCTGTGTAAATGATTAAAAGTTTTTGCTCCAACCATTTGAAATTTGAGTTATTTGAAATTTTCTTCATTGTATGACATAAAGTATAAAATAAGATATGTAGATTTAAACCTTTTAGGGAATAGTTCCTTTATTTGTCCACCAAACCCTATACTGTGACCACTCTTTAGATAAGAATCGTCTCAAAGAGATGATTCTTAAGAGTAGACCACAGTATAGGGTTTGGAGGAGAAATGAAGATTTTAGTATTTGCTCTGCTCTGTTTGCTTGCTTTTGACATGATATAGATCTGATTCTACAGTTTTTATCAAAGCATAAAATTCCTATAACCGTTTCCTCCCTAAATATGCCTTTCTACACCTATACAAGTCACTTATTGAAACTATGGAGCATTAATGCTCAGTTTATCACAATGGTTTCAAAACTACACAATTCTAAAAATGTCCTTTCCTTTAGTAATTTAGTAAATACTCCTTTTTGGTAGATTTAGTCAATCGATAGATTTAGTCAAAGAGGTTGGGCCTAAAAATAACTTATGAGGGAATGGATTAAAAAAAAAATATTATATTACATGTATAAAAATGGAACTTATAATCATGCATGTTCTCATCAGTTCTTACATGATTACCGAACAGGGAATGTTACAATGACGGACTTTTCTATTTTGAAAATTAAGCATTCAAAGGGTTTAGGCGTGACTGATCTACGGACACAGTTGAACTTCGATGTCTCGAACTCGGATAACTCGAACTTCTGGATAACTGGAACTAAATGTTCAGTCCTTCCAAAATCCTTCTAAATTTTTCTATTTTTAAAATGTATCACTACGTATATCTAGAAACACATTTCACAGCTTAATGCAGTTCTACAGTAATGCTGAAAGCTCCTGCAGGAGCCCATCTGTATGTCCGACAAATCTGGTACGTTCTTATACACCAATGAATTTCAGACTTTTACAGAATGCTGATGAGCAACAGTGATGTGTAAACTTTAAAAGTAGGTGATTGTTTAACCCTTTGCTCCAGAAATACGCCTTTCTACGCCTTTGCAAACAGAGGAGACCCGGATCAGACAGCTCCTATAGGAGCTATCTGATCAGGGTCTGCTCTACTTGCTGATGATATAGTATAGATATGATTCTACAGATTCTGCCATTGCCAAATTTTTCAGCATTCATGCGCAATAACAAGATATAATCTAATTAATATTTATGATATCTTTTTTTTATTACTTAGATATTCATGAGACCCAGATCAGGTGGCCCATTGCAGAATCTTTCTCACTTGGCCTGCTCTTTTTGCAGATATAATAATATAGATCTGTTTCTCCTGTGTCTGCCATATGAAAAATATCCTGTGTTTATTATGCTACAATGAAACTCAGCTAGTTAGCCCTTTCCTCCATGAATATGTTTGTAAGAAATAATGACATCATGAATATTAATTAGATTAATTGTTATAATAGCAAGTAAATACTTGAATTTTTGGCAAGTGCAGACACTTTAGAATCATGTCTATATTAAATCATAAGCAAACAGAGCAGACCCTGATCAGAACAGCTCCTACAGGAGTTTGCAAAGGTGTATTGATAGAGGAAAGGGTTAATATTTCATGATGTTATTATTTCTTACCAAATTACCTAATGTTTCACAAAAATGTTTCACAAAATATTTCACGGTAATATAAACTGAAGTCCAGACAAGACAAATAGATTAAAACATTTTACAGAATAGTTTCTTTATTTCTCCACCAAACCCTTGTCGATTCTGAAGAAATGTCGCAACACAGGGTTTGGTGGAGAAATAACCATTTTTGTTAATAAATACACACCTGTAACTTTTGCTCTGAATATAATATTCTACAATAATGTTATTGTAAAAATGCTTACTGCTGAATTAAAATGATACTAGGGATGGGAACGAATATTCGAATATTCGAATACCGTTCCGAATATCGAATAGTAATACTGCTATTCGAATATTCGGAAAAAAAAGAAAAATTAAATTCATAATTTTTCTCTCGTCTTTGACAATTTGACACGTGACTATCACTTTCCCAATACACGGTCCGATGGATGGTACGCCGATTTGGGTATTTATGACCCTAATCCCTGTGTTAATTAGTTGGAGATATTTGATAATTTGACACGTGATCGACTCTTACCTATTACATGGTCCACTGATTGGGGTGTTTAATGACCCTAATCCCTTATCAATCCCCTAAAGATAACCATGCGCGACAGTCCAAACCACCGTGCTATCACGAAGTATTTGTGGTGCAATCAACACATATTTTCTCGCTTCTCAGATGTACTAGATAACACGAGTTACTAAATATAGAAGTACCAGAATCCCTATTTGAAACACCCCTTGTCCTGTGTATTCATACGCGCGATTTAGGCGAAAGCAATACAAGGGAAGTTTTCTTGTTGTGTAAATTTCAAAGCGAGGCTAAAATAGTACGTTGTTACTGTTGCTGTTGGAAACGGAAGTCACAATACGCAATGGGAAGTAGTACTTTACAACATCCGTTAATTTGCTTAGTTTTAAGGTGAATTTAAGCGAGAATAACTATATAACACTGATTTTGTTAAAGCCGACGGCTTCTATACCTGTGTTGGGCTATTCCTGTCGGAAACTCGCTAAAGCTTGTTCTCGACTGGGAACAGACCAACATCGGATATAGAAGCCCCATGTCTTTAACAAAACCTATGCTTGATTCTATTAGTCTTTTGCCCTCGACTTGTTAACGATGTAAGCGTGATCTTTCTTACCAGGATCCACTTTGTTTGTCACTTTGATCTATGTTTCCCTATATTTTGATCAGACACCGAGTCATTTTGATTGAAACAAGTTTGATTAGTTGTAAATATTATGATGTGCAAATATTACGAAACCACATAGAAACACCGTTGTCAAGATAATCGCTTCGAAATGAATGTTTGACTTGATCTGGTTCTATCAATGAATGTATTTATGAACGTGATTAAATATGATTGTGATACAAATGTATTTCTTCACCTTTTCAACCTTTATGTTATTTAATAACTATCAGAAACCCTGCTCTACATACACTGCAGTTCACACGTAAACGTTGTAGGTTGAGCGAACATACGGGCTAGATCTACTACTGCACGAAAGTTTTCGCTACTTCACGACATCCAAAAGCTGTTAATCCTTTAGATACAAGACAATTGGAATAAAATCTTTGTTTTTACATTTTCATAGGTGGAAAAACTAGCGTGTTCTATCCGCAAAAAAAAGAGTGTCAATCTTTCAGACTCGGAGAAGTACATGTTTGAACTTTGGATACACGATCGCAAATTCTTCCGAATATTCGAATACTAGTTTGACCGAATATTCGAATAACAAATTTGGTATTCGTTCCCATCCCTAAATGATACCTATCACAGATACATGTTGTGACTGTTATATATTTAATCATTAGAATATTCAACTTCTTAAAATTTATTTTCTCTATATTTTCTTCACAGAATGGCCAATGATCTTGAGGAGCTTGCTGGTTTCCATGGTAGCGGGTTTCTGTTTCTTTATAATACTGCTGCATGTGCGTCGGTACCTGCTGAGAATATTGCTTTCCTATCGTGGCTGGATGTGTAAGCTATCCATTTACTCCATGAATACTCAAGTCAGAAATAATGAAATCATTAACCCTTAAGTCCATGACTAGTCGTGTCAGAAATAATGACATCATTAACCCTTTAGTCCATGAATAGTCGTGTCAGAAATAATGACATCATTAACCCTTTAGTCCATGAATAGTCGTGCCAGAAATAATGACATCATTAATCCTTTAGTCCATGAATAGTCGTGTCAGAAATAATGACATCATTAACCCTTCACTCCATGAATAGTCGTGTCAGAAATAATGACATCATTTACCCTTTACTCCATGAATACTCGTGTCAGAAATAATGAAATCATTAACCCTTTAGTCCATGGATAGTCGTGTCAGAAATAATGACATCATTATAAACCCTTTACTCCATAAATACGCCTTTCCAAACACAGAAGACCCAGATCAGAAGGCTCCAAAGGAGCTTATTCTTATACTATTATATAGATCTGTTTCTATAGTTTCTGCCATGACCAGATATTCATATAATTAGCTCGTCTGTCACGAGCTATTGTTGTAACCCCAGCGTCCGCGTCGTCTTCATTGTCCGAAATCTTAACATTGACCATAACTCCTTCAATTTTTCATTTATAACCTTCATTTTGGTATGCATGTTCATCTTGACAATGATGACGGATGAGCATTGTACCTGCTACCTATTTTTAGACCCATTACCTAATAGGTTATTTTTAGACAGTTTCCTCCTCAGCTATTTTTAGACCCAACCTCATGGAATAAATCTACAGGAAAGGAGCATTTAATAGAAAAAAGAGAAACTCTCAGAATCATGTAGTTTAACCCATTACGTCATAGGCTATTTTAAGATTCAATCTCTTTGAATAAATCTACCGAAAAGGAGCATTTACTAGAGAAAAGTAAAATGTTAAAATTGTGTAGTATTGAAACCATTGTGATAAATAGAGCATTTGCTCCATGTCATTTATCATAATGATTTAAAGAAGTGACTGTAAGAGAGGCATAGAAAGGCAAATTTATGGAGAAAATGGTTAAATACCAATGTGATTTATAAATATTTAAAGCTCTTGCTCCAATGGTTTCAAAATAGCGGTATGCATTTTAGAAAGGACTGAAAGGTGTCAATACGAGAGACTGGGTTAATTAGCTTGATTTTTATAATGGCGTCATGAATAAGCTTTATCCATAAGCAAACAGAGTAAACCCTGATCAGATGGCTTTCCTGGGTTTACATCGTTAGCGTAGATGCCAAACGGCATCTCTTCTTTGGAGTAAAGGGTTAACCCTTTCCGTGTTGAATATTCATGTCATAAATAATGACATCATGACTATTTATTTGTTGAATGTTTATAATGGTATATGTACACAAGATTTTTTGTTGCTGATAGAAACTTAGGAGTCAGGTGGGTCTGTTACAACTTCAAAAGCAAACAGAGCAGATCCTGATCAGATGGCTCCTACAGGAGCCATCTGATCTGGGTCAACTCTGTTTGCGAATGTGTGAAGGGGATATAACCGCTTTGAAAATATCAGCAAGATTGGGACTGGCAGAGAATGTGAAGCTATTTTGATGTACATTGCCGAAATTCTCCTGTTGACTACAGCTCTTTTCTCTGATTTCAGATGAACAGCCAAAGACACAGGGCACATCCACTCTTTTATGGGGGTTCCTAGTGAAACTTGTCAGTGGCAGTCATCCATCACTGTATGGCTGTCAGCAAAGTCTACCAAGGTAAAGTTACATACAAGATCTTGGATGTGTTCATTTATTAGCTAGTCTCTTTATTGTCATACGAGCTTGTAACTCCGTCTTCTATGTTGTCGTCATCTTTATTGTGGTTGTCATGTGGAAACTTCAACATTGTCTATTACTTCTTTACCATATTTTATAACATAACTCGTGACTTCAACGTGACGTAACACTATCATATATATTTTGATATTCACAGGCATATATTCACTAGTGAATAACATTTGAATGACCTAACTGTATTCATACGCGCTGTCAAAACAAACAAACAAACTGGCGGACGGCATACATGTGATAACTACCGACGGTAGGTGAATTCTACCGTTTTCAGAGGTGGTTTACCGTTCTACTGGAACGGTATTTAAATCTGCCTTTTTGAAATTTTACAATTTTACGAAGGCAAATTTTTTAGTGACATACATTTTCCTCCCTGGTGGCGTATATCTGTTAGTGCTGTACACACACAGACCACCTTTAACTTGCTATCATGCTGTGATCCGCGCTTGGTCTGTTTTGGTAGGGAGTCCCCTGTGGAGACCTTGGAGAAACCCCGAATTACATAATCACGAGGGAATAATTGTTCGGGAACCAGTCGTGTCAAAAATGCAAACGTCTACCACAAATATCACATGCAGCAGGTTTATTACTCAAGCGAGGCGACATGGGAGTGTCATGACCCTATAATAGGAATTATATTTTCATAATTAAGTTATTAAGAGATAGAAATGCTTCTCTGCTTCCTTGTCAAAGACAGCTGTGCTTGGCATCGTTGTTGCAATGGGCCAAAACACTTCGAAAACAAGACTGTTTGGACTGATAATCATCCATTTGATTTGTACACAAAATTACTTTTTCATTAATATAATTAGTGGTAAGGACACTAAAGAAGTAATTGAAAACACCCTGAAATATCATCTACCATTGCAAACTCTTCAAAAAATAATAACTATATAAAGTTGAAATGTCATCAGTTTTCGCAACAATTGTAGATACGGGCTAAAACACGGACTCTGAACCCTGTTTGGATTTCAACATTTCTGTGACTGCTCAGTGTTTGCAGTAAATAATTTGAACTGAGTAAAGGTTTAACTGACTTGAACTGAGTTAAAGTTGTCATTGGGAGTATAGCTAAATAAGGGCTATAAAATGAGCCCCCCCCCCCCCCTAAAAATGTTATTATAAAATAAAATAAAATGGAATTTCTTTTTCATTATATGATAAAACAGTAATAAATATTGATTTTCATGACTATTTAATAAGGAACCCAGTGTTTTGGGCTTGAGACCTATTGATTTCAAAGAGTCCTTTTGACCCATGAAAAAGATCTAGAATAATTACTGCATGCCATTTATTAGTATTTGTTTTTAACCCTTTCCCTGTTCCATTTTCATTCCAAATTCCAGTCCCTACTGAATATTCATAAACAAAGTAGTTATAAAGAAATATGGAGATTGGAACTTTATTGCTATTTATTTCTACATTTTAGAAAGTACAGAAACATTTTTAAAATTCCAAAAGCAAACAGAGCAGACCCTGATCAGATGGCTCATATAGGAGCTGTCTGATCTGGGTCTACTCTGTTTGCAAATGCATGAAAACTTCGTTGTTTATATGATGGAACGGGTTAATGGGAATTTTAACTCCACATTGGATTTTTTGGCCAAACCAGAAAGTGTTGAATCATTCCTATATCATTAGCAAAGAGAGCAGACCCTGACCAGACAGCTCCAGTAGGAGCCATCTGATCTGGGTCTATTCTCTTTTCAAATTTATGTGTGAAAAAGGTGTTTATATGAGGGAAAGGGTTAAGTGTGTAAATGTTATGTGTGTAATGTAAGATTTATAATGGTATGGTATGCATTTATGGTAAAGTATGAATGATATTGTTAAAAAGTATAACAAACATAAGTATCTTTTTCCTCGATCCTTTTGTTGTGTCAGTAAAATCTACCTGACAAAAGTCAAATCTACCTGACAAATTTCCTAAATCTACCTGACATGCCTCAGCAAGTTATCACATGTATGGGACGGTGACCTACATATGTCAACGATTGGTTTCACAATAGATGGCAAAGGACTGTTGGCACTTGCGCCTTAATTTCGATAAAATGATACAAACTGTAAAGTAAATATCTGTCAGTAAATATCTACAAAATATATGCCAAAAAGACCTACCAGCTATTCTGACCCAAACCATCCATTCTACATAAAAATGCCTTCACAAATTTACATTTTCTTCACCGCATGTCCTTTTGTTAATGCAGATTTCTACTCACAAAAAATATATCGTCATTCAACAGGTATAGTCATCTGAATACAGCACAGCACAGACATATTTCAAATATGTTATACTCCAAATCAGCTGATCGCGAAAACCTTCCTCCTGTTCCAATGCATTTTATGCAGCAGTTGCATCATTTGTCCATCTCAATGAACTTCTTCACTGAATTTGAATCGAGATTTTTTTCTCGATGGATATGTCGAAACTGTAACATAAAAATTATTTTGACGTGTTGCTGTAGGTTTTCCTATCATAAACTATCACAGTTAAATTGAATACCAGAGAGGTCTAAATTAGATCCTAGTTGATATGACAGTAAGTCAAAAAATAGATGGAAATTTTGGACCTACTTTGTCCCCGTTACCTAGCGAACCTAATAACACCTTTCATTCATCGTTTCTATATGTAAGGAGAATTTATAACAATCCACGTTACTGCTGTAATATTGGCTGCAAAAAACATTTGTGTTTGTTATGTTATGAATAGAATCTTGCATTCGTGTTCATGATTATTGGATTTATTAAATTCGTCTTTTTAAAACGATAAAAAACTCGCTAAAGCTCGTGTTTTATTGTTTCAAAAAGACTCATTTAATAAATCCAATAATCAAGAACACTCATGTAAGATCCTCTATGTCTATTACTTCTTTACCATTCATGCAAGTCTTTTGAAACTTCCGACACTTTTTCACTGTCTTAAGGATTAAAACGGTCAACAGATAAGTATTGGCACCAGCATGTGGTACCTTTGTTATAAGTTTAAACTTTATAATACATTGAATACTGCTTAAGGTGGACTTGGAGGATGTGAGTAGTGTTGATAACTGCGCAATAAAACTGAGTCTGTAATTTTCTCTTTTCAAATTGCTGCTTTTGCTTTCGAAGGATCTGAAGCATTGAGCATTTATCAAACAAGCTGAATTACTTCAATATCTCAAACTCGGATAACTCGAACTTCTGGATAACTCGAACTAAAAGTTCTGTCTTTCCAAAACTTACAATACAGAATTGCTCTAAAATGTACCGCTACAGAAATCTAGAAACACATATGACAGTTTAATACATGTGTAAAGTAATGTACATGATGTCATTATTTCTTGAATATTCATGAAGTAAAGGGTTAATCTATTAACCCTTTCCCTGTTCTGTGTTCATTCCAAATTTCAATACCTACTGAATATTCATAGATAAAATGATTATAACGAAATAAAGAAGATGGAAAATTGTAGCCACTTTGGAAAGTAAAGACACAGATCTTTGAAATTCTATTAGCAAACAGAGTAGACCCTGATCAGACGGCTCCTCTAGGAGCCGTCTGATCTGGGTCTACTCTGTTTGCAAATGCGTGAAAACACGTTTATATGAGGGAAAGGGTTAATGTTCACATATCCTCATAAGTAACATGTTATGGCACTCTTCCTGTACATGTTCTCTGTTACACAGAGGTTTCAGTTTCAATTGAGTATTCCAGTTGTCTGTGAAGCTCTGTTACTCATTGACAAGGTTCTATTAGGTAATCACTTAAACCTTTCCCTTTTCTATAAATTTCATAATCCAAATTTCAATACCTACTGAATATACATGGATAAAATAGTTATAATGAAATATGGAGGGTGGAACATTGTAGTCATTTTAGAAAGTTAAGAAACAGATCTATCAAATTTCATTAGCAAACAGAGCAGACCCAGATCACATGGCTCCTCTTGGAGCTGTCTGATCTGGGTCTTCTCTGTTTGTATATGCTTAAAAATGTGTGTATATGAGGGAAAGGGTTAAATTTATAATTAATATGTCCATCTGTTTGATATATTTAATAGTTCAGGTGGTGTGCAATTTTATATATATATTATGTTTTAATATCTAACGTATCTAATTTATAGATGAAATAGAAATCTTATCTCATCACACATCTTGTAGCTTGACACAAAGCTATGTTACTTGAGCATCGGTCAGCTGTTGCTCTAACAGCAAGGCAAGATTTAGCCAAAACAGAAGGAAGAAAGACAAATATAAGTAAGAAGTATATCAAAAGTAATTTTAACAAACTGTGTGTCTGCTACTGTGTTATTTTAGAAACTTAAATATTAGTAGCATGTGAACTGATAAACATTTGATCTTGTACTGTATTTGAACCTTGTGGTAACCTGTTCCCTCATTATGACACTTCTGTAAAAGTCACTTCTTGTTCTTGAATGGCAGCCGTAAAAAGTCAGCCCATACTTCATTATTATGTTGTTGTACTTTTCATTAGTTTCGATGTTATTCGTTTTGAAAATTGAATTCCGCCGTCTGATCAGGGTCTGCTCTGTTTTTTAATGGAAGTTGAAAATCTTTCCTTTATTTTTAAAAATGGCTACAATTTACCACGTTCTAAATTTCGTTATACTATTTTGCCGGCACATAGGCAAGAGAACACAGTTGCGGCCCCAATATTTTGGCCAGAGACGAATTTAGGCCATGAGCTTTAAGCCCGCATTACCCATTGCTGATCGGTGATTGGAACCGCAACATTAATCTCATGGTGTCATAAGTAACATGATAGTTGGAGATAAGCAGTGATTTAATTAATGACATGATTATATATACATTTTATAAATGAACACTCATTTTTATGCCCCCCAGATCAGATCTGGGGGGGGGGCATATTGTTTTTGCCCTGTCTGTCTGTTTGTCTGTTCGTCCGTTCATCTGTTTGTCTGTTTGTTTGTCAGCAACTTTAACATTGGTCATAACTTTTGAGCCAGTACAGATAGTGACTTGATATTTGGCATGCATATGTATCTCATAAAGTCGCACATTTTGAGGGGTGACATGTCAAGGTCAAGGTCATCCTTCAAGGTCAGAGGTCAAATATATGGATCAAATCACTGACTTTAACATTGGCCATAACTTTTGGACCAGTAGAGATAGAGACTTGATATTTTGCATGCTTGTGTATCTCACAAAGCTGCACATTTTGAGGGGTGAAATGTCAAGGTCAAGGTCATCCTTCAGGGTCAAAGGTCAAATTGTCTGTTTCTTTGCCTGTAACTTTAACATTGGTCATAACTTTTGACCCAGTACAGCTAGTGACTTGATATTTGGCATGCATATGTATCTCATACAGCCGCACATTTTGAGGGATGGTGTGTCAAGTTCAAGGTCATTCTAAAGGTCAGAGGTCAAACATATGGGTCAAATCACTGACTTTAACATTGGTCATAACTTTTGAGCAAGTACAGATAGAGACATGATATTTGGCATGCATTTGTATCTCATAAAGCCGCACATTTTGAGGGGTGACATGTCAAGGTCAAGGTCATTCTAAAAGGTCAGAGGTCAAAAATGGGTCAAATTACTGACTTTAACATTGGCCATAACTTTTAAACCAGTACAGATAAAGACTTGATATGTGGCATGCTTGTGTATCTCATGAAGCTGCACAGTTTGAGGGGTGTCATCCTTCAGGGTCAAAGGTCACCAACTTCAAATTGGCCATAACTTTTGAACCAATAGAGATAGAGTCTTGATATTGGTATGCATGTGTATCTCATGAAGCCGCACATTTTGAGGGGCAAAATGTCAAGGTAAAGGTCAACTTTTAGGGTCAAAGGTCACCGACTTTAACATTGGCCATAACTTTTGAACCTGTAGGTTCAGACTTGACATTTGGTATGCATGTGTATCTCATGAAACTGCACAGTTTGGGGTGACATTTTAAGGTCAAGGTCATCTTTCAGGGTCAAAGGTCACCGACTTAAACATTGGCCATAACTTTTGAACCAGTAGAGATACAGACTTGATAGTTGGTATACATGTGTTTCTCATTTGGCTGCACAGTTTGAGGGGTGACATGTCAAGGTCAAGGTCATCCTTCATGGTCAAAGGTCACCAACTTTAACATTGGCCATAACTTTTGAACCAGTAGAGATGTAAACTTGATATGTGGTATGCATGTGTACCCCATGAAGCTGCACAGTTTGAGGGGTGACATGTCAAGATCAAGGTCATCCTATAGGGTCAAATATCATATCGAGGGGGCATAGTGTTTCACAAACACATCTTGTTGTTCTTATATGTATTTGATTCAACAATAGTTATGTTTGACTGGTGATACATTTAGTGTTTAGCTAATTATTTATCTCCCTAGCCTGACATTCAAATACATGTAGTGTCGGTAAATTCGACCATCTCTTCTCAAGCACATTGCTGGTCAGCCCCATTTTAAAGAACCTTGTAAAGTGATTTAATATTTTAAGTGTAATATAAATGTAAATATTTCTGGGTTGAAAACTGATTTAGACAGATAAATGAAACTGATGTTTATTTCTTAATATTACTTTACTAAATTTCTCTATCATATTTTATGTTTGTTTCAATCATATCCAAAACAAGTTATGTTTTCGTGGGATATTGAGTTGGTGGGGAAAAGCAGAAGGCACATTATGATGACATGACTTAGAAATCCGAAAAAATAGAAAATTAGAATACAATGTAAACTTCTAATCTTATTCCTAAGATGTTACGTAAACTTTTGTCCGTCTTTCATCTGCCTTCAATAGAGATTTATTATTACCAATATTACATGTACTATTATTATTCAGTAAACTTCTGTCTGTCTTTCATCTACCTTCAATGGAGATTTATTATTACCGATATTACATGTACATGTATTATTATTATTCAGTATTTATTTTCTGATAGCAGAAGTGATTGTAATGTGTAGAAGCTTGTTTCTTGAAATAGATTAATTAACGGTTAATAACCCATATACTATAAAATAGAGTAATAAAACTCGAATAAGCCCATCTGTTTGAATCATATAAACCAAAATTAATGGAGAGCAACCTTGATACTGGTAGCAGCTTGTTTTCTGAAATGGATTTAATTAACCCATAAACTATAGTGTAGAGCAATAAAGCTGAAATAAACCCATCTGTTTGAATCATATGTACCGGTACACCAAAATTAATGGAGAACAACCTTGTACAGTAAAAACTCTCTATAACGACCACTAAATTACATCAAGTATTTTGTGTTAAATGCAGGTGGATGCTTAAAGCAAGGTGAAAGTAAAACAGAACGCTCCTATAGGAGCGTTCTGTTTTACTTTCACCTTGCTTTAAGCAACCACCTGCCCAAAATACCAACTAATTAACACACTTTAGTGGTCGTTATAAAGAGTTTTCACTGTATGTGGTAGCAACTTGATTCTTTAACCCAATCCATGTTCTACGTTTATTCCAAAGTTCAACACCTACTGAATATTCATGGATAAAATTGTTATAATGAATTATGGAGTAAGGAAACAGAACTATCACGTTCCATTAGCAAACAGCAGACACTGATCAGAGGGCTTCACTAGGAGCTGTCTGATCTGGGTCTACTCTGTTTGCCAATGTGTAAAAAACACGTTTATATGAGGGAAAGGGATAATGTAGAGCAATAAAAACTCTTAACTCTTTCACGCTTTCACAAACCAAGTAGACTACTAGTAAATCAAACTTTACTTCTGCAATTGTTGAGTTATTATTTTACGTAAAAAATCAAGTTGGATTTGAGATTCATTTTTAGCTCACCTGATTTTAACCAAATTTTGTCAGAAGCACCAGTGGCTAGGGGGAAGGAATTATTGTTCACATTATGACTCCGGGACAAAAAAATAGCCCTGCCATTAAGGCTTATCAGTTTTTCAAAGGAAAATCTTTAAAAATCCTCTTCTGAAACTGTAAGGCCTAGACCTTTGATATTTTATATGTAGCTTGATCTAATGGTCTTCCACAATGATTTTTCAAATTATGACCCCTGGACCAAAAATGGCCCTGCCAAAGTGTAAAGGCTAGAGCTTTGATATTTTGTATGTAGCATGATCTTATGGGCCTCTACAAAGATTGTTCAAATTATTACCCTGAGTCGAAAATGACCCCACCCCAGGCTCTTTAAACATCTTCTCTTAAACTTAACTGCCTAGGCCTTTGATATTTGGTATATATTATTATTTAATAGTCTTCTACCAAGGTTGTTCAAGTTATGATCCTCAGGCTAAAATAGCCCCACTCTGGGGTTTATCAGTTTTGCATAGTCCTTTTAAATTTTTGCTGCTTTGCCTTGTGGTTCTCTACCAAGGTTGTACAAATGATAACGTCTGGGTTAAAAATGGCCCCACCCCGGGGGTTGTCTCGGGTGAGCGCTTCAGGGTTTCTTCTTGTTTTAATTAAATGACATATTTAGACACCTTCATTTACTGATTCAGTGTTTTATTTCTAAAATTGTTGAAAGCAGAGATATGGTATATGGTCAGTTTGTGGCAATCCTGAATTACAGTAAAACCTCGATTATTCGAATTTTCGATATAGAAGAATTTAGACCCTTTTAGGCAGGTGGCTGCTTAATGCATGGTGAAAGTCATGCAGAAAGCTCCTAGAGGAGCTTTCTGCATGACTTTCACCATGCATTAAGCTGCTACCTGTCTTAAAGATTGATAATAATACGTATTTTAGTGTTCGGATAATCAAAGTTTTACTGTATATTTCTATCATTTCTAGACTCCCGGTCCCACCACTGAAGAAGACATTGAAAGAACTGATAGATTCTCTGAAACCCCTGTATGGTGAAGACTCTGAAGTATTACAAGAACTAAAGAAAGAGTCCAAAGGGTTCGAACAAACTATTGGCTCCAAGCTTCAGAGAATCTTGGTTCTGAAGTCCTGGTGGTCTCAAAATTACGTCACAGATTTCTGGTGAGTGTAATGTCTGTGTAATTTGTATTATTCGTTATTATCCAATTCCCTCCTGTGGCTATTTTTAGACCAAACCTCTTTAAAAATATCTACTGAAAAAGAGCATTTACAAGAAAAAAGGAGCATTTACTGAGAAAGGTATTTTTTTAAGAATTATGTAGTTTTGAAATCATTGTGAAACCTATGCAAATAGAGTACACCCAGATCAAACGGCTCCTGTATGAGCCATCTGATCAGTGTCTGCTCTGTTTGCTTATGAAATTGTAATAGATCTGACTCTACCATTTCTTTCAATACCAAAATGTTATGTTTTCATATGCCATTATAAATAATTATGATGTTATTATTTCTAATATGAATATTCAACAGGGAAAGGGTTCAGAATTAAAATTTAAAATGCATTTAGTTTTTCTTAGGGAGAAGTATGTGTATTTGATTGGGAGAAATCCTTTAGTTTGTTTTTTGTTTTTTCTTAGGGAGAAGTATTTGTTTCTGATGGGGAGAAGTATGTGTATCTGATGGGGAGAAATCCTTTAGTTTGTTTTTTGTTTTTTCTTAGGGAGAAGTATGCGTATCTGACGGGGAGAAATCCTTTAGTTTGTTTTTTTGTTTTTTCTTAGGGAGAAGTATGTGTATCTGATGGGGAGAAATCCTTTACCAATAAACAGTAATTATTACATAATGGACCAAAGTCATGTTTGCCCAACAAGCAATCAAATAGCTAGGTAAGTGTATATTGAAATCATATCCAGTACAATGATATGTACTACAATAAGAGGTCCAGATATGATGCGTAAATTAAACCATTTTCAGGAATAATTTTTCATTTATTTCTCCGCCAATCTCAAATAGACGATCATTCTGAAGAGTTTTCACAACATAGGGGATGGTTAAAAATTGACAATTTAAACTTCTTTATTTTTCCATCAAACCCCGAGTTGTGACCAATCTTCAGAATCGTCTCGAAGAGACAATTCTAAAAAGTGGTTACAAGGTACAGTTAGGTGGAGAAATGATGATTTAAGTATTTGAGTATGCACTATTATCTGTTGCTCTCTACATAGCAAAGTTGAAATAAAGACTGATCAGCAAGGCCACATAAGATAGGTAATGCAATTAGTATTTGTACATAAACAATTCTCATTGAGCCAGAACAAATTTATCTTAACTCTGAATATACGACAATCTTTTCTACCTGCTGCTGCATAGCTGAAATTATTGCATTTTCTATTGTATTACAAATTAAACTTGCCTCGTACAACAGAAATAAATTCTAATGTACAATAGGGATTAGGGAATTTTAGTTATGTATCAAATGTAACTGCAGAAAACCTGTCTTAACCCTGGTTCCCTGTTCTGTACCTAGGCCAAATTTCAATACCTACTAAATATTCATTAACAAAATAGTTGGAAGGTGGAACATTGTAGACATTTTAGAAAGCAAGGAAACAGATCTATCAAATTCTATTAGCAAACAGAGCAGACCCTGATCAGACGGCTTCTCTATTAGCTGTCTGACCTGGGTCTACTCTGTTTGCAAATGTGTGAAAACACATTTATATGAGGGAAAGTGTTAAGTGGCCATAAAAAAAGAGGTCTAGTTATTTCTGTAAGGCAGGTAGTAGCTAAATGCAGGTCAAAAGTAATGCAGAAAGCTCCTGTATGAGTTTTCTACATTACTTTTGCCCAGAATTAATCCTTTACTCCATGAATATTCATGTAAGAAATACAGTATAACCTGTCTGTAACGGCCACTAAATTGCGTTAATTAGTTGGTATTTAGGGCACCTTGCTTTAAGCAGCCGCCTGCATTTAACATAAAAAATACTTTATGTAATTTAGTGGCTGTAACAGAGAGGTTTTTCTGTAATGACATGATGAATATTAATTAGATTAATTGTTATAATAGCACATGCGAAGTTTTGGGTATGGCAGAAACTGTAGAATCATATCTATATTATATCATAAGCAAACATAGCAGACCCTGATCAGATTGCTCCTGCAGGGTCTGTCTATGTAGGTTTACTCTGTTTGCAAAGGCGTAGAAACACATATTTATGGAGTGAGTGGTTCAGCAACCACATTTTTTTTAAGATTCCTGTGTTCAATAAATGAATGGCCACTTAAGACAGGTTCTGCTGTATTTGATTGTGTTCAGATTACTTCTATATTTGTTTGCAATATCACAATAGTATTTTGTTCTAGAACAAAAATTACACGTGACAGTGTAAAGCAGGGTCCATGCTTATAAAACTTTTAGTTGAGTGTGAGTTCGTTCTCAAGTTTTTGATTGGTCAGATTTGAGCTCGGCTCAAATCTGACCAATCAAAAGCTTGAGAACGAACTCAGACTCAACTAAAAAGCTTTATAAACATGGACCCAGAAGTCCAGATAAAATGCGTAAATTTTAGCATTATCAAGAATAGCTACTTTATTTCTCCACCAAACCCTAAACTGTGACAACTATGATCATGGGGCCTTTCTTTTACTTACAGAGCTGCCAATGTGATGTACCAGTTTAACTTAACCAAGCAGAAACTAGATCGGGAGCAGATTGAGCCGTTACTTATCCGCGGAACTATCCCAGTGTGTATGGCACAGTATGAGAAACTCTTCTCTACTACCAGGTAAACTGAACAATGAATAATCAGTGATTAATCTAGAAATTTGAACCATGAGTCCCAGGACTCACTAATCTGAAAACAATGAGTCCCACA
Source organism: Azorinus chamasolen (assembly GCA_963576725.1). Lineage (NCBI taxonomy): Eukaryota > Metazoa > Mollusca > Bivalvia > Cardiida > Solecurtidae > Azorinus > Azorinus chamasolen. The sequence continues at coordinate 52,432,560 of OY755250.1, read as the reverse complement.
GGAAAACTATGAGTCCCAAACTAAATTGATGAGTCCCAAAGCATAAAATTAAAAGAAAACTGATCGTTATTCTGCAGTTACATTCTAGTTTTGGAACATTTATTGCATTATAGTTATAAGCATAACCATGTTTCCTGTATAGTCTCATCAATGAGCTGTTAACCTTTCCCTGTTCTGTTTATACCAAGTACCAGTACTGTACCTAGTGAATATTCATGGAAAAAGTAGTAATAATCAAATATGGAAGGTGGAATATTGTAGACATTTCAGAAACTTTAAAGAAAATGATCTATCAAACTCCATTAGCAAATATTAGACCCTTTTCTGACAACTTCTATAGGAGCCGTCTGATCTGGGTCTACTCTGTTTGCAAATTTACATAAAGGAAAGGGTTAAGACAGCATGGATGTCGAATATTGTCAAAACCGAAAGTAGATCGATACCACCATTCAGAGTACCCATGTGTGGACTGCTTACCGGGCACGAAGCAACAAAATGATATTTTCGAAAGTGTTTCAATAGCGTGTACATTTACCATGCAATATTTGGCCTGATATTTGTCGCATGTGCAGCAAAACATGAAATCAAGTCGACCATCCGTTGCCTAACAGTAGTCAACTAGGAGCAAGTCGCCAACCACTTTGGTCAGAACTCTTTCTCTCTTTGAGCCGACAGTCGTTATTTTCCTTCATTACATCGGATTCGGGATCCTTATTTTGATCCACGAACGTTGAAATCATGTCACTGGGACACAACTGACCTAAAATCATTTGATTTGAGTCGATCTTAGCGACTATTTTCGGTAGCAGCATCTTGGATTATCCGGGGTCTTTCGGTGCTGCCATTTTAAAAGGAACGTTTTCATTGGCTCATTAAGAACATCATGCTGCATACTAGCCAATCAAAATCATTGTTGTAAAATACATACAACAGTCGGATGTTGATATCGCTACGATGTTCTAGTACAGTGTCCAACAAATCCATTGCCCGGAGCCCGCAGGCTACCAGAAAATCTTGTTGGACTGTTAAAGAATTTCAAAACAAGCCCGCCGGGCTAAGAGTAAAAGCGAAGATCAATGGCCCGGCATTAACAGATAATCTAGAACGTAGGGCGATTAATTATGACATGTTAATTTCCCAGAGTTAGAGTCTGTACATACAATTATTCTGGAGTGTGTTTTCCGACGCGTGTCCTGTTGTTAACCAATAGAGCGTGTCAACCACTGACGCTGGCCATGTATTGGCTATCAAGTCATTTAAATCTCCGCCCAAGTTATGACTGACACTTGTTCGTCGAAATGTTTAATCTCCGAATCCCACAGAGCAAGAATATTCCATACGCAATCTCAACCAATAACACACGCACCAGTGAATCTAGATTTAAGCTCCGCCCATCGTGTGTGACAGTTTCAATTGACTAATAAATTGGATCAATTACTGCTTCAATGGTGCGAGATTTGGAACCAAACTCGCTTATGTAATTAACTTCCGGTCGCTCATAGCATTAACAAAACCAAAAAATAATGGGTTTTCGCGGATCGAATCTCGGCAAAAAACTATCAATTTTCTCTCGCTACTCAATTTGAAAAACTTGATTTTTTTCACCTCGTCATTATTTCTTCAAGATTGACGATGTTTGGCTCTGTTAACTAACGTTAGGTGATTATGTCAAGACTGAAACCTAGATCTATTTAGACCTGATTTTCTATCGGTAAAAAGGATGGATGACCTCCACAATATCTTCCTGTATGTGTTATAGTGCATACCAGTACGCAGATAAAAGGGTTACACTACATTTGTTTTTGAAAATGTCTTATTAACATCTGACACACACTGAAAGGTTAAAACAAGTACAAAGGACCTAAAATCAATGTTCTGAATTCAATTACATGTGTATTTAATTCTGCATTTACTTATAATGATGAAAGTTGATTTTCTATTTCAAGCCAATTAACACATGGTATTACCGGACCTGTCAGTATGAAATTTTATTTAATTAATGACAAAGTAATGCCAGAGTATTAGACAAAATAGTAATAAATTGCCATGTAAAATTAAATTTGTGTTTATTTACTCATTTCAACATCTAGTGGAATGTTAGTATAACATATTCACAGTCTGACAGTGCAAGTTCATCTTGTTCATTTTGTCAGAGTCGCTTCAAAATATGTCATAGCTAGCACCCCTAGCAGTTAAAACAAGCGGAAGAGTGGCAATTTAACATAAAATAATTAAATTTAAGAAAAATGTAATATATATCTAGTTTCATGATTATGTTGTCATTATTCTTAAGGGATATTATGTCTGAATGAGTACATACACCAAACACGGAAAGTGAATAAAAATTATCTGGGCTACTAGATTTTCTTTCTGGTAGTCACTGGGCTAGTACAAAAAAATTCTGGTAGCCCAGTGGGCTACCAACAAAAAAATAAATTTGTCGGACACTGTCTAGTAGTTTCACTACGTGAAATTAACTTCAACGGCTACACGCAGCCATATTTTAATGCGTCCTTTAGGACGCTTACACTTCAGAATGATGCGTTTTTTGCAATTTTAATGCGTCTCTGACGCAGGACGCAGACCTAGATTAATCACTGAATAATAGAAAATATTCTACTACCAGGTAAACTGAACAATGAATTATAAAATCTTTTCTACTACAAGATAAACAATCAATGAATCAATTAGTTAACTCTTTTCTACTACCAGGTGAATACAAACTGTACAATGACCAAGATCAGTGAAAAGATCAGTTGACTGATGAAGTCCATAGTACATGGATGAAAGCTATATTTGTGTGAGAAATTGAAAAGTATAAACTTACTATAAGATCTGATCCTTTAGTTTTTCTCTAAGCCTACAATTCCCTTTTAATATATATTCAGGATATGATTAATTTATGCGAAAATATTTATTAGGAAAAGGATTAATGGAAACTTGGACATTTATCAAGTAATTATCACGCAATGAAATTGCTTGGGGTATATAGTTTTTAACCCGTCAAAACGTCAGTCCGTCAATTCGTTCATGTATCATAATACATTGTTTCTCATCTAGCGCTTTCATTTCTTGACCAAAATTTATCTCAAAATTGCTTTAAGAATTGCCATGAATAAAAACTTGGATGAGTTTGATTTTCAGTAGAATCTGTCAAAGCAAACCAGTTTTTATGTCCCCCAGATCAGATACTGTTTTTGCCCTGTCTGTTTGTTTGTTTGTTTGTCACCAACTTTAACATTTGCCATAACTTTTGAGCCAGTACAGATAGAGACTTGATATACGGCATGCATATGTATCTCATAAAGCCGCATATTTTAAGGGGTGACATGTCAAGGTCCAAGGTCATCTTCAAGGTCAGACGTCAAATATATAGGTCAAATCACCGACTTTAACATCGGCAATAACATTTGAACCAGTAGAGATAGAGACTTGATATTTGACATGCATGTGTATCTCATGAAACCGCACATTTTGAGGGATGACACGTCAAGGTCAGGGTCATCTTTCAGGGTTAAAGGTCAAATTGAGGGGGCATAGTGTTTCACAAACACATCTTGTTTTTTCTGACAATGTAACCGCTTGGGGTATGTGAGCTTTCTCATTAAAGTTCTTTATTTTGAGGGCTTGGTGCAAATCTATTCTAACTCCTTCACTTTGTGAAGGAGTTAGAATAGTTTTGCACCAAGCCCTCGATTTGTTGTCTGCGGCAAGTTTCAAAAGTAATTTTTCTCTCACTTCTTCTGTGTCTCATCTGGATCTAGATGGTTTGCAATTTTGTCACTAGTGTGCAAAGAGTTAAAGGATTAATTTGTAGTTATTTATTTAGCTCGTCTGTTTCGAGAAACGCCGAGCTATTGTGATCACTGGGTTGTAGGCGTGTCATAGTTGTAAGTGTTGGCTTAGTTGTAGGTCATTGTGAAAAAACTTTAATGTAGTTGGTAAATCAAAAAGTATAACAGGTATCAACATGAAACTTCATAGGTTGGTAGATCTCTTTGAAGAGAAATGTATGCAGTGGAAAAGCACCAAATCAGATGAGTGTTGGGCCGCACACGGCACTTGTTTTATTTATTTTATTTATTTTTGCCTTTGTTTTTAGGATACCTGGAAAAGAAATTGACCAACTGGAGCATTTTGATTCATCAGTTTCCAAGGTAACACATGTTGTTATTTTGTAATAATTTTTAAAAAATTAATTTATCCTGTCCTTCTTATAAACACGTTTTCGCGCCTTTCCAAAAGAGTAGACCCAGATCAGGGTCTGCTCTGTTTGCTTATGAAATTATAATAGATCTTTCTCTATATGCATTTGTATGAGAAATAGTAAGATTCAGTCAGAGCAACAGATAACGGTTCATACTCAAATTTTAAAATATTGTAAAACCTCTCTATAACAGCCATTAAAGTAGTTTGTGTTAAAGGTAGTTGGCTGCTTGAAGCAAGGTGAAAGTAGAACAGAACGCTCCTATAGGAGCGTTATGTTTTACTTTTCACCTTGTGTATAGTTTGATCGTTAAATAAAATAAAGAAGTTATTCTTCAAAAAGTTCAATTTAAGCATTTAATCTGGACCTCTGTATTCAGTGATAAATTCTAGTTTTGCATTTTTGTAGCATGTGACAGTTTACAGGAAGGGATTGATCTACAAGCTTGATGTGTATGATAAACACAGACGGCTGATTACCCCTGATTATCTCCAAAAACAACTCCACTGGATTGTACAGGATGCAGAGAAACACAGAGGTTAGCAATGAAAAACAGACGCTAAGTCTCAGTTGGTTGATTGCTGCCTTTTTGAGGCATAGTGATACTTTACTCCATAAAATATTCCTTTCTATGCTTTTGCAAACAGAGTAGATCCAGATCAGACGACACCTGTAGAAATGGTCTGGTCAGGGTCTGCTCTGTTTGCTTATGAAATAATATAGATACGATTCTACAGTTTCTACCATGGCCAAAAATTCCAGTTTCCATGTGACATTATAAAAAAATAATCTAATTTATATTTATGATGTCATTATTTCTTGCATGAATATTCATTGTGTAAAGGGTGAAGTCGTTGCAAACAGAGTAGACCCAGATCAGCAAGAACGGACCCGAAAGCTGATCTAGTAGAGTGCTTGGTTTTTTAGGACGATCTCCCTTCACACCTTTGCATACAAAGTAAACCCAGATCAGACAGCTAATGTGTTTTTAGCTCACCAGAGCACAAAGTGCTCAGGGTGAGCTATTGTGATCGCCCGTTGTCCGTCGGCGTGCGTCGTCCGTCGTTCTTCGTCCGTCGTCAACAATTTGAACCTTTAAAAATCTTCTCCTCTGAATCTACAGGGATCTCAACTTTCATCTTTGGCACATAACATCATATTCAGGTCCTCTACAAAAGTTATATAAATTATGCCCCTGGAGTCAAAATTGACCCCGCCCCAGGGGTGCCTTGTTTTCAATAGAAACATATAGTAAAACTTTGAAAAACCAGAAGCTTCTCAGCTTTCATAATTGGCACATAGCATCATGTTCAGGTCCTCTACAAAAGTTATATAAATTATGGCCCTGGGGTCAAAATTGGCCCTGCCCCAGGGGTGGGCAGTTTTCAATAGAATCATATAGTGCAAACTTTGAAAATCTTCTTCTCTGAAACTGGAAGGCTCTCAGCTTTCATATTTGGCACATAGCATCATGTTCAGGTCCTCTACAAAAGTTATTTAAATTATGGCCCCTGGGCCAAAATTGGCCCTGCCCCAGGGGTGGGCAGTTTTCAATAGAAACAAATAGTGAAATCTTTGAAAATCTTCTTCTCTGAAACTGGAAGGCTCTCAGCTTTCATATTTGGCACATAGCATCATGTTCAGGTCCTCTACAAAAGTTATATAAATTATGGCCCCAGGGTCAAAATTGGCCCCGCCCCAGGGGTGGGCAGGTTTCAAAAGAAACAAATAGTGAAATCTTTGAAAATCTTCTCTTCTGAAACTCGAAGGTTCTCAGCTTTATTATTTGGCACATAGCATTATGTTCAGGTCCTCTACAAAAGATATATTATTTATGGCCCCGGGGTCAAAATTGGCCCCGCCCCAGGGGTGGGCAGTTTTCAATAGAAACAAATAGTGAAATCTTTGAAAATCTTCTTGTCCGAAACTGGAAGGTTCTCAGCTTTCATATTTGGCACAGAGTATCATGTTCAGGTCCTCTACAAATTTTTATAAATTATGGCCCTGGGGTCAAAATTGACCCCGCCCCAGGGGTGGCCAGTTTTCAATAGAAACAAATAGTGAAATCCTTGAAAATCTTTTCCTCTGAAACTGGATGGTTCTCAGCTTTCATATTTGGCACATAGCATCATGTTCAGGTCTTTTACAAAAATTATATAAAGTATGGCCCCTGGGTCAAAATTGGCCCCACCCCAGGGGTGGGCAGTTTTCAATAGAAACAAATAGTGAAATCTTTGAAAATCTTCTCCTCTGAAACTGGAAGGCTCTCAGCTTTCATATTTGGCACAGAGCATCATGTTCAGGTCCTCTACAATTTTTTTTATAAATTATGACCCTGGGGTCAAAATTGGCCCTGCCACAGGGGTAGTAGACAGTTTTCAATAGAAACATATTGAGAAAACTTTGAAAAACTTCTTCTCTGAAACTGGAAGGTTAATCTCAGCTCTCATATTTGGCTCATAGCATCGTGTTCAGGTCCCCTACAAGTTTTTCTAAATTATTTCCCTGGGGCAAAATTGGCCTGCCCCAGGGCCGGCTAGTTCTCTATAGAAACATATAGTGAAAACTTTGAAAATCTTCTCCTCTGATTGTCTGGTGAGCGCTTCAGGGCCATTCTGGCAATCTTGTTAGAATTATATAGAGTAGGTCATGGAATTGGGGAATTATGTAGATCTGGGTCCATGCTAATAAAACTTTTAGTTGAGTCTGAGTTCGTTCGCAAGTTTTTGATTGGTCAGATTTGAGCCTTTGGCTCAAATCGGACCAATCAAAAGCTTGAGAACTCAAATCCAAAATCAAAGCCAAAATAATCCAGTGTGTCCATGAACATTTCCTTGTTTCTTGACAACATTTAATCCTTTTGTAGCCAAAAAAAATGCTGGTTTTCTTTCTTGTTCACCTACTTCTGAGTTGATCAAGCTTTTGAGAAATTATTGTCCGAGTGTCAAATGGCTTGTATCTTGATGAGACACCGTGGAACTCAACATCTCATCTGGATCCAAGCTGTTTACAAATGGAGGTTATGTCATGATTGGTAGGATAAGAGATGAAGTGGCAACCCTGTGTCAGAGTCTTGGAGACACTGATGATGATCCTGATAGCAACTTAGTTTGTCAAACATCTATGAGACACTAATGATGATCCTGATTGCAACTTAGTTCATCAAACATCTAGGAGACACTATTGATGATCCTGATAGCAACTTAGTTTGTCAAACATCTGTGAGACACTAATGATGATCCTGATTGCCACTTAGTTTGTCAAACATCTATGAGACACTAATGATGATCCTGATTTCCACTTAGTTTGTCAAACATATAGGAAACACTGATGATGATCCGGATGGCAACTTATTTTGTCAAACATTTAGGAGATACTGATGATGATCCTGATAGCAACTTAAATTGTCAAACATTTAGGAGACACTGATGATGATCCTGATAGCAACTTAAATTGTCAAACATCTATGAGACACTGATGATGATGCTGATAGCAACTGAAGTAAAACTGATATTATAGTGAATTTCAAGTGAACGCTGAAAAAATCTCATTATAACAGTAATTCATTTTATTGATAAGATGATTTTTAGCTAGTCTGTTTGGAAGTCGAGCTATCGTGATCACTGGGTCGTAGGTGTTTTCGTCCTTGTCGTAGTCAGCGTGCACAAACTTTAATGTAGCTCGTTTCTCGAAAAGTATAAGAGGGGTTAACATGAAACTTCATAGGTTAGTAGATCTCATTGAGGGGAAGACCTCTACATAAGAACAGTAACTCTTGATATCAAAATTTTAGAGTTATGGCCCTTTTTATTTTTTAAAAATGTTTACTTTAGCTGTACAAGCACCAAATCAGACAAGCGTTGGCGCCGCACACGGCTCTTGTTAGTATAAAGTTTAATCCAGCAATTTGGATTCTAACTTGAAGTTAACGAATGAGATTAGCCGAAATCATCTTCCTGTAGCAGGATTAAGGTAACAATGTATTAGGAGTGACTATTGAGGCCAAAATGACTCAAGATAGTAGTGCAATGGTAAAAATACTATACTATCATGGTACTATTGCAATAGTTAATAAACTATTGCAATACTATCACAATAGTTTTCTTCTCAAACTTATTACGAATCAAACCGACTAAATCAACACTTTTGATTAGCCTTCTTGTGTCTATAATGATAAGAACAGCATACCCACCTTTAAATGATACAAATAAACATGTTTATATATCTTTGCAAACAATTGTAGACTCAAATTATAGACAGATGTTTTCTTTTCATATGATAGATAAGATATGAGGTGTTTCCACTATACTTAAGAAAACTATTGAAACTATTGATTGTTGAATTGACTATTGGCGACAGTTCTCAATTGTCAGTATTAGTATCGAACTATTACTATTGGAAGCTCAACTATTGCGATATCACGATAGATCGACCTATTGTTACACCTCTATAATGTATATCGTCATTGTTAGTTATGGCTCTATTGAATTGTCATTGTCAAATATGGCTCTATTTATAGAATTGTAATTGTCAGATATGGCTCTATTTATAAAATTGTCATCGTCAGATATGACTCTAATTATAGAATTGTCATTGTCAATTATGGCTCTATTTATAGAATTGTCATTGTCAGATATGACTCTATTTATAGAAATGCTTTCACATTTTAAAGGGTCATATTCCGAGCAGGAGAGGTCATTGCCAGCATTGACGAGTATGGATAGAAAATGGTGGGCAGATGTACGATCAGAGCATTTTAGTGGTGGCATTAATGCAGAATCCTTGGATATTATAGAAAAGGCTTTATATTGTGTATGTACTGTGTGATGAATGGTTGCCTAGTTACCATACATATTTAGACAGACAAAGGTTTGGCAAATAGTGCAGACTAAAATCAAACTGCTCCTGAAAGAGTAGTTTGATCAGAATCTGCACTATTTGCTACTATCTCAGTCTAATTTGAAGTACAGTAAAAACTCTCTATGACGACCACTAAATTGTGTTAATTAGTTGGTATTTTGGGCAGGTGGTTGCTTAAAGCAAGGTGAAAGTAAAGCAGAACACTCCTACAGGAGTGTTCTGTTTTACTTTCACCTTGCTTTGCGCATCCACCTGCCTTTAACATAAAATACTTGATATAATTTAGTGATCGTTATAGAGAGATTTTACTGTAATCAAAATGGGATAAACTTTAATAAATAATTTAGTTTCTCAAACCTGTGGAATGAGGAGATTTGATATTGTAATTGGGACCATTAACCAATCCTATGAAAAATCGTCCAACTGAAATTATCAAATGTTCGAAAATATGCAATTTCAAAGTGTGGTATTTTATGTAAGAACTTAACCCTTCCATCATACAAACATTTTTCACACCTTGCAAACAGAGAAGATCCAGATCAGATGATTCCTATAGGAACTGTCTGATCGGTGTCTGCTCTGTTTGCTTATGAAATTATAATAGATCTGACTTTACAATTCCTTCCAATACCATATATTCATGAGCATATTTGACATTATAAAAAAAAAAAATCGGCTAATAAATGTTCATGATGTCATTATTTTTTACATGTATATTCAACATTGAAGGTTTAAATGATGTTAACCTATATTTTTGTGCACTAGGAAATGTGATAAATTTGACAATGTTAGTACAGTACAACCTCTCACGGCTACTTAATTACATCAAGTGTTTTGTGTTAAAGGCAGGTGGCTGCTTAAAGCAAGGCGAAAGTAAAACAGAACGCTCCTATAGGAGCGTTCTGTTTTACTTTCACCTTGCTTTAAGCAGACACCTGCCCTAATATACCAACTAATTAACACAATATAGTGGCCATTATAGAGAGGTACTGTAGGTAAACATAGGCATATAATGCAGAGTCAGATCAGATTGCATCTGAACACTACACTATATGCTGCTGTACCAGGAATGTTAAACTTTTCCTTCATATAAAAACCATTTCATTTTTTTGCAAACAAAGTAGACCCAGATCAGACGGTTTCTTTAGATCTGATTCTACAGTTTCTGTCTGAGCCTAAGCATTCTGTGTACATAGGCCATTGTAAAAAAAAATCTGCTGATATGATATTCATGATGTCATTATTTCTCACATAGATTAACCCTTTCCCTCATATAAATGCCTTTACGTGCATTTGCAAACAGACTACATGTATACCCAGATCAGACGACCCCTATAGGAGCCATCTGATCAGGGTCTGCTGTTTGCTTGTGGCATCTGATAGATCTATATATTTAGTTTCTAAGATAGCTACAATGCTCCACCTTCCATATTTCATTATAACTATTATGTCCATGAATATTCAGTAGGTACTGAAATCTGGGCTAAATATAGAACAGGGAAAGGGATAAACAGGAAAACAGTTAGCCCTTGTTGTAAACAAACAGATAAACATACATACTCAGGAAATAAAATCCTCATTTCTTCACCACTTTATTCATTCCTCCATAAATACGCCTTTATAACTACTTCTTGAAACCATTGTGATAAATAGAGCATTTGCTCCTATAGGAGCAAATGCTCTATTTATCACAATGGTTTCAAACTACAAAATTTTAAAATTGTACTTTTCTCTGGTAAATGCTACTTTTGGGTAGATTCATTCAAAGGGGTTGGTTCTAAAAATAGCCTATGGAGGAAAGGGTTAAGACCACTCTTTAGAATCATCTCAAAGAGTGGTCACAACATATGGTTTGGTGGAGAAATAAAGAAGTATTATTGAAAATGTTTTAATTTACGTTTCTTATCTGGAGCTCTGTTTTATTGTTCTTTTGTTTTGACAGGTTGTATTAGGGGACCAAGTGAACACAGATTTCTCAAGCAGAGGACAGTATCTTTTACATGCTGACGGAAAGTCCATTTGGTTTGACAAGTCTATCAACATAATTGTCTCCCCTGATGGAAGGATGGGGCTAAATTGTGAACACTCTTTAGCGGATGCCCCAGTCATTGCCCATGTCTTTGAACTCAATCTTACTCATGAGTAAGTTTATTTCTGAATTTTATGCCCACATGATGGGAGGCATATAGCCTTGTTCTTTTCTGTATGACCATTCATATATGTTCATCGTATTAATACATCCTGCAACTTATTTTTTGTAAAACTCCTCTTACACCAATGGAAGGATTTACTTCAAATTTGACTTAAAAAAGATGACTGTAAACTTTCACTCAAAACATGCCTGATTTAGAGACAATATCCCCAGGGGTGGGGGGTGGGGGGGGTGGGGGTGTTAGGATTATAGCAATTCATCCGTAAAGTTATTAGTCACCAATATATTTTTTTACTATTCCAAGTAATCTGCGTTAATAATGTTTATCACGTCAACAATGAGTTTCGGGTATAGTTTCAGTTCGCCTCCCTGACCCCCGAATAAGCGCTGTCCATGTCCCGCAAGGGGCTTAGGTGGTCCCCTTAAACCCGCCAAGTTTTCTCTTTTTTCACAAACAGCTATTCTCACCCCTGCTTTTGACGCCTCTATAAAAGTCAATTTTATAACCCATTCCCACATAGGCAATTTTTAGACCCAACCTCTTTGAAAAAATCCACCGAAAAGGAGCAATTACTAGAGAAAAGGTAAATTTTAGATTTGTGTAGTCTTGAAACCATTGTGATAAATGGAGCATTTGCTCCTACTGAACAAATGCTCTATTTATCGCAATGGGTTAAAAAATTGACATTTACAGAGGCATCAATATGCGGGAATGCATGAAACCATGTTTTTTAAACCATTGTGATAAACGGAGCATTAAAATTTTGCTCCATTGGAGAGAAAATGCAACAGTTCTCAAATTTTCCTTTTCTCTAGTAAATGCTCCTTTACAGTAGATTTGTTTTAACGTGAAATTTGTTGGGTTTGAAAATAGCCTATGAGGGAATGAGTTACCTATGATATGTTTACATTTAGTTAAATTGCAATCTGGCGCCAATATTTCTCAGGCAATCTTAATCAGACTTGGCAGTCATGTGTATGAAAACAAGATCTCAGCCAAGTCAGATTAAACGAAAACAGTGAGTAGGTCTATAGGTGAGTTATTCCCCCTAATCATTGAAAATGTCACATTTTACTACATTTTACATACTGTCACCTTTGTTTCGCAACTCTTTCCGTCGTATAAATACCTTTTCACGTATTGCAAACATAGACCCAGATCAGACAGCTCCTCTAGGAGCTGTCTGATCAGGGTCTGCTCTGTTTGCTAATGATGCTAATGTAATTTGATAGATCTGTTTCAAAAAAGGGGACAATGTTCCACCTCTCATATTTTGTCCATGAACATTCAGTAGGTATGGAAATTTGGAATAAACAGAGAACAGGAAAATCGTTAACCCTTTACTCATGGAATAAACAGAGAACAGGGAAATAGTTAACCCTTTACTCATGGAATAAACGGAGAACAGGGAAATAGTTAATCCTTTACTCTAAACAGAGAACAGGGAAAGAGTTAACCCTTTACTCATGGAATAAACGGAGAACAGGGAAATAGTTAATCCTTTACTCTAAACAGAGAACAGGGAAATAGTTAACCCTTTACTCATGGAATAAACAGAGAACAGGGAAATAGTTAACCCTTTACTCATGGAATAAACAGAGAACAGGGAAATACCGGTAGTTAACCCTTTACGTTTATGTTTATTCCATGAGTAAAGGATTAACTCTTTCCCTGTTCAAAGGCTTCAGTATGAGGGAATGGGTTAAGACCCATTGTCAACTACATGTACATGTATTTTATAAACAAACATTCTTATATTAGGTGGTTGCTTAATGCAGGACAAAAACAATGCTTAACCCTTTCCCTGTTCTGTATTTAGGCCTACAATCACTGTCAGATAAAGCAGGTTAAAGGAACTACAATCACTGTCAGATAAAGCAGGTGGGTCTACTCTGTTTGCAAATGCGTGAAAACACGTTTATATGAGGGGAAGGGTTAATGCAGGATAAAAACAATGCTGAAACCTTCTGCATTACTTAGGTCCAGCATTAAGGTACTATCTGACTTAACCCTTTACCTGATAGAAGCGGCTTTAAGCGAGTTTGATATATTCCTCCGCTGAAGAAAATAGTTCCAATTTTGAAAATAATGAACATATAGCGTCATAAATAGTTTCTATATTCTAGGAGGTGGTAGCTTAAAGCAGGCTGAAAGTAAAGCAGAATGCGCCTTAAGGCGCATTCTGCTTTACTTTCAACCTGCTTTAAGTGGTCACATGTCTTCAAAACTAGAAACAGGCTATGGGGTAAAGGGTTAACCCTTTCCCTCATATAAATACCTTTTTATATTTCTTCAAGCAGACTAGACCCAGATCATACGGCTCCTATAGGATCCATCTGATCAGGGTCTGCTTGTTTGCTAATGGAATTTGAAAGATATGTTTCTTTACTTTCTAAAATGACTACAATGTTCCAACATCCATATTTCATTATAACTATTTTGTCCATGAGTATTCTATAGGTATTGAAATTTGGAATAAATATAGAACAGGGAAATGGTTTATACCAAAATATAGACATTTTTAGTGGTCACTTTATCACTGGGGGCCAACTACGTATTATTATCAAATGTTTTGCTACGACAATTTATATGGGTATTTTAATAGATTTGTTTTCCTACAAAGCCAGTGTATCAATTGGGAAATGTTTTCCTGCAATAACAAAGTTGCCTTCGTAGGAATACAAATCTATTAAAATAGTCATATAAATTGTCGTAGCAAAACATTTTGATAGTAATACGTAGATGGCTCCCAGTGTTTATAGGACTAATTCATTACTTACCATTTTTTCTCCCATTACTCAGGGTCTTGAATGGGCTGGTGAGTGACCCCATTGACCTAAGCAGTATTGATCTCGACAACCTCCATGGAGCTGGGAGTAACCATGGCAACAGCCTATGCAAGCCCAAGAGACTGTTTTGGAATGTGCCAGACAGTCTATGCAAACATGTAGACCTGGCTTATAAAACTATGCAACAGGTAAAGGAATAAAATATTTGTAACCCCATACCTGATATAAATGCATTTTCATGCTTTTGCAAACAAAATAGACCCAGATCAGATGGCTCCTATAGGATCAGGGTCTGATCAGGGTCTGCTCTTTTTTATTTTGACATGATATAGGTCTGTTTCTACAGTTTTGCCAAAGTAAAAATTTCCCTTGAAAGGTTCAGATTATAAAAAAATCTGCTAATAAATATTCATGATGTCATTATTTCTTACAAGAATATTGAACAGCCTTTTTACAGGGAAACGTTATTCTTAACATTTAGTAAAGAGGAGTTGAGAAGTTTTAGGCAGGCGGCTACTTAATCCTTGACCTGCTCTATGTTCATGTAAGAAATAAGGACATCATGAATACTTATGAGCTGATTTTAGCTCGTCTGTTTCGAAGAAATCGGGAGCTATTGTTGTAACCACGGCATCGTCGTAGTCGTCCTCGTCATCCGAAATCTTAACATTGACCATAACTTCAATTTTTCATTTACAACCTTCATTTTTGGTATGCTTGTTCATCTTGACAATGCCGACAGACGAGCATTCGCATCGCATGCGGTGCTCTTGTTTTAATGTAGTTTTTTATACGCCCGAAGGGTCGTATTATGTTATGGTCTCCATCGTCTGGCCGTCTGGCTGGGTGTCCGTCTGTCTGTCCGTCCGTCCGTTAGCAAATTCGTGTCCTGGCTATAACTTACTCATTTTTTCTCCGATTTTCAAAATTCTTTCACACAAATGTTCAGTATCACTTGAAGGTGTGTCGCGTACAAAACCCAATTGTGAACTTTCAAGGTCAAGGTCACAAATAGGGCGTTAGCAATTTTCGTGTCCTTGCTAAAACTTACTCATCTTTTCACCAATTTTCAAAATTCTTTCACACGTATGTTCAGTATCACTTGAAGGTGTGTCGCGTACAAAACCCAATGGTGAACTTTCAAGGTCAAGGTCACAAATAGGGCGTTAGCAATTCTGTCCGTCCGTCCGTTAGCAAATTCGTGTCCTGGCTATAACTTACTCATTTTTTCTCCGATTTTCAAAATTCTTTCACACAAATGTTCAGTATCACTTGAAGGTGTGTCGCGTACAAAACCCAATTGTGAACTTTCAAGGTCAAGGTCACAAATAGGGCGTTAGCAATTTTCGTGTCCTTGCTAAAACTTACTCATCTTTTCACCAATTTTCAAAATTCTTTCACACATATGTTCAGTATCACTTGAAGGTGTGTCGCGTACAAAACCCAATGGTGAACTTTCAAGGTCAAGGTCACAAATAGGGCGTTAGCAATTCTGTCCGTCCGTTAGCAAATTCGTGTCCTGGCTATAACTTACTCATTTTTTCTCCGATTTTCAAAATTCTTTCACACATATGTTCAGTATCACTTGAAGGTGTGTCGCGTACAAAACCCAATTGTGAACTTTCAAGGTCAAGGTCACAAATACTGTCCGTCCGTCCGTCCGTTAGCAAATTCGTGTCCTGGCTATAACTTACTCATTTTTTCTCCGATTTTCAAAATTCTTTCACACAAATGTTCAGTATCACTTGAAGGTGTGTCGCGTACAAAACCCAATTGTGAACTTTCAAGGTCAAGGTCACAAATAGGGCGTTAGCAATTTTCGTGTCCTTGCTAAAACTTACTCATCTTTTCACCAATTTTCAAAATTCTTTCACACATATGTTCAGTATCACTTGAAGGTGTGTCGCGTACAAAACCCAATGGTGAACTTTCAAGGTCAAGGTCACAAATAGGGCGTTAGCAATTCTGTCCGTCCGTTAGCAAATTCGTGTCCTGGCTATAACTTACTCATTTTTTCTCCGATTTTCAAAATTCTTTCACACATATGTTCAGTATCACTTGAAGGTGTGTCGCGTACAAAACCCAATTGTGAACTTTCAAGGTCAAGGTCACAAATACTGTCCGTCCGTCCGTCCGTTAGCAAATTCGTGTCCTGGCTATAACTTACTCATTTTTTCTCCGATTTTCAAAATTCTTTCACACAAATGTTCAGTATCACTTGAAGGTGTGTCGCGTACAAAACCCAATTGTGAACTTTCAAGGTCAAGGTCACAAATAGGGCGTTAGCAATTTTCGTGTCCTTGCTAAAACTTACTCATCTTTTCACCAATTTTCAAAATTCTTTCACACGTATGTTCAGTATCACTTGAAGGTGTGTCGCGTACAAAACCCAATGGTGAACTTTCAAGGTCAAGGTCACAAATAGGGCGTTAGCAATTCTGTCCGTCCGTCCGTTAGCAAATTCGTGTCCTGGCTATAACTTACTCATTTTTTCTCCGATTTTCAAAATTCTTTCACACAAATGTTCAGTATCACTTGAAGGTGTGTCGCGTATAAAACCCAATTGTGAACTTTCAAGGTCAAGGTCACAAATAGGGCGTTAGCAATTTTCGTGTCCTTGCTAAAACTTACTCATCTTTCCACCAATTTTCAAAATTCTTTCACACATATGTTCAGTATCACTTGAAGGTGTGTCGCGTACAAAACCCAATGGTGAACTTTCAAGGTCAAGGTCACAAATAGGGCGTTAGCAATTCTGTCCGTCCGTTAGCAAATTCGTGTCCTGGCTATAACTTACTCATTTTTTCTCCGATTTTCAAAATTCTTTCACACATATGTTCAGTATCACTTGAAGGTGTGTCGCGTACAAAACCCAATTGTGAACTTTCAAGGTCAAGGTCACAAATAGGGCTTCAGTATCACTTGAAGGTGTGTTGCATACAAAACCCAATTGTGAACTTTCAAGGTCAAGGTCACAAATAGAGCGTTAGCAAATTTTGTGTCCTGGCTGTAGCTAACTAGACCTACATCATTACCTTTAAGGTCAGTCATATTTGAAGGTGAAAGGTTAAACGCACTTATGTCACGTTCGGTTTAAACTTTCTCGACTTTTTTTCCAAAGTTCAAAAAAGTCTGAAAGTCTGAAAATGATTGCTATGTACACTGTTCTTACCATGCTCATATCTTGGATATTTATTCACTTATTTCAAACTTGTTCATTCTGGAGTTATTGCCCTTTGATAGTTTCGGGTAGCAATTTCTTGTGCAACTAATTCCTCCTTTTTTTTCAAAATAAATGCTCCTTTTTCAGCTTTCAGTAGGCCCAAAGACAAATAAAAGATTAGTATTACAATAAGCAGTTTTACTCTCCTTGCTATTGCCTTAGCCCTAATAGACCTCATACGGTATGCGCAACTTCTGAAAGTTCACACATTGTGTAAATAGAACAGCCTTCGGGCGTATATTGCCCCGTCTCGCGGTGCTCTTGTTAAGGGGATATTTTGCTTTGATTGAAGCTGTAGAATCAGATCTATATCATTCCATAAGCAAACAGAACAGGCACAGATCAGATGACTCCTGACATGGCGTTTACATGGAGGAAAGGAGCTTTTAGCATGACTTTATACCCTGCATTAAACTGCCACCCCTTATTACACTACAGTAACCTACATTTGCAAACAGATATTGACTCTGAATGACACGCCAAGTAACTCTGCGTCTCATCAGCATCCAAGCTGTTTGACAGTCGGTAATATTTTTCTAGGGTTGCCCTGGTACATATGTACATACGTCTGTAAGCACATCTAGAAGAATTTTTTCAAGCTTTTTCTTGGAAAGTATTTGTCCAGTCCACACCAAAACTTTACACACATGTCTTTGGCCTTTATATCTTTGTTAAGTTTGATAGCCGTGTAAATCGCTTCAGTCGTTGTATACTAAATAGAAGCTGTTACAGTCAGAATGTCTTATGTGTCATACTCCTACACTGTTAGGAGAACTTGCCTGAAACATTCACAGATGTTTCTCCTTTATGTTCATCTTGAATGATGATTATGGCCCTTACTTTCTGGGACAAAAAGTCTGAAGTGGGGGCATCAATGTCCTATGGACACATTTCTAATTTTATATTCTAATAATTATAAGAATTAAATACATTATTATTCAGAATTGTGTGTGAATATTCATCATGTAAAGGGTTAAGATTTAACATGTATGATATTAAGTGTCTTCTTTCTATCTCAACAGGCCATAGAGGATATAGATCTTAGAGTGGAGGGATTTTTTGACTATGGGAAAGGTTTCATCAAGACATGTAAGGTAAGTATTGTTCATTGGTTAGTTCAATTACATTGGTATCATGCTGGGTTAGTTCAGTTACTCAAGTATCATGCCTTGTTAGTTCAATTACACTGGTATTGTACCTGATTAGCTCAATTACACTGTAACCTGCCTGGTTAGTTCAATTACACTGGTATCCTGCCTGGTTAGTTCAATTACACTGGTATCCTGCCTGGTTAGTTCAATTATACTTGTATTTCGCCTGATTACTCCAATAACACTGGTATCATGCCTGTTTAGTTCAATAACACAGTATCATGCCTGGTTACTTCAATTATACCGATATAATGCCTGGATAGTTGAATTACACCAGCATGGTGCCTGGTTAGTTCAATTATGCCAGTATCATGGCTGGCTAAATCAGTTACATCAGTATCATGCCTGGTTAGTTTAGTAACACCGGTATCATGCTGGGCTAGTTTCAATTACACCAGTATCATGGCTGGCTAGTTCAGTTACACCGGTATTATACCTGGCTAGTTCAATTACACCAGTGTCATGGCTCGCTAGTTCATTTACACCAGTATCAATTGCTGCCTAGTTCAATTACACCAGTATCATGACTAGGATAGTGCAATTACACCTTTATAATAACTGTCTAGTTCAATGACACCAGTAGCATGGCTGGCTAGTTCAGTCACACCAGTGTCAATGACTGGGATAGTGCAATTACACCTTTATAATAACTGGCTAGTTCAATTACACCAGTATCATGGCTGGCTAGATCAATCACACCGGTATCATGCTAGGCTGGTGCAATTACTCTGGTATAATACCTGGTTAGTTCAACTACACTGGTATTATATTAGCATAATAAACAAGGGAATTTTTACCATAGTGAAAACTAGTTGAATATCCTAAGCAAACAGAGCATAGCCTGATTTATACCAGCTGTCTGATCTGGCTCTATTCTGTTTGCATAATACAAAAAGGCGAATAGAGTAAAGGTTTGGAAAGGGGTGGGAGTGCAGGATGGTAGAGGGTGGGGGTGATACAAAGTGATTCTTTTTTATCACTAACCCTTTACCCGATATAGACAAAATTGCAAACAGAGTAGATTCGGATCAGATTCTTTCAAATTCTGCCGTGGCCAAATATTTTCTGGTTTACATGCCATATAAAATTTCTGCTAAATAATATTCATAAACTTGCTATTTTTTGTATGAATATTTATCATGTTCTTAACTCATTCTCTCCTAGGCTATTTTTAGATCCAACATATTTTAATTAATCTACTGAAAAGGAGCATTAACTATAGAAAAGGACAGTTTTAGAATTGTGTAGTATTGAAACCATTGTGACAAATAGAGCATTTGCTCCTATGTAGCAAATGCTCTATTTATCACAATGGTTTTACATTGTGACTTTTATAGAGGCGCAAAAATGCGTCACTAGTGAGTAATGTGTTAACCCTTTCCCTCATAGAAACGTGTTTTCACGCATTTGCAAACAGAGTAGACCCAGATCAGACGGCTCCTAGAGGAGCCGTCTGATCAGGGTCTGCTCTGTTTTGCTTATGGAATTTGATAGATCTGTGTCTTTACTTTCTAAAATAGCTACAATGTACCACCTTCCAGATTTGATTATAAATGTTTGTTCAGGAATATTCAATGGGTATTAAAATTTGGACTTAACGTAGAACAGGGAAAGGGTTAATGTGACCTTTTTGTAAAGCATGCAAGGTTTTTGCATTTCAACTCCATTCCCAGTTGAATAAACATTAAGATGCATAAATTTAAATATTTTGAAGAATAACTCAGACTGACTCCTTGATTACTCCACCAAACCCTATACTGTGACCACTCTATAGAATGGTCTCAAAGAAACTATTCCAGAGAGTGGTGACAATAGGTTTGTTGGAGAAATGACAATTTAAGTATTTGGGTACATGCACCTTTATCTGTAGCTCTGAGAAATAATGACATCATGAACATTTATTAGCTGAATTATTTTAAAGTAAAATTTTCAAGGGCATTTTTACTTTAATAAAATCAGTAGTCATATCTGTATCATATCATCAGTAAACAGAGTAGACCATGAGCAGATGGCTCCTATGTGATCAATCTGATCTGGGTCAAAACATAAATGACTTAGGCATCAGAAGTCATCAATATAAAGGAATGGGTTAACCCTTTTCTTCATATAAACATGTTTTCACACAGTTGCAAACAGAGTGGCCCGAATCAGACGACTACTATAGGAGCGGTCTAATCATGATCTGCTCAGTTTGCTTACGGAATTTAAAAGCTCCGTTTCTTTGCTTTCTAAAATAGCTTCAATTTTCCGCCTTTATATTTCTTAATAACTATTCATTTCGTCCATGAATATTCGTAGGTATTGAAATTTGAAATAAACATGGAGAGGGAGAGGGTTAAACCTCCTGTCATGTTTCAGGTCAGTCCAGATGCTTACATCCAAATGGCGCTACAGATAACCTACTTTAAAAATGCTGGAAAACACTGCTTGACCTACGAGTCCTCCATGACAAGACTATATCTGATTGGACGGACAGAAACTGTCAGATCACTAACACAGCAAGCAGCTGAGTTTGTAAAGTGAGTTACTTCCCTTGAGTATTCAAGTGTTACAAAATATTTATGGGCTTTTTATACCCCCCCCCCACCTCCCCGCTCTAAAGGAGGGCATATTGTTTTTGCCCTGTCTGTCTGTTGGTCTGTTGGTTTGAGGAAAACTTGGCATGCATTATGGAGGCAAACATTTTTTAAGGTGACTTATTAAAATTAAGGCCAATGTCATACATCAAGGTCAAAGGTCATACATTGAGGTCAAAGGTCATACCGGGGGCATAGTGTTTCACAAACACGTCTTGTTGCTTATGGAACAATCTGGTTCTATAGTTTTTATATACTTTGAATCAGTATAGAAAATAAAGCAGTAAATACTCCCAATGTCATTATTTCTTAATGAATGTTTCTTAACCCTTTCCCTCATATAAACACGTTTTTACGCATTAGCAAATAGAGTAGACCTAAATCCAAAATGGCGACAATGTTTTACTTTCTATATTTCATTTTAACTATTTTGTCCATGAATATTCAGTAGGTTTTGAAATTTGGAATAAACATAGAACAGGGAAAGGGTTAAGTAAATGATTACGAGTAGATATAGCATAAGCTACATTTTGGGCTATTGAAAATGTGCTGATTATACTAAACGTTCATGAACTGCTTAACTTCATAGATATATTTATGCCTTCATACACCTTTGCAAACAGAGAAGACCCGGATCAGACATCTCCTATAACAGTAGTCTGATCAGAGTCTGCTCTGTTTGCTTATGGAATAATATTGGTCTGATTCTACAGTGACCTTTTGTGTTCAAATATAATCTAATTATAGCAATGAATATTCATGATGTCATTATTCCGTACATGAATATTCATTGGGTAAAGTGAGTTCATAAACGTACGGGGGCGAATGTTGCAGGTATGTATTGCGTTAGAGCGCAATCAAGGATTTTGTGTATGACTTCAAGAAAATTTGTGTAAAAAATGGCAGCGTCCATCGTAAGTGTTGGTTAGGAGAAACGATGGGAATGTTTGGTAAAAAGATGGGTAAAAGGAACAAAGGACACACGAAAAGCATATTGCTAACTGTGTATAAAAACATTGATTTGTCCCAAATGAGCGAAAGTGTTGACTTCACATGCTTAGAGCGTTAAGCACAGAAACGAGAAAATTAAGTTGTCGTTGGCGACATTTGGGTTAGCGTTCATACGTCAGGAAGGAATAGTTCACTGTCAGTGTTAAGAGCTAGACGTGCAGTGCTAGAGGTATCCGTGATAAAAACAATAATGTTGTGACAGCATCACCCCACCCACCTCAGTTGGAACGGCATGTAGGATCAGTTGTCAAGCACAGATTAATCAGTATATTTCCATGTCGGACACAAAATGGGCTGAAATTTTGTGGACACTCCAGACAGTTTGTAATCACCACTCCTATAATTCCTTTACTGATATTCATAAACTGTCCAGATAGTTCAGTAGCAAAAACACTCACATGTGCCGAATGTGAAACTGCCTATCTTGCAGTATTTTGTTTTTGATGACAGTATAATACAGTCCTTAGGACCCTGCCTTGTGATGGTTGTCATTCTTGCTAATCATATTGCACTGTTTTTTAGATAGTGTTGCAACCACTTTATTAAGAAACTAGTGTATATTTTTTATGTTTATTCAACGCAAAGAGTCATACTTGCACAATTTTATCTGTAAAAATGTTCAGAAAAAAATGCCTTGAAAATACAAAATAAACCATGAAAAATCCTTGAAAAGTCCTTGAATTTTGTATGAACCATGTACATGTATAAGTACTCGTGGAAGTTTGTTTTTATCATAGGGCATTCATGGACAGTTCTGTGAGCAATGAGGAGAAGATCAAGCTACTAAGGAGAGCATGTGAGAAGCATGTGTACTTATACAAGGATTCCATGAATGGCAAGGGCATTGATAGACACCTGTTTGCCTTGTATGTCGTATCCAAAGGCCTAGACTATGTAAGTGGTTCATTGATACACCTCTGTTTGTCTTGTATATCGTATCCAAAGGCCTAGACTATGTAAGTGGTTCATTGATAGACACCTGTTTGCCTTGTATGTCGAATCCAAAGGCCTAGACTATATAAGTGGTTCAATGATAAACATCTGTATGCCTTGTATTTTGTATCCAAAGGTTCCGAGGGCTCATCCATCATTGGTATCCTTTATATAAAAGCTTTTCCATGCATTGCAGACAGAGTAGACCCAAATAGGAGCCATCTGATCTTGGTGTGCTCTGTTTGCTGATGGTTTGGTCGGTCTGAATCTACAATCTGGATGCCTGCCTGGGCCAAAAATGTCCTGTGTTCATATGCCATTCTATAAAAATTCATCTAATTAATATTCATGAAGCCATTTTTTCATGCATGACTATTAACCGTTTCTTTCATATAAACGCCTTTTCATGCATTTTGCAAACAGAGAAGGCCCAGATCAGACAGCTGATAGAGGAGCTATCTGATCATGGTCTGCTATTTTGCATATGGAATTTGATAGATTCGTTTCCTTAGTTTTTCTAAATTGGTTACAATGTTCCACCTTCAATATTTCATTATAACTATTTTGTACATGAATATTCAACGTAGGTATTGAAATTACTCGAACCGCAACGAAATTTTCTGGATATCTCGAACTTCAGCTGTAATTGATTGTTACAGCAGATTCCAATGTATGACGGACATGTTTCTTTTTGTTTCAGGAGGCAATGTATATTAATTAGATTGATGTTTATGATAGGACCTGGACGCAGGAATCTTTATGCCATAGCAGAAACTGTAGAATCATATCTATATCATATCATAAGCAAACAGAACAGACCATGATCAGATGGCTCCTACAGGAGTCGTCTGATTTGGGTTTTCTCTGTTTGTAAAGACGTAGAAAGGAGTATTTATGGAGTAAAGGGTTAATGCGTACAGCAGTGAAAGTGTTTTATCCCGTCACTACAGCCGCTAGTGACGTAATAAAGGGGTAGCATAATAAACCTAAGTTTATACGTACAGTAGAGGTTTATTTGTATAGTAGGTGTAGGAATTTCTTCTTACAGCAGGAACTATTTTTAATTTTTCTTCAAAATTGTTTTACCAAAAATAACGTATTAAATTGAAAGAAAAAACACTTAATATGGAAAATTATCATTAAGTATCCCAGAAAAAAACCAAACCGTCATTTAAAAAATATTGAAAGGAAAAAGAGAGAAAAAAAGATTTGTCAACAGTGAGAATCGAACCGGGGATGACTGCACGATAAGCCACCATCGTAACCACTACGCTATCAGGCCAAGCATACTGTTAACGAAATTGAAGATGTATATAAAGTTATCATGCTACTATATTGACGATTTTTTTTAAATAAAATTAAATGATACAATAAACCTTCATTAAAACATTTATCACTCTCATGATAAATTAATCGATAACTCTTACAAGGGCGACGATGGTCATAGACCTAAATATAGCCTGTTCAGTTCCAATTGACGAGTGATGTTAGCCCTATCTAAAAATAGAAACCGAGACGACGGAACTCGAATTTGACCATGTAGAGCCTCCAGTAGAATAATAACCATGTCTGTTTGAATTAACATATCGACTCTCGATTCAAACGATATTATTTTTCAAGTTCAAGCACGTTTTCCCGTTAATCGATAAACTCTTACAAGAGCGGCGATGGTCATAGACCTAAATATAGCCTGTTCAGTTCCATTGACGAGTGACGTTAGCCCTATCTAAAAATAGATACCGAGACGACGGAACTCGAATTTGACAATGTAGAGCCTCCAGTAGAATAATAACCATGTCTGTATGAATTAACATATCGACTCTCGATTCAAACGATCTTATTTTTCAAATTTAAGCATATTTTCCCGTCTTGTAATGTAAGTATCCAACCTATTTTCCTCTGCGGTAGCTCATTATTTACGTCTTTAGAACGGAAATGAAAAGGGAGGTCCGTTGATCGAAAAACCGCATTTTCAATGCAAATTATTTCAATATTCGTATGTTTTATGAGTCTATGAAAAAAGATATAACTAAATTGACTGGATAAATAGAATAATAGGTTAGTGCCGTAGATGGGACGCCTTTATCGGACTCGGAGAGAAAACAGTTGAGGCTCGGCAAGCCTCGCCTCAACGTTTTCTCCCCTCGTCGGATAAAGGCGTCCTATCTACGGCACTAACCTATTATTCTCTATTTCTGTTTCAGAATTGTGAATTCCTCAAGAAGTGCCTCAGCATTCCATGGACATTGTCAACCAGTCAGTCACCACAGCAACAGCTGGCCACCTCACCAAGCTGTGACCTTCCTGAGTACAGAGACAAGGTGAGGCTGGCTGCAGGAAACAGATATGTCAGTGGTTTGCAAACAGTGTAGACCAAGAACAAAAGACTCCAGGGTCCATGCTTATAAAGCTTTTAGTTGAGTCTGAGTTTCATTCTCAAGCTTTTGATTGGTCAAAGGCTCAAATCTGACCAATCAAAAACTTGAGAACGATCTCAGACTCAACTAAAAGTTTTATAAGCATGGACCCTATACTTTCTTCTTCAAATTTATATTTCTTACAAAAGGCAAACTAAATGAAAATGAAAAAAATTATTTAAATCCATAATCATCAAATACTAACACAAAACAAACATGACGAGAACGTAAATAACATGTCTTCTTCCGGTTCACCAAACAAGTTTGCTTTTTAAAAGGAAATCAAGTCACTACACGTAACACTCGGAAGTTTTTCTTGAAAAATTTATTTAGGCCTTATCAGCTCATTAATTTAGAAATAATTGAGTTAAATAATATGCACGCTTGTGTGAACGCAAGTAATTATATCAAACAATTAATTCTATTGATGTGTTGCCCTTAAAAAGTGTGAAAAACACGCAGCACCGGGAGAGCGACAATTAGAACTTTGCACATGTGTTTGCCATTCTTTTGTTTTCAAGTAATTACTTTTTCGCGACGGGTGGTCTTCATGGTTGTTTAACACAACCAAATTTCCCCCGATATAAATGTTACAGAGCACTAAACACTGTCGAGTAACAGGTAAGACAGCTAGTCGTTATATAGAACCCAAATATATAGTAAATTTGTTCGGGATAAAAAAATACAGTCGTTTAACACAACACGTCGGTATATACAGCTGGTCTCGTCTGTATGTACATATGTTTGCTATTGGTAGAAAACATAGAGTCATGTCGTTTAAAATTATACTTCAGGCAACATAGTTGCACAGGGTATAAAGTTTTTGAACCGTCGATCAGTCTGTCACTCCATCCCTCTGTGTAGCAAAATGCATTGTTGCTCATCTAGCACTTTAATTTCTTGAGGATTTTTTCTGAAATCTCCTTTAAGAATTGTCATGAATAAAAGCTTGGATGGGTTTTATTTTTTAGAGGAATCTGTCATGTCATTGTGGAACCACTTTTTTCTCTGTCAATGTGGTGACAGTGGGTATGTGAGCTTGCTCACTAAACTTCTTTAATTCCATAAAAAAACAGAGCAGGCCCTGACCAGACAGCTCTTACAATCCAGTCTGTGTCTACTCTGTTTGCAAAGGTATGAAAATTTTGCACAATGTTTTATGTCTTATTTAGGTGAGTCCAGGAGGAGGCTTTGGTCCTGTCTCAGATGATGGCTATGGCGTCGCCTACATGATTCCAGGGGATTTGAAGATCTTCTTCCATGTGTCTTCAAAACGATCCACCAAGTGCACAGATTCGAGCCTATTTATGACCCAGCTGTTTGAGACTCTACAAGAAATGAAAGAGATGTTTAGTACGGATAACGGGGGAACTTCAGGGAAATAATGATACTCCGACAAACGAATTTATGTACAGCAAACCCGCTAATACGACCACCTAAATGAGGTATAATTTTGGGTGTTAAAAGCAGGGGATAGCTTAATACAGGACAAAAGTAATGCAGAAAGCTCATAGAGGAGCTTTCTGCATTACTTTTGCCCCACATTAAGCAACCACCTGCTTATAAAGACAGCCATGTTTATTCATTTAGTGGTCGCATTAGAGAGGTTCTACTGTAGATAGGAGTCACCATGCTGGTTTGTCAGTCCATTTGTTGGTCAGTTTGGTTTTCTTGACCATGTTATACCTCTGACAGCTACTACTGACAGGATTTCAATGAAACTTAATGGTAAGCTTCATCATCATGCTCATTGGTTTATTGCGAGAGGTCGAGATAAGATGTGTAAACTAAAACATTTTCAAGAATAACTTCATTATTACTCCACCCAATCCAATGTTGTGACCAGTCATTAGAATCGTCTCGAAGAAATGACGAAATTATAGTAGTACTTGAGTACGCACGTTTATCTGTTGTTCTGTATGTCCCTTTGGTAATCAAAATTTCCCATAATCTGACAACTGCTGATGTTGGAGTATTAACCCTTTCCTTTACATAAATGCCTCTTCACGCATTTGCAAGTAGAGTAAACCCAGATCAGAGGTTCCTATAGGAGCCATTTGATCAGGGTCTGCATTGTTTGGTTAATATAGCTCTGATTCTACAGTTTCTGTCTTAGCCAAAACTTCAGGCGTACATATTCCAATTCCATCATAAAAAATCAGCTTATAAATATTTGGTACATGAATATTAGACAGGGAAAGGTTTAACCACATTCAGTGATAGTTCTAGTTCTCATTACAGAGCTACAGATAAAGGTGCATATTCAAATAAAATAATCATCATTTCTCCAACAAACCCTATGTTGTGACCAATCTTTAGAATCGTCTTGAGGAGACAATTCTAAAGAGTGGTCACAACACAGGGTTTGGTGGATGGAGAAATAAAAAAAAGTTCTTTAAAATGTTTCAGTTTGCATATCTTATCTAGACCTCTGCCATGTCTTTAACCCTTTCCCTCATAGAATTGTGATTTTACACAATTGCAAACAGAGTAGACCCAAGTAGGAGCCGTCTGAACAGGGTCTGCTCTGTTTGCTTGTGGAATTTGAAAGATCTATTTTTTTACTTTCTCAAATGGCTACAATGTTCCACCTTCCATATTTCATTTTAATTATCTTGTCCATGAATATGCAGTAGGTATTGAAATTTGGAATAAACATGGAACAGGGAAAGGGTTAGTTAACTCCTTGCTTGCTATGTACACACATTGGTTATCACAAATTCATCCAAGACTTAGGCCATATTATGTCTTCACCAGAGGTCCAGATAATATGTGTAAATTTCAACATATTCAAAAATAGTTGCTGTATTTCTCCACCAAACCCAATACAGTAAAACCTCTCTATAACGACCAATAAATTACATCAATTATTTTGTGTTAAAGGCAGGTGTTAAAGGCAGGTGGCTGCTTAAAGCAAGGTGAAAGTTAAACAGAACGCTCCTGTGGGAGCGTTTTGTTTTACTTTCACCTTGCTTTAAGTAGCCACCTGCTCTAAATACAAACTAATGAACACAATTTAGTGGTCGTTATAGAGAGGTTTTACTGTACTTTGATCATTCTTTAGAATTGTCTCTTTGAGATGATTCTAAAGAGTGGTCACAGTATAGAGTTTGTAGGAGAAATGACAGTTTAGTTTTTGGGTAGGCCCCTTTACTAATTTAATTTTATTGTTGACAATCGATATATTTTCTCCACTCTACCAACCCTTTAGTATTTGGTGACTGTGGGGACAGTCAAGGAAAGGGTCATTATGATATCCCTTGTTCTCCAGGGGCTGGGGCATGGCCCTTGAAAACAAAACTTGGTTCCGTATTATCAGCATTGTCGTGTAACAAATCAATTTTATATTGCCCTAATTACACGAAGTACGGGGACACTCAAATTCTTTGCTCCGTTAGATTGTAAAGTTGAATAATTCATTTCGAATAATTCATTTTAACAGTATTGACACCATTTTGATGACGTGTAAGTAGACTGACATAGTAACAAGTGCAGTAAAACCGCTCTAAACTGGAATTCTAGTAGAGAAGAATTTTGATACTTTTTGGAAGGTGGCTGCTTAACCCATTCCGTCATATTGACGCCTGTTGATGCCACTGTAAAAGGAACTTTTTGAAACCATTGTGATAAATAGATCATTTACTCCATAGGAGCAAATGCTCTATTAATCAAAATGGTTTCAAAACCACAAAAATCTAAAATTTTCATTTTCTCTAGTTAATGCTCCTTTTCAGTGGATTCATTCAAAAAAGTTGAATCTAAAAATAGCCTATGAGGGAAAGGATTAATGCAGCATGAAAGTCATGCAGAAAGCTCCTATCGGAGCTTTCTGCATGAGTTTCATCCTGCATTAAGCTGCCATCTGTCCATGACTGATATTTATACTGAATTTAACGTCCAGTATAGACCGATTCTACTGTAGTAGACGCCCACTCGTTCAGGAGTCATTTGATCTGGGTCTGCACTATTTGTTAGTTTGTCTGTGCTGAATACCTGTGGTATATAGAGTAGTTAAGAATATATTTGTGATCAGAATGATGTGTTCTGTAGATGTGTTCACCCTTTACTCCATGAATATTCATGTAAAAATAATGACATGAATATTAATTAGATTTATTGTTAAAATAGCACATGGATACTGGAAGTTTTGGCCTGGGCAGAGACTGTAGAATCATATCTTTATTATATCATAAGCAAACAGACCAGACCCTGATCAGACGGCTCGGCTCTGATAGGATCCCTCTGATCTGAGTCTGCTTTGTTTGCAACGGTGTAGAACGGCATATCTATGGAGTAAAGGGATAAGTACGAAATTATGATGAAAATGGTTATGTTTTTAGTGAACACAATTGTACTATTCATTAGATCAAGATTGATGATGTTTTTAGTGAACACAATTGTACTATTCATTAGATCAAGATTGATGATGGTTTTAGTGAATACAATTGTACTATTCGTTAGATCAAGATTGATGATGTTTTTGTCATTAAGTTTGATAGTTATTTGCAGTTTTATTCCATTTTAATACTCGGCGAACATTGATTGAATAAAAGTCATTCCACTGTATAAACCTTTTTTTCAGTGTTCAATATTCATGTAAGAAATAATGACATCATGAATATTAATGTAAGAGCTATCTGATCAGTGTCTGCTCTGTTTGGTGATGGTATTACAGTAAAACCTTTCTATAAAAGCCACTAAATTGTGTTAATTAGTTGGTATTTAGGGCAGGTGGCTGCTTAATGCAAAGTGAAAGTAAAACAGAAAGCTCCTATAGGAGCGTTCTGTTTTACTTTCACTTTGCTTTAAGCAGCCACCTGCCTTTAGCACAAAATACTTGATACAATTTAGTGGTCGTTATAGAGAGGTTTTACTGTACTAACATTTTCAGTGTTCATATTCCATTACAAATATGAATCTGATTAATGCTCATGACATTATTTCATACATGAATATAAAGGGTTAATCAGGTGCCTGGAGGAGTTTTAATCTTAACCCATTGCCACATGTTAACACCTTTTGACGCCTCTGTAAAAGTCACTTTTTGAAACCATTGTGATAAATAGAACATTTGCTCCTAAGGAGCAAATGCTCTATTTATCACAATGGTTTCAGAATTATACATTTCTAAAAAATTTCTTTTCTCTAGTTAATGCCCCTTTTGGGTAGATTTATTCAAAGAGGTTGGATCTAAAAATAGCTTATGAGGAAATGGGTTAGACAATAATACCTGATATACATTTGTATTACTGTCCATATTTATGTACCATAGAGTTTGATATCTCGAATTTTGGGATAACTCGAACTAAAAGTTTGGTCCATCCAAAACTTACAATACAGAATTGCTATAAAATGTATCGCTACAGATATGTAGAAAAAAATGTTTACAGCTTAATACAGGTATAAAGTAATGCTGAAAGCTCTTACCTTAGACCTGTATTAATCTGTAAACTTGAGAAATTGTTCAGATTAGAAAGCGGATAACTCGAACTTCTGTTATCTTTAACAAATTTGTATAGTCCCAGAAAGATCGAGATGTCGAAGTTCATCTGTTCATCAGTACATCCCGCAAATCTTGTGTGCCTAACTCCTCATACACCAATGGAAGGATTTACCTAAACCTTTTATAGATGAACAACTTTGATGTGAATATATATGTAAAGAAGGGATTTAATTGCTCTGACCATTTTTACCAGAGTTATGGGACTTTGAATTTTCTCCACTATATGACATATAGTGAATAGTGCTTGATTTAGAGACAATATCGCTAGTGCTGCATCCGTGTTCTATGGATACTATTTCCTAGTTTGTCTGCCTTTCCTAAACTGTAACCTTGTTACTTTTGACAGATAAAACCCCTCAAATTTGGTACATAATGTTACCTCATGAAGCTCAAACTTTTTGATGATCAAGCACAACTTAAGTCGTCAACATAGTATTATTTTTTACCCCTGAATCTTGGAAATCCTCTAACAAATTCATACTGAACAAACTCTTTAGTTAACGCCTTTCTCATTATTTGCAAACAGAGTAGACCCAGATCAGATGGCTCCTGTAGGAGCCGTCTGATCAGGGTCTGCTCTGTTTGCTTTAAGTGAAAGCAAAAACTTGTTCATGTGCCATTATAAAAATTAAATCTAATTAATATTCATGATGTCATCATTTCTTACATTTATTCATGGAGTAAAGGGTTAAATTCTGACGGACCATTCCATTTCGAATATTTATCATTGAAAGTGTTATGTGATAAGTTTGTATGATGTTGTGAAATTATCCCCATTCCATAGAGCCTAGAGGTCCAGATAAGATGTAAATTATTCCATATATTTTGTTGTTGTTCATTACGTACTAGCCTTTGTTATGTTACTGTATATATGTTGCCAAAAGAGATGCTTTTTATTGTGTGGTAAAAGTGTCGTCCATAGGAACGATATCCATGTATTACTGATACCAGTATTTTCGGCCAATCTGATTAGATCCTGTGTTACTTAGCCCTGTACTCCATGAATATTCATGTAAGAAGTAATAACACCATGAATATTAATTTGATTAATTGTTATAATAGCACATGGAAACAGGGTTTTTTGGCCATGGCAGAAACTGTAGAATCAGATCTATATTATAAGCAAACAGAGCAGACCCTGATCAGAGGGCTCCTGTAGGAGCCATCAGATCTGGGTCTACTCTGTATACCCATTAAATATTCATGAACAAAACAGTTATAATCGAATATGGAAAGTGGTACATTGAAGCAATTTTAGAAAGTAAAGACACAGATCTATCAAATTGTATAAGGAGCCGTCTGATCTGGGTCTGCTCTGTTTGCAAATGCGTGAAAACGCGTTTCTATGAAGGAAAGGGTTAAATTGTTTGCGTGGAAAGGAGTGAACTGACATTTGGAAAGAGTTTAGATCCAGATCAGAGGGCTCCAAGAGGACAACTCTGATCTGGATCTATATTGTTTTTGTCTTTTAGCCAAATCCAGTAGCAAAAATTTAAGCCTTTCATTCTGAAAACAGAGTAGACCCAGATCAGACAGCTCCTAGAGGAGCCGTCTGATCAGGGCCTGCTCCGTTTGCTAATAGAATTTGATAGATCTGTTTCTAATAGATTTTGATAGATCTGTTTCTTTACTATCTAAACTGTCTACAATGTTCCACCTTCCATATTTCTTTATAACTATTTTGTTGATGAATATTCAGTAGGTATAGAGATTTGGCCTAAATACAGAACAGGGAAAGGGTTAAAACAATAATTGGCCGCTCAACTTTCAATAATCAATATTTGAAGGTTGAACGCATATATGACTATTAATGTAAGAAATATTATACAGTAAAACCTTCTAATGCAACCATTAAAAAGCGGCATAACTGTGTGGCAGAGATAGATGGTAGCTTAATGCAGGACAAAAGTTATGCAGAAAGCTCCCATAGCCACACCTGCTTATAAAGGTAGAGATGTTTGTTCATTAGATGGTGGCATTCGAGGGGTTTGATATATGTTAGAAATAATATTAACCCTTTCCTCCATAGGCTATTTTTAGACCCAACCTCTTTGAATGAATCTACTGAAAAGGAGCATTAACTAGAGAAAAGGATTTTTTGTTTAGAATTTTGTAGTTTGAAACCATTGTGATAAATAGAGCAATTGCTCCTATAGGAGCAAATGCTCTATTTATCACAATGGTTTCAACAGGTGATTTTTACAGAGGCGTAGAAAGGCGTATTTATGGAGGAAAGGGTTAAGGCACATGATCAAACAAAGTTTTGGCCATCTAAAATACCGTAGAATCAGCTCTATAGTACTCTATAAGCAAACAAAGCAGACTCAGGTCAGAGGACTCCAGGGTCCATGCTTATAAAGCTTTTAGTTGAGTCTGAGTTTTGTTCTCCAGCTTTTGATTGGTCAGATTAGAGTTCTCAAGCTTTTGATTGGTCAAAGGCTCAAATCTGACCAATCAAAAACTTGAGAACGATCTCAGACTCAATTAAAAGCTTTATAAGCATGGACCCTGTTTTCAAATATGTTGAAAGGTACATTCATGGAGCAAAGGGATAAATACATCGAAGCTGTTATATTTGACCTACTATATACATGTACATAATATAACTTAATTTTTATACTGATATCATAAGAAAATCAGCTTGAGTATATAGAAAGTACATAGCATTTACATAAAGTATTTATTCACTGTATTAACCCTTTACTCCATAAATATGCCTATACCTTTACAAACAGAGTAGACCCAGATCAGACGGCCATCCGATCCAGGTCTGCTCTTTTTAAACGCCCGTTTGAAAAAACGGGACGTATTATGGAATAGCGCTGTCTGGTTGTCTGGTTGTCTGTAACATCTCTAACTCAAGTTCCGCTTGGTGGATCCTTCTCAAATTTTAACACAATGTTTATCTAGACATTCTACAGTTGCCTGCCAAGTCCCGGTTTGTTTATCCAAGGTCAAGGTCACACAATTGGTCTTAGAATTTTCGTTTAGCAAAAAATTTAACCGGTCTGTCTGTCTGTAACATCTCTAACTCAAGTTCTGCTTGGTGGATCCTTCCCAAATTTAATCATAATGTTTATCTAGACATGCTATAGTAGCCTGCCAAGTCTCGGCTCGTTTATCCAAGGTCAAGGTCGCTTAATTGGCTTAGAATTTGCGTTTAGCATTTGCGTTAAGCAAAAATGTTAACCTCAATTTATGTGGAACAAGTCCACTTATCTACATAACACTTTGAGATAAAGGTTTTAAACTTGGAACACTTGTTCACCGTCACAACCTTCACCTGTAGGCAAGAGAAAATAACTCTGTCAAGCATTTTGACCGAATTATACCCCTTTTTAACTTAGAATTTTTTGTTACGGTTTTGGTTAAAGTCCACTTATTTACATAACCCTTTGAGATAAAGCTTTTAAACTTGGAGCACTTGTTCACCATCACAAGCTTCACCTGTAGGCAAGAGTACATAACTCTGTCGAACATTTTGACATGATTATGACGCTTTTTAGCTTGGAATTTTTGGTTAAGGTTTTGGTTAAAGTCCACTTATTAACATAACCCTTTCAGATAAAGCTTTTAAACTTGAAACATTTGTTCACCATCAGAAGCTTCATCTGTAGGCAAGAGTAAATACAATGCACTTTTCAATTTAGAATTTTTGGTTAAGGTT
Source organism: Azorinus chamasolen (assembly GCA_963576725.1). Taxonomy (NCBI): domain Eukaryota; kingdom Metazoa; phylum Mollusca; class Bivalvia; order Cardiida; family Solecurtidae; genus Azorinus; species Azorinus chamasolen. The sequence goes on along the minus strand of OY755250.1, from coordinate 52,398,070 downwards.
TTTTGTTAAAGTATGCCTATTTACAACCTTGAAACTTGGTCGCAAGATTGGGCTTAGAATTTCAGTTCAGCAAATACGTTAACCCTAGTTAATGTTGAACATGACCCCGACAGGCGTATATTTTGTCCACTGGCACTCTTGTTGCTTATGATGTAATGATTCTTCAGTTTCTGTGATGGCTAAAAATTCCTATGTCCACGTGCTATTATATCAAATTAATCCAATTAAAATTCATGAAGTCACTAATTAATATTCATGAAGTCATTATTTCATACATGAATATTCATGGAGGAAAGGGTTAATAAGTCCAACCCTTTCTCTGTTCAATATTATGTAAAAATTTATGATATAATGAATATTTATTAGCTGAAGTTTTATATTGTAAACTTTTCAAAGAAATTTTTTGCTTTGATAAAAACTTTAAATCAGATCTATATCATATCAAAAGCAAAGAACGCAGACCTTGATCAGACGGCTCATACGGAAGCCATCTGATCAGGGTCCACTCTGTTTGCTAATTCATAAAAGAAATAATGATTTCAGGAATATTACCTAAATTAATTAATAGCACAGGATGTTTCGGCCAATGCAGAAACTGTAGAACCATACCTATATTATATCATAAGCAAACAGATCAGACCCTGGTCAGACAGTTCCTACAGGAGCTGTCTGATCTGGGTCTACTCTGTTTGCAAAGGCATAGAAAGGCGCATTTATGGAGTAAAGAGTTAAATGTGGGAAAGTGTTTAGAGAAGTAAGAAGTAGCAGATAGGTTAGATCTAGATCATGCTGCTCCTGGATCTGGGTTTGAACTTAATAACTTAATAGTTTGTTGAATATTAAGGGTAGTTATTGTACACTTTTATTCATCATTTCATGAAAGATTAGTGGGAATGTATATTAACCCATTTCCTCATAGGCTATTTTTTAGGATCAACATCTTTAAACAAGTGTATTTACTAGAAAAAAAAAGAAAATTTAAGAATTGTGTAGATTGAGGCATTTGCTCCATAGGTTTCACAATGGTTTTAAACAGTGACATTTACAGAGGCGCCAATAGGCACCCAGAGTTACAGATAAGGATGCATACCCAAATACTATAATCATCATTTCTCCACCAAACCCTATATTGTAACCACTCTTTAGAATCGTCTCAAAGAGACGATTCTAAAGAGCAGTCACAGTATAGGGTTTGGTGGAGAATTAAAGGAGTTATTCTTGAATGTATGCATCTTATCTGGAGCTCTGTGCATCAATATTATGTGTTAAACCTGTTATACTGAATGGGCTCAATTGTTAAACACCGATGGGCCATACCACTCTGAATGTTATAGTGTTCTGATGGTTAAAAGTGCTTCTCTGAGATCATATCAACAGGACGGGATGAGAGATAAAAGATTAACCTTTCTTTCATGGAACCAATTTTTGGCTCCTATTTCATTCATCAGTATGCAATATTCGTGAAGTAAACAAATTCTTGTATAAATTTTTAATGAGGGAAGAGGGTTAATTCTTTACTCCATGAATATTTATGAAAGAAATAATGATATGAATGTTAATAAGATTCACTTTATAATGACACATAGACAAAGGAATTTTCGACCATAGCAGAAACTAGATTTATATTACAGTAAAACCCCTCTAAACCGGACGTTAAGTTTGGTATAGATATCGGTCTTGGAGACAGGTGGCAGCTTCATGCAGGGTGAAAGTCATGCAGAAAGCTCCTAGAGGAGCTTTCTGCATGACTTTCACCTTGCATGAAGCAGCCACCTGCCTAAAAGTATCTTAAATCTTCTCTACTAGAATTCCGGTTTAGAGGGGTTCTACTGTATATCATAAGCAAACAGGGCAGACTCAGATCAGACAGCTCCTGTAGGAGTTGTCTGATTTGGGTCTGCTCTGCTTTGCAAAGGTGTAGAAAGGCTAATTTATAGAGTAAAGGGTTAATGTAGACTAGAAAGAACGTTCATTCCACTTTCAATAGTATTCATATGTTTATTACATAGATTATGTGTATATTTTTACAAAGGAATTCCATTTTTGAATGTCTTTCATTTAACATACATGTACATGGATAACTATAGCTTTACAAGAATGTGAGAAAATCTGTGATTATTTTCAGAAACAGGTTGGAGTTAGAAGAGATACAAAGTACTTTGTAGCATGATTTCTCATCTTGATAAAAACATGTTCAACCCTTTATCTGGTTGAGACTCCATTGCAAACAGAGTAGACCCAGATCAGATGACAGAGTAGACCCAGATCAGATGATTCCTTTAGAAGTGATCTGATCAAGGTATTCTCTGTTTGCTTATGAAAAGATTTAGATCCAGTTTTTTAGTTTCTTCCATAGCAAAAAATTATCATGTATCTTTAAAATAAAATTTTGCCAATTAATATTCATAAAGTTAAAATATCTTTCATGAATATTCACCAGGTAAAGGGTAAATAGATAACAAAGAAATGTTTTTTTATATAAAGGAGGATGCTTGTAGGACAATGAAAGTGATTGAGAAAACTTGTGTGGGAGCTCTTTGCTTAACCCTTTACTTCATAAATACGCCTGTCTACGCCTTTGCAAACAGAGTAGACCCAGATCAGACGGCTCCTATAGGAGCCGTCTGATCAGGGTCTGCTCTGTTTGCTTATGAAATAATATAGATATGATTTTACAGCTTCTGCCATTCATTGATCTGGGTCTACTCTTTTTGCAAAGCCATAGAAAGGCGTATTTGTGGAGGAAAAGGTTAACTGTTCACAGTGCATGGAGCTATGACTTGTCCTAGAGAAACTTAATTGAACTTTATTGAAAGGTTGTTGCAAAAGGGTTTTATCGTATCTTTGCATAGCAATAATTTTGATTTTATTTCCAGTGTATATGACAATACATAGCATTATATATTTCTAACTGTTACTAACTATACATTATTTACTCCATGTATATTCATGAATGAAATAATGCAGTTTTAATTCGAAAGTTATTTCCTTAATATGCTTTTACATGTACATGTACTTCAGTTTTATTCCATATTTTGCAGTTTTCTTAACCCGTTCCATGTTCAGTATTCATGTAAGAAATATAGTAAAACTCCACTAAAGCAAACACTAAAAAGAGGTATGATTCTGGGTGCTAGATGCAGGTAGTAGCTTAATGTAGGACAAAAGTAATACAGAAAGCTCCTAGAGGAGCTTTCTGCATTACTTGTACCCTGCATTAAGCAATCACCAGCTTATAAGACACCCATGTTTATTCATTAAGTGGTCACATTAAGAGGAGTGGGGGGTTTCTAATGTAATGTCATGAATATTTATAAGTTGAATTTTCATAATGATATATTAACCCTTCGCTTGCTGAATTTTAAAATACATTTCTCCTTCTTTATCAATGTCCTGTTGTATAATTACATATATCTTCACTGTGTACAAGTATTTCGCTGTGCATTGACTGCTATGGAGTGTATTGGTTGCACAATCAACATGTAAATAGTGCAGACCCTGATGAGATAGCTCCTGCAGGAGCTGTCTCATCTGGGTCTTCACTATTTACAGGTACGTATATTGACGTGAATAGCAAGCGAAGGGTTAACACATTTTCTTTTTTACCTTGGTAGAAAACTTTAGAGTAAGATCAAATAAAGTCCATAAGTAAACAGAGCAGACCCTGGTTAGACTGTTCCTACATAAGCCATTTGGTTTGGGTCTACTTTGTTTGCAATGATGTGAAAAGGCATTTACATAAATCCCTTTCCCTCATATAAACCTGTTTTCACGCATTTTCAAACAGAGTAGACCCAGATTAGTCGGCCCCTATAGTGTCGATTGGCCGTAAAACATCATTCGTTTGTATAGGAGACGTCTGATCAGGGTCTACTCTGTTTGCTAATGGAATTTGAAAGATCTGTTTCTTTACTTTCTAAAATGGCCACAATGTTCCACCTTCATTATAACTATTTTGACCATGAATATTCAGTAGGTAACAATATTTGGAATAAATATAGAACAGGGAAAGGGTTAGTTGAATGAAATGAAGGTTTAAATATGTCATTTATATGAAGTAATGGTTTAAATATGTCATTTATATGAAGTAATGGTTTAAATATGTCATTTATATATACACATTGCCTTTAGTGCGTGATTTGTTTTACAGAAAAAAAAAAGTTTTAAAAATGTTTTACCTTCATTATGTCATGCACAAAATCTGTGATTACCTTTGCAAATAGTTCCTATAAATGAAAATATGCTCAGCAAACCAAAGAATAACCCTTCACCTCATCACTGTGTATATGTATACAATAAATCGGGACTTTATTCACCGATTTTTAGCTCGTCTGTTTCAAAGAAAAGTCAAGCTATTGTGATCACTAGGTCGTAGGCGTTGTCGTTGGTGTGCAAAAACTTTAATGTAGCTCTTTACTCGAAAAGTATAAGAGGTATCAACATGAAACTTCATAGGTTAGTAGATATCATTGAGAGGAAGGCACCTACCTAAGAATCATAACTCTTGATTTCAGAATTTTGGGAGTTATAGTCCTTTATATTTTTCAAAAATGTTTAATTTAGCTGGACAAGCACCAATCAGACGAGCGTTGGCTTCTTATACGGCTCTTGTTTTTATAATGGTATAAAAACACATACAGTATAAACCCTCAAATGCAACCAGAAAAAAGGTGCATAATTACAGTAGCAAAGGCAGCTGGTAGCTTTGTGCAGGGCGAAAGTTATGCAGAAAGCTTTCTGTATAACTTTCTTCCTGCATTAAGCAACCACCTGCTTGTAAAGACAGCCATGTTTATTCATTAAGTGGTTGCATTAGAGGGGTTTTACTGTACATGTAATATTTAGGTCATTAATCCATAAGCAAACGTAACAAGACCCTGATCAGAGGGGGGCTCCTGTGAGCTGTCTGATCTGGATCCACTCTCTTTACAAAGACATCTATATGAGGTGAAGGGTTAAACCAAGGGTTAACAGCCGTACATACAATGCAAAGTTTATTTTTGAAGATATTATTTTTGTTGGGACCTGTAATCTCCATTTTTTATATTTGCGGAGAGTTGTTTTCTCATCATTGAATACCGGTACTTGTTTTCATGACATTTTTGTCAATCTATTCCCTCATAGGCTATTTTTAGACCCAAGTTTGTTTTATAAATATACTGAAAAGGAGCATTTTCTAGAAAAAAAGGAGCATTTTAGAACTGTTTATAGTTACTGCTTTGTCTGTGCTATACCTCTGCAACTAATGATTTGATAAGATGTGTAAATTAAAATATTTTTCAAGTACATGTATAACTTCGTTATTTCTCCACAAAACCTATGTTGTGACCACTCTTTAGAATCGTCTCTTTGAGACGATTCTAAAGAGTGCCCATAACATAGGGTTTAGTGGAGAAATGACAATTTTAGTATTCAAGGATGCACCGCTATGGGTAGCTCTGTTCGAATTCAATGAAACTTCATGGTATTGATGGAATATGTGCACCTGATCATTCAGTTTTCAGTTATGACCCTTACAATGCTGACTTTTTAAAATGGACTGTTTTAAAATTCAAACAGGTCAAACTTATGGTGAATGTTTAGGGATTTTTCGTAAGAAAACTGTGATAGGACAAAGAGTGCAGACCCTGATGAGAGGGCTCCTACAGGAGCCCTCTCATCTGGGTCTTCACTGTTTCCAAATGACATAAGTGACTCGTGTCCCACACAGTAAGGGTTAAACCCATATTGACTATACAGTTAAAACCCTCCAAAACGGAATTCTAGTAGAGAATAATTTAGATACTTATAAGCAGGCGTTTGCTTAAGCAGGTGGTTGCTTAATGCATGGTGAAAGTCATGCAAAATGTTCCTAGAGGAGCTTTCTGCATGACGTTCACCCTGCATTAAGCTGCTACTTGTCTCCAAGACCAATATTTATACTGAATTTGATGTCCAGTTTAGAGAGATTCCACGGTATATAGTATATATGGTCCTTCCTTGTCCATGCTGATTTCTGACAACTAATGGTAGGAATTCAATAAAACTTCATGGGAATATTAACGGTAGATGCACATCTTGTACATGCATGCCTACCTAGCTCAAAGGTCACACTAAGAGATCCACAGCACATATTTCTCGCCATCGAAGTTTTAGCAACAGCTAGCAGGAATGCAGAAATATAAAAAACCTGTATCGCTTTAACTATTAGCCCATTCCCTCATAGGCTGTTTCAAGATCCGACCTCTTTGAATCAATCTACGGAAAAGGACCATTTACAATCAAAAATGTAATTTTTTAGAATTGTGAAGTTTTGAAACCATTGTGATAAATGGTTAAAAAATGGTTAAAAATGTGACTATTGCAGAGGCATCAAGAGTATGAGGGAATGGGTTTAGTGTACCATATTAGATTTTGTATGCTTCAGTATTCTCCAAATATTGCTGTGTTTAACTTGTAAGCTTCAGTGATTTTGTATTGCTTTGTATACGGCACTTGTATGATTAACTGCACCATGAGAATTACACAGCATGTAATCTTTACCCTTAAACCGAGTATATATATATATAATACCTTTGCAAACAGTGTATAATACCTTTGATCAGGGTCTACACTGTTTGTCATGAAAATCTTTTTATGCCCCCAAAGGCGGGCATATAGTAATTGCATTGTCTGTCCTTCCATCCCTCCCAAATTCGTTTCCGGTCTGTAACTTCCTCATCTATCAGCGGATTTCGATATAACTTGCCACAAATGTTCATCAGACAGAGACGATGTGTCGCGTTCATCTCCCTGGTCCATGGGTCAAAGGTCAAGTTCACAGGGTACAATTTTTGGGGGGCATTTGTCACGTGACTGTGACATCTCTTGTTTGATACAATGAGTATTCAGACAATGCTGGGTTTAATTCTTCAGCAGCTTATGGGTGAAAAAATAATGCATTTATGAGATCTTGTTTCGAGACGTATTTTTTGTTTTGGGCAAAATATTTGCATTCACACTACTGCATATAGTACAATAACCAAATGATATTTACTAATTTTATTCTTTAGCAAGATACTTTTTTGGTTTTGTTGAAAGTTTTTAACTCTAGAGTTATTCCCCTTGCACTTAATTTTAATTTTTTACACTATTGCTGTTCTTGTTACAAAGAGCAGTTCGGGGCGTATCCAAAAGTTTTATTGGCTCCTGGGTCAAAGGCTATAAAACTTCTGAGACTGGGTCTAAAGTATCTGATTGGTCAGATTCTGACACGCTCAGAATATAACCAATCAGATGCTTGAGAATGATCTCAGACACAAGCAAAACATTGAGCAATGGTGTCCTATGGATGCAGGTCTTGTTTTGTACTAATTTCTTTACCGTCTTCAATATTTTGCATGCTAGACCCTGTTAACCCTTTACTCCATAAATATGCCTTTCTACGCCTTTGCAATTAAAGTAGACCCAGATCAGATCAGACGACTCCTCTAGGAGCAGTCTGATCAGGGTCTTCTCTGTTTGCTTATGATATACAGTAAAACCCCGCTAATGTGACCACCTAAAAGAGGTATTATTCTGGGTGCTAGATGCAGGTGGTAGCTTAATGCAGGACAAAAGTATTCCTATAACAGAGCGGATTCTACAGGAGGTATCTGATCTGGGTCTGCTCATTTTGTGAATGCGTGAAAACACGTTTATAAAGGGTTTGATGGTCTGATAGTTACTAATTTTGAAAATAAGTGGAGAAAATACGTTTTAAGTATTTACAGATGACACTTTTAGAAAAATTTAAGCAGATGTGTATGTTTTAACCCTTCGCTTGCTATTCACGTCAATATACATACCTGTAAGTAGTGAAGACCCAGATGAGACAGCTCCTACAGGAGCTGTCTCATCAGGGTCTGCACTATTTACAAATTGATTGTGCAACCATTGTACTTTACAGCAGTAATTGCACAGCAAAATACTTGTACACAGTGAAGATATATGTAATTATACAACAGGGCATGGGTAAAGAAGGAGAAATGTATTTTAAAATTCAGCAAGCGAAGGGTTAATAAATTTTATGATCCGTGTATTTTCTTTTATTTTTTATGCACTAGAGTATGCTTTCAGTGTTTGTGTTTAATCCTTGCACAAAAAATAAATAACATGAACAAATTGTAAACAGTCTCTGAGTTTTCTATTTATGTAAATGTGAGTCAGATCACACTTTGCAGGATAATTTTAACACTTTAATCCATGAATATTCATGTAAAAAAAATGAAGATTATTTTTAGCTTGTCCGTTTCGAAGAAAAGTCAAGCTATTGTGATCACTGGGTCATAGGCATTGTCGTTGTCATGCAGAACTTTAATGTAGCTCATTACTCGAAAAGTATGAGGTATCAACATGAAAGTTCATAGGTTAGTAGATCTCATTGAAGGGAAGGCCCCTACAAAAGAACCATAACTCTTGATTTCAAAAATTTTGAGTTGTGGCCCTTCAGTTTTTTCAAAACAATTTAATTTAGCTGGACAAGCACCAAATCAGATGAGCGTTGGCACCGCACATGGCTCTTGTTTTATAATAGTACATGGACGCCGGAATATAGAATCATATCTATATTATATCATAAGCAAAAAGAGCAGACCTGATCTGGTTCTACTCTGTTGGCAAAGGAGTGGAAAGGGGTAATTATGGAATACAGGGGTTAAAATGTTTTTTCCCCTCTGCACTGATTTATAAAGCTGAATAATTCAATTTGATACCATTTTAATAATGCTGTATTTTAAATACTGTTGAAACAAAGTTAAACCTCAGTACAAATTAACCTTTTTAAAGTTTATCTGTATCAAGGTTTACATTGTTTCAACAGTATTTCAGTTCTATCTTGACGCCCAACTATTTACGGATGGAGGGACAGGGTTTTTCCATCCATGATTAGATTACAATGTATAAAACCCTAATCAGGGTCCATGCTTATAAAGCTTTTAGTTGAGTCTGAAATCGTTGAACTCAAATCTGACCAATCAAAAGCCTGAGAACGAAACTCGGACTCAACTAAAAGCTTTATAGCATGGACCCAGATGTGTTGCCTTGTCTGGCTTTTACTGTTCACAAACTGTGTGGTCTCCATAAGGTTATTCCCCCCTATAACCCGTTCCCTCATATTGACGCCTCTGTAAACATCACTTTCTGAAACCATTGTGATAAATAGAGCATTTGCTACTATAGGAGCAAATGCTCTATTTATCACAATGGTTTCAAACTACAAACTTCTAAAATATTCCTTTTCTCAAGTTCATGCTCCTATTTGGTAGATTCATTCAAAGAGGTTGGATCTGAAAATAGCGTGAGGTAATGGGTTTATCTATGATAAATATACTGAGCTCCAGATAAGATGCTTAACCTTTCGCTTGCTGAATTTTAAAATACATGTCTCCTTCTTTACCCATGTCCTGTTGTATAATTACATATATCTTCACTGTGTACAAGTATTTCACTGTGCAGTCACTGCTGTGGAGTGCACTGGTTGCACAATCAACTTGTAAATAGTGCAAACCTTGATGAGACAGCTCCTGCAGGAGCTGTCTCATTTGGGTCTTACAGGTAGGTGTATTGACGTGAATAGCAAGCGAAGGGTTAAATTGAAACATTTTCAAGAATAACTCCTTTATTTCTCCGCCAAATCCTATACTGTGACCACTCTTTAGAATCGTCTCTTCGAGACGATTCTAAAGAGTGGTCTCAGTATAGGATTTGGTGGGAAAATGATGATTTTAGTATTTTGGTATGCATCTTTATCTGTAGCTCTAAATACAATACAGAATTGCACATGTAATGAAGTCTATCCTAGAAAATTGCCCCTTTACTGCATGAATATTCATGTAAGAAATAATGACATCATGAATATTAATTTGAATATTATGTTAACATTATTATAACAGACAAACACATCGCAATTGTGATCTGATCTAGGTCTACTGTTTGCAAAGGTGTTTATTTGGATTAAAGGGTTAACAAAAAGGAGGAATGGAAAGAAAGAACAAAACAATCCTCTCAAGACAGCTTCACATTTTATAGATATGACAAACACCATTCTGACTACGTCATAAAACATTCAAAACACTCATAGGCCAAGATAAGATGCGTAAATTAAAACATATTCAAGAATAGCTCCTTTATTTCTCCTCCTTAAGTTAATTCTATAGAGTATGACAAACAGTGCAGATTCTAATTGGAGGGCTCCTAGCACAGTTCTGATCATGGTCAGCACCAGGTCTACACAGTTTGCATTCAAAGGGGTTAAGCTACCACCTGCCTTACATATCCATAATTAAACCTCTTTTTGATGGCTGCTTAACCTTTTCTATCATATTAATGGGTTTTAACAAAATTTGCAAACAGAGTAGACCCAGATCAGATGCCTCCTATAGGAGGCATCTGATCAGGGTCTGCTCTGTTTGCAAGAGGAAGTTGGAATATACTTTCTAAAATGGTAACAATGTTCCATTTTCCATATTTCACTATTTTATCCATGAATATTCAGAAGTTAATGAAATTTGGAATAAATTTCGAACAGAGAAAGAGTTAAGAGTACAATTTTTAAGTCATATATCACAAACTTTCTATAAGCACTTGTCCAAAATGAGGGCATAACACTCCTTTGAATCTTAATCCCATGAATATTCTTAAAAGAAATAGTGACATTGTGAATATTAATAAGCTCCAGGTTTATAATGACATTTCAAATATTAAAGAGAAATTTTCACAATGGCAAAAAGTTAGTGTATAATCAGATCTATAGTATTTGATAAGCAAACAGAGCAGACCCTATTTAGACAGTTCCTAAAGAAGCCATCTGATCTGGGTCCTCTCTATTTGCACAGCCGTATTTATTTTATGGCATAATGGTTACCTAGGATAAATAATTGTTGATTCTGGGTATATCATTAGATGATTTAAACATTGATCTGAGAACATGAAATAAATCATATTAACCCTTTCCCTCATTTAAATGCCTTTGCAAACAAATTTAAACTCTGTTAACAAATAGAGCAGACCCTGACCAGACAGATCCTCTAGAAGCCGTCTGATCTGGGTCTATTCTGTTTGTAAATGAGTGAAAACAGGTTTATATGAAGGAAAGGGTTAAAGGTTTAAGGGTTAAAAGCTTGCATTTTCAACATGAAATGGACAAAACAATGATGGGAATAGAATTCAACCACGAAAGTATGTGGCAGCAAAAAAAAATGACGTAAGAGACACATCCTATGAAACTACATGTATGTCTATTTCCGCATATTACCAGCAGTTCAAACTTTGCTCGATGAAGAATACAGATCAGTCAAACAATGGAAACAGTTTTTTGGTTTGAGAAAAACTGTAGAATCACATCCATTTCATGTCAGAAGCAAACAGAGCAGACCCTGATCAGATAACTCCTATAGGAGCCATCTGCTCTGAGTCTACTCTGTTTGCAAAGGCATAGAAAAGCATATTTATGGCACAACGGGTTAAGAAAGGTTCTGCTGTCTGAATATGTTGATCCATTTTTCCTCATGGTGTGAATACATTCAACATGTTCTCCAATTATCCTGGGGGCCAGTTCATCTGTCTTCCTCCCATTACATGCAAGTGAAGGTGGTACACAGATTGGGCACCATCCGCCTTGTTGTTCACCACTAGACGGTACCCGTTCTCAAGACCTTGTTCCTTGGCAACCTTCTTAGCAACCAGCATCATGTGACCCAGTAACTGTTATAAAGATAGAAGAGATATGTAAGTAACACAATCATAACATGACTGGCTAAACTTTTTGACACTTATGTGAACAGAGTAACTCTTGATTACCGTCTGTTTTGTTCAATTTTGAAATAATACAGATATTATTCTACAATTTGATTCTTTTATTTTTGTCTATATTTGTTTAACTTTGCTTTAACCCTTTCCTTCTTATAAATGCATTTTCACACATTTGCTAACAGAGTAGACCCCTATCAGATGGCTCCTATAGGAGCCATCTGATCAGAGTCAGCTCTGTTCGCCAATGGAATTTGATAGATGTCTTTCTTTAGTTCCCTTAATGGCTACAATGTTCCACCTTCCATATTTCATGGTAACTATTTTGTCCATGAATATTCAGTAGACATTGAAACTTGAAAAAACAAGATGTGTTCGAGAAACACTATGCCCCCTCATATATTTGACCCCTGACCTTGAAGGATGGCCTCGACCTTGACATGTCATCCCTTAAAATGTGCAGCCTCATGAGATACACAAGCATGCCAATTATCAAGTCTCTATCTCTACTGGTCCATAAGTTATGGCCAATGTTAAAGTCCGTGATTTGACCCATATACTTGACCTCTGACCTTGAAGGATGACCTTGACCCTGACATGTCACCCCTCAAAATGTTCGGCTTTATGAGATACATATGCATGCCAAATATCAAGTCTCTATCTGTACTGGCTCAAAAGTTATGACCAATGTTAAAGTTGCTGACAAACAAACAGACAGGGCAAAATTGAGAAACAATATATGCCCCCGACTATCGTCAATGGGGGCATAAAAAAAACAAACAGGGAAAGGGTCAACAGTATTTTTGTCCAATTGCGACGTCTAGCTAATTACAGGAGGAAGACCCCAGTAGTTTTACAGTGCATGGAAACCAGAGCACCGCAAGCGGGCGTGAGCGCTCGTCTGTTATCATTTTGGTTTGTGTGGATAGGACTTGAAGATGAACAGGCATACCAAAAATGAAGGTTGTAAACGAAAAATTGAAGAAGTTGTGGACAATGTTAAGATTTCGGACGACAACGCGGATGCCGGAGTTACGACAATAGCTTGTGATTTCTTTGGAACAGACGAGCTAAAAATAGTATTGTTATATGCACAGTAGAACAACCATATAACCTATAGTGATCCCTATATGTCTGCCATGCTTCGTAGGCGACACAAAAAGTAAAGTACCTAGTTATAGTCTGCTTACATCTGAATGACCGTTCAGCCGTCTACATTTACTGACTCCCCTGGTCATTAAGTCATTGGCCTACAATATTGAGCACTGCTAACATATGGCACAATCATGCAGCCACAGTACCGGCTAGTGACCCTAACAGGTACCCATTTTAACACCTGGGTGGAGAGGAGGCAACCTCATGCTGACGGGACACAACGAAAAGCGTCTCTGAAATTTCCAGGAGGGACTAGGATTTGAAAACCGGATCGGTAGTCAAGTGAGTTACCACTAGACCACCACACCCTTATTTTATGAAAATTTATTGGTTGAATTTGAATAATGGTGTATGTTCACAGGATGTTTTGGTAATAGTTGAAACTGTACAGTCAGCTCTATTATAATTCCATAAGCAAACAGAACAGACCCTGTATCAGATAGCTGCTATAGGAGCCATCTGATCTGGGTATACTCTGCTTGCAAATGCCTGAAAACACATTTATATGAGGGAAAGGTTTAACTATCCCTTTACTCAATAAGTACGCCTTAGCAAACAGAGCAGACTCGGATCACATGGCTACTGTAGGAGCAGTCTAATCAGGGTCTGCTCTGTTTGCTTATGATGTAATATAGATATGATTCTTCAGTGTCTACCATGGCTTATTTTTTCTATGTGCATAATTATGATATAACAATTAATATAATTAATATCCATGATGTCATCATTTCTTAAATGAATATTCATGGAGTAACAGGTTAAATGGTTTACTTATAATGTTGCCTAACAAAGGAAAGGTGTAATAATCGAGTTAACAGAACCCAAGGAAATTGTTTTAATATTCATCTCAAGCTGCAAAATTTAACATTTTTCCCCTATGTTAACAGAGTAGATCCAGATCAGGTAGCTCATGTAGGAGCCATCTGACCAGGTTCTGCTCTGTTTGCTTATGAAATTATAACAGATCTCAATCTACTGTTCCTTTCTGTACCAAAATCTCTTGTGTTCATGTGCCTTGTAAATACTCAGCTAATGAATATTCATGATGTCATTATTACTGCCATGAATATTCATGGCGTAAAGGGTTAACCCCCTCTACCTGATAACACCCTTCCCCTTTGTTAAATACAAATGGAGTAGATCCAGATCTACTCTGTTTGCAAAGGTGTATTTACGGAGTAAAAGGTTAAGGCAGAATGAAAGCCTGATTGCTGAAATTCTTCTGTTCGGTCACTTTACCTCATAAATCAGAGCTACAGGTAAAGGTGCTCAAATACTAAAATCCTTATTTCTCCACCAAACCCTATGTTGTGACTACTCTTTACAATCGTCTCGTCTCGCGACTACTCTTTACAATCGTTTCGAAGAGACGATGCTAAAGAGTGGTCACAATATAGGGTTTGGTGGAAAAATAAAGAAGTTAACTCTTGGAAATGTTTTAATTTACGCATCTTATCTGGACACGTAAGAAATAATAACAACATGAATAATACTGAGCTGAATTTTAATAGAATATTTGGCCATCGCAGAAACTGTCGAATCCAATCTATATAATTCTATACGCAATCAGGTGACATCTGGTCTGGGTATACTCTTATTTGCTCAAACGGCTTTTCAATGAGGCAAAGGGTTTACTATTTAATATTTGGAGTTGCCATTATAACAAAGGCCCAGGTAAGATGCTTATAAATTAACCCTTAAAGGCTTTCCCTCCATAGGCTATTTTTAGACACAACCTCTTTGAATGAATCTACCCAAAAGGAGCATTTACTAGAGAAAGGAAAACGTTAGATTTGTGTAGTATTGAAACCATTGTGATAAATAGAGCATTTGTTCCTGTGGAGCAAATGCTCTATTTATAACAATGGTTTCAGGAAGTGACTATAACAGAGGAGTAGAGAAGCATATTTATGGAGGAAAGAGATAATTCTAAAGAGTGGTAACAACCAGAGCTCCAGATAAGATGCATATAACTCCTTTCTTTCTCAACCAAACCCTTCGAGATGATTCTAAAGGGACGTATAAGTCAGCCAATGGAAACACTGTCTTCACTGCAGAGAGAAATTTTCGGGTATGTATGTGATGTAGTGTGTGTCAGAGGCCAAGACAGGATGTGTCAATTAACCTTTTCCCCAGAGCTCCAGATAAGATGCGTAAATTTAAACATTTTCAACAGTAGCTACTTTATTTCTCCACCAAACCCAATACTGTGACCACTCTTTAGAATCGTCTCAGAGAGACGATTCTAAAGAGTGGTCACAGTATAGGGTTTGGTGGAGAAATGACGATTTTAGTATGCATTATTAACCGTATGCATCCTTATCTACATAGCTCTAACAACAGAGGGTTCCCTATAGAAATGACGATGTCAGTATTTGAATACACTTCTTTATCTATTGCTCTTCATTATAGAAGCAGAGCTACAGATAATGGGGCATACTCAATAGATTCTACTAAAATCCTCATTTCTCCACCAAACCCTATGCTGTGACCACTCTTTAGAATCGTCTCTTCGAGATGTTTCTAAAGAGTGGTCACAACATCGGGTTTGGTGGAGAAATAAAGCAGTTATACTTGAAAATATTTTAATGTACGCATCTTATCTGGAGATCTGTAGAAGGGTTTTATTAGTATTACCTTTTCGTCATCTTGTGTTGCATCATCCAAGGTTGGCAACGTTTTCCTTGGTATCACCAGAAAGTGGGTCGGTGCCTGTGGGGATACATCCTTAAATGCTACACACTGAAATGTCAAAATGTAAACTTTTCAAGGAAATATTTTGCTCTGACAATAGGTGTAGAATCAGATCTATATCACTTCTACATCACTTCAAAAGCAAGCAGAGCAGTCCCTGATCAGACAACTCCTATAGGAGCCATCGAATTCGGGTCTACTCTGTTTGCAAATGCATGAAAAGGTGGTAATATACAGAACAATAAAAATCTTCTAAAGCTACTTGGTTTATAATTAGAATGAACTGAAATACAAGCCTGTATGCATGTGATTATATGAACCACAGTAACCCTTTCCCTGTTCTATATTCCAAATTTCAATAACTACTGAATATTCATGGACAAAATAATTAAAATGAAATGTAGAAGGTGGAACATTGTAATCATTTTAAAAAGCAAAGAAACAGATCTTTAAAATTCCACAAGCAAACAGAGCAGAACCTGATCAGACAGCTCCAATAGGAGCCTTCTGATCTGGGTCTACTTTGTTTGCAAATGCATGAAAAAGCGTTTATATGAAGGGAAGGGTTAACAAGACCATATACAATATTTCCTGGGGCTATCTGCCTGTCAATTAATGATGAGAATGAAACAAGCAAAGACTATACTTTTTACAATTAGGTCTCAGCAATTGTCATGAAACCTAAAGACAGAGCTTTGTGCATGCAATCCAAGATATATGTCCTGAAACCAGGGTGGCAAATTCAACTGTCCGAGTTGTCCATTTTTCAATCTGGTTAAGTGACTTTTTCAGTCGACTCATGAATTTCAGGGTATTATTCGCAGCTTGTTCTCCACTAAAACTAGAACGGGTGGGTGTAAAAGTCGTCCAGACCGTGTGGACCGTGAAAAAGTCGTCCAGACTTGTGCGGACCAGAAAAATGGGTTTAAGAAGGGTTTTTTATGTGTCAAAAGTATTATGCAGTACTTTAAAACCTATAAATTATTTTCATTTACAGCTAAAATAATGGGATAAATACCTAGATACCAGTCAAAGTCTGCGCGTACCACAAAAAAATCTTCCTGACTTGCACGGACCAGACAAATGGGTGTAAGAGGTTTTTTTTTTATGTGAATGCTAGGTGCAGGGGGTAGATCATGTGTATTTCAGAACTTCGTTTCCGCACCACAACAGGGCAAACAACCAGCAAGAGAGATGTTTCAGCAAGATTATGCCGGCCATCCGCCAAGACCTGGTCTGGATCCATCCTGCTGAATTGACATCAATACAAATTTCTACAAGAGACCACATTGTGCATCTCAAGCCAGCAAAGGAGAAAGACAGAATGCTCTCAGCTCTTTCTTTTAAACAGCCCTTCTTAGGGCTACACATACATCCCTTCTCAGGGCTACACAAACAGCCCTTCTTAGGGCTACAGGATGCTCTGAAAGATAATACCAAGGGTTCCTATATAATATTATATAATATACAACTTTAATTGTATTATAGCAATACAGATATATACACATAATGATATATCACTTAAACTCATACTGGAGCCACCGTATGTATAAAACCAAAAAATCAATACTTACACAATACTTTTAAAATATTAATTCTCACAATTCACCCGTAGCGCGGACTTTGACAGATGAATCTGGATGGGTAATAAGTATTATAAACAAGAGGGCCAAGATGGCCCTTAATCGCTCACCTGATTACCATAGATTTAAGATTTTTGCAGGGTAGCCCATGGGAAGGGTCAATATTGACCTTAGGGACAATATATGAACAAAGTTGATAGTGGATCATGAGCAATGGATCATGAGCAGTGGTTCTGCAGAACAAGATTTTCAAAGATTTAGTATATTGATTTTATCAAGACAATGATTCTGACCAATGGAGATTGGGCTAAAAATGTGCTCTCTAAAGTAATTTTTCTAAGATTTAACCTAGTGACTTACTTTTTATTCCCACCCAACCCATGATCACACTCAACCTTGATAAAAATGTGGCCACTGGAGTGTAAACTAGATTTCTCAAAGATATGACCCAGTGACCTACTTTTTGACCTCAGATAACCCATTTTCAAATGTGTCCAAGGTTTTATTAGGACAATCATTCTGACCAACTTTCATAAAGTTTTGGCTATAAATGTGACCTCTTGAGTGTTCACAAGGTTTTCGTACTATTTGACCTAGTGACCTAGTTTTTAACCCGACATAACTCACTTTCAAACTCGTTTGAGATTTTATCAAGACAATCATTATGACTAAGTTTCATGAAGATTGGACTAAAATTGCGACCACTAGAGTGTTCACAAGGTTTTTCTACTGTTTGACCTATTGACCTAGTTTTTAACTCCACTTGACCCACTTTCGAATTCATCCGAGATTTTATCAAGACATTTATTCTGACTAAGTTTCATGAAGATTGGACTAAAATTGTGACCACTAGAGTGTTCACAAGGTTTTTCTACTGTTTGACCTAGTGACCTAGTTTTTAACTCCACTTGACCCACTTTCGAATTCATCCGAGATTTTATCAAGACATTCGTTCTGACCAAGTTTCATGAAAATTGGACTAAAATTGTGACCACTAGAGTGTTCACAAGCTTTTTCTACTGTTTGACCTAGTGACCTAGTTTTCAACTCCACTTGACCCACTTTCAAACTTGTCCGAGATTTTATCAAGACATTTATTCTGACCAAGTTTCATGAAGATTGGACTAAAATTGTGACCACTAGAGTGTTCACAAGGTTTTTATACTGTTTGACCTAGTGACCTAGTTTTCAACTCCACTTGACCCACTTTCGAATTCATACGAGATTTTATCAAGACATTTATTCTGACTAAGTTTCATGAAGATTGGACTAAAATTGTGACCACTAGAGTGTTCACAAGGTTTTTCTACTGTTTGACCTAGTGACCTAGTTTTAAACTCCACTTGACCCACTTTCGAATTCATCCGAGATTTTATCAAGACATTCGTTCTGACCAAGTTTCATGAAAATTGGACTAAAATTGTGACCACTAGAGTGTTCACAAGGTTTTTCTACTGTTTGACCTAGTGACCTAGTTTTCAACTCCAATTGACCCACTTTCGAACTCGTCCGAGATTTTATCAAGACATTTATTCTGATCAAGTTTCATGAAGATTGGACTAAAATTGTGACCACTAGAGTGTTCACAAGGTTTTTCTACTGCTTGACCTAGTGACCTAGTTTTTTACCTCACATTACCCATTTTTCAAACTCCTCCGAGATTTTATCAAGATCATTTTATCACAATCATTCTGACCAAGTTTCATGAAAATTGGGCTAAAAATGTGACCTTTAGAGGGTTCACAAGGTTTTCCTATTATTTGACCTAGTGACCTAGTTTTTGACCCAACTTGACCCACTTTCGAACTCGTCCGAGATTTTATCAAGACATTCATTCTGACCAAGTTTCATGAAGATTAGACTACAATTGTGACCACTAGAGTGTTCACAAGCAAATTGTTGACGACGCACGACGCACACCGCACGACGGACGACGGACATTCAAGTCTCCCAAAAGCTCACCCTGAGCTTTGCTCAGGTGAGCTAAAAACAAAATCAGGGTATTTAACCAAATAAACTAATATTTGGGGGCTGTGAATAATTAAACTGTACATGTACTTAAATACTAATAACACCCGTTAATAACCACTTTTTCTGGTCCACAGGAGTCAGGACGACAGATGGAACTGGATGAGGTAAAAATCATCACAATAATCTTAATCAAGGTATCTAACCCATTTCGTTTTGCTGCACATGATAGAAAATACTTTATACCATACGTTTAACACACAAAAAAACCTCTTACACTCATTTTTCTGGTCCGTGCGAGTCCGGACGACTTTTACTGGTCCATGCAATCTCAGTCCCAAATGACAAACAAGTGTTCGGAGGAACACGTTTCATCTGCTCGCACTTGACACAAAAACTTTTAATATGCTGGCGTAAAATAAGAACAAAGGGGAATAACTAAAAAATATTGCATGCAGAGTGATGGACCTTAGTTACATAAATGATCCTCAATGAGAGGAAGGCACATGTGAAATACAAAAGCTCTATAATTATTAGTTCAGCAATGACAGCCAAAGAAACAAAGGGTAATAGTTAAACAAATATTGCAGTGATGGACCTTAATTACATCAATGGTCCTCAATTAGAAAAAGACACATGTGAAATTTGAAAGCTCTATAATTATTAGTTTAGTAATGACAGCCAAAAAGAAAGAGTGATGGACAGACAGACGATGGACAGACAGACGATGGAAAAGAAATTCCTAAGTGACACACTGCCTCTCGGCAGGCAACACAAAAATTACTCCAAGTTCATGGGGAGATAATTCTCCAATGCCTGGCGCTAAACACATGAAAATCGTGTCTTGCACATCTACTTAATTATCAAGACTAAGTAGATGTGTAAGACACAATTTTCATGACCTAATTTCTCATTTGGTAATTAAGTACCTATGTGTTTAACAGCCAAGGGAGGTAAATTTTGGTTGATCATTAATAGACATTACAGTAAATTAATATAGCCTATTTTATTACGACAGTTTTCACGAATGGAATTTAATATCCTGATTGAATTCTGACATTTGTTCTGCTTTTGACAATGTGCAAAAAATACTGTCAATGGCGGACCAATTGTGAAAAATAAAACCAAGCCAACTGTTCTTGCATCATACAATGTATCCAATTTTGGCCAAAAACGAAAGTGCGTATACATGCATGCAGCAACTTGATTGTTTTACGATAATTACGGAGTGACAGTTTAAAATGAAACTGCAAAATGAAAGATTACCTGGTCGTCTTCATGAATAAATTCTGATGGTATTTCTCGCCTAAGTATTTTCCCGAATATCGTATCGCCACCCGGCTTCGCCTCCTGCGCTTTTGAGACTTCGTCAGCCATTTTTCACGTTCGTACTCGATTTGTACCGTGTTGCGATGTTGTTGTTGTTGTTGTGTTTGTAGATTCCTCCGTTGACTTGTCGGAGCACCCAGGACTACTTGGTAAGTCCTGGTAAATATGGCGTTCTCACTAATAAAGTTCAGAAATGAAACAGAAGTTCAAAGAGCCTTATGCCAAGGCTTACAGGTCCATGTATTAGCCGCCAGAAATCACATGTTTATATTAGCTTCACACACGTCTGCATATAACTATTGCACTACGAATTATAGCTGAGAACTAATATTGCATGCACATGTATAGTCTATTCTTAGGGCTCATTAAAAGAAACATGTCCGTTCAGCAGGTATGGCAAGAAAACACCTGGAACTAAGTGGAAGTCCGACTTGACTTCTTAAGACTGTTAGAGTTCAAAAATAAAACAAATAAGTTCAAAGAGCCTTGTGCCAAAGCTTACGGGTCCATGTAATGGCGGCCAGAAATCACATGTTAATGCTAGCTTCACACATGTCTGTGTCAAATGCACTATGACTTATAGCTGAACACTAACACCGCATGCTAACATGTATAGTCTATTCTTAGAGCTCACAAAAACATGTCCGTTCAGCAGGTATGGCGAGAAGAAACCTGGAACTTGGTGGAAGTCTGTCTTAACTTCTTAAATGTTGCAAAAGTCTTGTCTATTCTTAGGTCTCACAGAAAAACATGTCCGGTCAGCAGGGATGTAGCGAAAGTACCTGGAGGCGTGGAGCTCAGAGGGAGTCTAACTCAATCTTAGAAAAACATGTCCGTTCAGCAGGAATGGCGCGGAAATACCTGGAGGAGTGGAACTCAGAGGAAGTCTAACTGCTGAACGGAGCGGAAATACCTGGAGGAGTGGAACTCAGAGGAAGTCTAACTTAATCTTCTAAAAACTGTAAAAATTTCGAGATAAAAGAATATTCGATAAAATAAGGATATGTAAGGATCATGGAGACTAGTAAGTCTTTCTGGATGCGCTTAGCCTTGAAAGTTTCAGGCAAAATCGTGAGGCCTTGCGGGTCCGTGTAATGGCGGCACGAATGGAAGAATTCACATGTAGAAGTCTGCAATTTGCCGGTTTGTTGCAGGTTGCCACAGAAAAACTGTTGCTTATTTCACCAGAAAGAGCTTCACACAAGAAAAGAGTCTGTTCAGAACTTTGCACTGTGTGTTAAACTGCACATGTGTAGTCTATTCTGAGAGCTCACAAAGACACGTCCGCTCAGCTCGACATCCACAACATCTTGGAAATGTTGAACGAACACTCGATGTTGTGAGAACCGATTACGAACTCGAAAAGACACGGTTCAGCAAACTAAGGAATGGTAAGTGGAATATAGCCTATTAGAGTTTTAACTATAATTCGGTAAAAGCTATACATATCTTATGCTATAATGTTATTGTAAACACCGACCCTAAATAAAATGTGTACTGTAAAAAATGTATTTATGGAGTCCCCTGACACAGTATGCAAGGCTTCATTAGCTATGCCCCTGCATGGGAGCTGTATTAATTAACTCTTTGCACACTGAAAAAATTCCGCTCAAATTTGGATCTGTTTTAGTTTTGACTACAGTAAACCCTGTCTATAACGACCACTAAGTGTGCTCGGGCCCGTACTTTTCGTCATCTTCATTAACGACCTGCCGGATGCTGTTAGCAGTATTGTACGGATCTTTGCGGATGACACTAAGATGTACGGCAAGGCTACAACGGTCGAGGACAGACAAGCAGTGCAGTCAGACATAGACAGACTGTCAAAGTGGTCGGTCGACTGGCAGTTAAAATTCAACACAAGTAAGTGCTGTGTAATGCACCTTGGCCACAACAACCCTAAAGAAATGTACCACATGAAGGATGATATGGGAGAGCAAAGAGATCTTGATAAATCAGAGATGGAGAAGGACTTGGGCGTATTTGTAGACAATAGACTATCATTCCACCACCATGTCAATGAATCGGTGAAGAAAGCCAACCACATATTGGGACTGATCAAAAGAACATTTGCCAGTAGAGACAAGATAGTCATAAAAAAACTATACACTACAATGGTCAGGCCAATATTGGAATACGGGAATGCACCAAGGTTCCATCAGTTCGCTGGTGACATGGATAAAATAGAGAGTGTGCAACGCAGAGCCTCCAAACTATCCACTTCATTAAGGGACCTACCGTACGAAGACAGGCTAAGGGCGATGAAATTACCATCACTGTATCATAGACGCAACAGAGGCGATATGATACAAGTCTACAAGATCATCACGGGCAAAGACAGAATTGACCAGGAAAGACTTCTGCCCTTCAACAAGGACATCAGGACCAGGGGCCACAACTTAAAACTCGCCAAGAAACAGTGCAGACTAAACATCAGGAAGAGCTCTTTTGGACTACGAGTAGTTAACAGTTGGAATGTATTACCAGAGTGGGTTGTGAATGCCAAAGACATGAATGATTTTAAAGATAAAATTGATAAACATTGGGTGCATAGGCAGTACATGGTCCGACCCACGCATGCGTCAGATTATTTGACAAAAAGTTATTGCTGGGAGCGGGAGTTACAGGCATAGCCTTTTTCCCGAAGAGGAGGTATAAAGGTATAAAGGTATAAATTGTATTAATTATAATTGGTATTTTGGGCAGGTGGTTGCTTAAAGCAAGGTGCAAGTAAAACAGAACGATCCTAGTATATATATGAGCATTCTGTTTTACTCTCACCTTGCTTTAAGCATCCCCCTGCCTTTAACACAAAATACTTGATCAATGATGTAATTTAGTGGTCGTTATAGAGAGGTTTTACTGTATGACGTCATTGAGAAAGTATTGGCCAAGTGTCCTGACACAAACCTTTTAGCAACTATTGACATGTACAATGTCATTATGATTGAGGTTGCGGGATAAGGGTTAAGGTAGCGGGATAGGGGTTAAGGTAGTGGGATAAGGGTTAAGGTAGCGGGATAAGGGTAAATGTAGCGTGATAAGGATAAAGGTAGCGGGACAAGGGTTAAGGTAGTGGGATAAGGGTTAAGGTAGCGGGATAAGGGTTAAGATAGCGGCATTTATATAAGGGTTAAGATAGCGGCATTTATATAAGGGTTAAGATAGCGGCATTTATATAAGGGTTAAGATAGCGGCATTTATATAAGGGTTAAGATAGCGACATTTATATAAGGGTTAAGATAGCAGCATTTATATAAGGGTTAAGATAGCGGGACAAGGGTAAAGGTGGCGAGATAAGTGAGCAGTGTTGCACTTTCAATTACTGTTCATGAACAGACTCAATAAAACGGAGTCTGCAATTTTCTTTTTTTGTGTTGCAATTTTTGCTCTCGGGGGATCACCTCCTTTCAGAATTTATAATCTTCACAACAGCAGGTGTTAAGTTTAATATGTTTCATGAATGTAATTCATTTACAAAATTTGCGTAAGCGATTGGTGCTATCAAAATATTATTTTGTATCGTGCAAATGTATGCCATGTGTATTTTTTTTTATTATTTCACCCTGGGTATAGTCAGTATTCTAAATAAGCTGATTCGGTTTAATTTGGTCCTGTGTCCTACTAGAACTAAAGAACCACTCTGTAATATGCCGTGGTCATAAAGTTCTTAATCATACAGCGCTAACTGAAATTGACAGCAGTGGTTTCGTAACCTCTATCATCAGTTAAGTCTGTTAGATGTTTCGTGATTAAATTGCGTCAAAAATAAAAAGTTGTGGGAAAATAAGCAAATTATAACAGTAATTATAACATGAAATATTAAAAGATAGTATTTGTTTCGTATAAGTCACGTGACAGGAAAATGGCGGATTGCGCTACTTCCGGGATATATTTTTGATAACAATGATTTAATGTAACTGCGTTTGACGTGTAGTTAAACCAAACTAGAAACCATGAAATCTCTAGAAGCGAAAGTTGTTGTTCTTGGTTCACAAGGTTTGTCAATAATTACTTAAGATTGTTTCTTACAAATTCTCTTTTTTTTAAAAAAGAAAAAAAAAACAGGCCCAAAACCGTACAAAACTATAGATCATCTTGAAACATAAACAACATAGATTTTGTTTATCATTTTATGTATTTAAAATGAAAATAAGTTTGTAATAGTGCTACCAGCAATCAGATTGTACTGAAGTACTCAGGAAATGTTTCACTGAATGTGCAGTTCACTGAATTTCGGGTTCACAATTCATGATGTAATCATGTTGACCAGGTGTTTCAGCATTCTTATAATATAGGTTAGAATTATTGTTAGTTGTTGAAAGCACTGCCAAGGTCATTGGTTTAATGTGTTGTAGTTCACATTTGTGTACTCTAAATGGTGATATCAAGCTATTTTCGGTTTTAACAAAGACCTATACACACATCATACCTGTCTTTGGTTTTAATGATATCCCGGTAAGACGGCAACCATCACGGAATTAGCATGCTGTCTTACAGCTCATTAATGAGACTTAATGTGTAGTTGTATCAACTTTGGGGTTGGAAAAACACTGTTTGAAGACTGCTCACACTTGAGGCAGTGGCAAATTTAAATTGGCTTTCCCTGTTCTATGCTTATTTCAAATTTCAATACCTACTGAATATTCATGAACAAAATACTATGAAACCTTGAAGGTGGAACATTGTAGCCATTTTAAAAAGCAAAGAAACAGAACTATTCAAATTCCACTAGCAAACAGAGCAGACCCTGATCAGTCGGCTCTTCTAGGAGCCGTCTGATCTTGGTCTACTATGTTTGCACATGCATGAAAACACATTTATATGAGGGAAAGGGTTATACTGGCTTTCACTTTTATACCTTTGCAACAGTGTTGACTCAGAATAGATGGCCCATGTAGGGTCTGCTCTGTTTGCTATGGAATTATATATATCTGAATTTAGAGATTCAGCCAATTTTTTTTTTTAAATCATGTTTTCATGTTCTGTATAAAAAATCAACCGATGCATGATATTCATGATGTCATTATTTGAATGTGTATCTATTATATTTAGATTGAGTTTATGTGTGTATATTCTTTATCTATTATATTTAGATTGAGTTTATGTGTGTATATTCTGTATCTATTATATTTAGATTGAGTTTATGTGTGTATATTCTGTATCTATTATATTTATAGATTGAGTTTATGTGTGTATATTCTGTATCTATTATATTTATAGATTGAGTTTATGTGTGTATATTCTGTATCTATTATATTTAGATTGAGTTTATGTGTGTATATTCTGTATCTATTATATTTAGATTGAGTTTATGTGTGTATATTCTGTATCTATTATATTTAGATTGAGTTTATGATTTCTTTTCGAATTTAAATTAAATTATGGACAGAATTTTAAGTATTGGCATTCTGTTTTGTTGATTCTTTGAACTCATCAGATGTTTATAATTCCTGCTCTTTTCAGGGGTGGGGAAAACAAGTGTTGTCATAAGATATGTTGGAGGAATGTTCAGTAAAGCTGTCAGTCCAACCATAGGTGCCTCATTCTTCACATACAAACTGTAAGTAATCACAACTACAATACTGCTATACTTTATTTATTATTCAAAACTCTTTCCTTCATATAAACGCTTTTTCACGTCTTTGCAAACAGTGTAGACCCAGATCTGATCAGATGGGTCCTGTAAGAGCCATCTGATCAGGCTCTGCTCTGTTTGCTCATGAAATAATAAAGGTCTGATTTTACAGTTTCTGTCAATACCAAAAAGGCATGTGTACATCATATGTCATTATAGATTTTCAAAAATAATAAATCGCCATGATATCATTTTTTCTCACATAAACACTGTACAGAAATAGAGTTAATGACTAAAGGTCGTTGCTTAACACTTCCCTTCATAAAAAAGTTAGTTTAAGGTTTGTTCATGCCTTCGCAAACATCCAGATTACATGGTTCCTGTAGGAACTGCCTGATTATGATCTGTTCTGTTTGCTATTGGAATTTAAATATCTCTGAGTCTACAGTTTTCACCAGTACCAAACATATCCCCTGTACATACATGTCATTATCTGTCATTAATCATAATCTGTCATTATTTCTTACAAGAATATTCAACAGGGAAAAGGTTATACAGACCGAAAGTTAGACAGTGTTCTGCATTAACTCTTAACCCTTTTCTCCATAAAGAGTAGACCCAGATACGGAGCAATCTGACCAGGGTCTGCTCTGTTTGCTTATCATTATGATATAATGTTATAGTTCTACAGTTTCTGCAGTGGCCAGTATCTCCTTGTGTCCATATAGCAATGAATCTAATTAACCCTTCGCTTGCTGAATTTTGAAATACATTTCTCCTTCTTTACCCATGCCCTGTTGTATAATTACATATATCTACACTGTGTACAAGTATTTTGCTGTACAACCACTGCTGTGGAGTGCACTGGTTGCACAATCAACTTGTAAATAGTGTAGACCCTGATAAGACAGCTCCTGCATGAGCTGTCTCATCTGGGTCTTCACTATTTACAGGCAGGTATATTGACGTGAATAGCAAGCGAAGGGTAAATACCGGTATTCAGGATGACATTATTTCGTACATGAATATTCATGAAATAATGGGTTATAAAACTAAACTTCGACATCTTTAGACTGGTAGAAAAGTTTTATTATCATCTCATGCATTTTGTGTATTATCTGCAGTTAACCAATTTCCATTATATTAAAGTCACTTTTTGAAACCATTGTGATAAATAGAGCATTTGCTCATAATAATTGGAGCAAATGCTCTATTTATCATTATCAGAATGGTTTCAAACTACAAAAGCTCTACTTTTCACAATGGTTTCAAAACTTTGCATAATTCTAAAACTTTCCTTTGTTTTGTAGTAATTATATACTCCTATTCAGTATATTTATTCATAGAGGCTGGGTCTAAAATGGCCTGTGGGGTAATGGGTATGAAAATAGCCTATGAGTCAATATGAGGTAATTAACTAAAGAAGAACTTGACAATCTGACAATAGACTATGAAATCTGACAATAGAACTAGACAATCTGACAATAGACTATGAACTCCTTACTCCATACATATAGTGTCATACACCTTTGAATGGTTTTGCAAACGGATTAGACGCAGGTGTTGGTCTGATCAGAGGTCTGCTCAGTTTGCTTATGAAATGATATAATTTCTGCCATGAACAAAAAGATCTTGTGTCCACATGCCATCTTGTTATCAAAACTTCAATTTCTTTATATGCTTGCTTTATGCTTATGGTGAATTGTGATTCCCTTATGCAGAGCTACAGATAGAGGTGCTTTCCCAAATATTAAAATCTTCATTTCTCCACAAAACCCTGTACTCTTTGAGACAACTCTAAAGAGTGGTACGTCACAGTACATGTATATGGTTTGGTGGAAATTAAAGGAACTATTGTTGAAAATGTTTAAATATATGCACCTTATGTGATCTGATCAAAGTCTGTTCTGCTTGCATATTTGCAATTGTAATACAGTAAAACCTCTCTATAACGGTCACTAAATAACATCAGGTATTGTGTGTTAAAGGCAGGTGGCTGCTTAAAGCATGGTGGAAGTAAACCAGAACGCTCCTATAGGAGCGTTCTGATTTACTTTCACCTTGCTTTAAGCAGCCACCTGCCCTAAATATCAATTAATTAACAATATTTAGTGGCCGTTAGAGAGAGGTTTTACTGTAGATATGATTCTACAGTTTCTAACGTATACATAGTCCATTATAGCTAACAGGGAAAAGGTTAAATGAGATTTGGCTAACCTGTTGTTAAAAACCTTTGATGTTCCGTAAAATTTATTCTTTCAGGAATGTTGATAACTACAGAGTTAAGCTTCAGGTGTGGGATACAGCGGGTCAAGAACGATTTCGATCAATGGTAAATTTTCCATCTTTAATCTTTGACTTAATGAATATTCATCTAAGAAATAAAAACTTTATGATTACATATTTTTGATTAAATACACATTTTTAGCTTGTCTGGTTTTCAAAGAAAAAAAAAAACACAAGCTATTGCAGGTTGTTAATTGGTGACATTTTGGAGTAAATCCTCTCATTGGTATATGAGGACATCAACACACAAGATTTGTGGGACGTACAGATGGACATATGGACTGGCGTACATTCAGACGGACAATACCAAGGCTATAATTATGCCTCCCATCTTGGAGAATGGTAATCACTAAATGTGTCTGTTTCAGGCCCCAATGTATTACAGAAAAGCAAATGCAGCCATGCTTGTATATGATATAACATCAGCAGACACATTTTACGATATAAAAGATTGGGTCAGCGGTAAGTCTGTTTGGGGTAAATGTGCAGAGCTACAGATTAGAGACATACTGATAAAACCTCTCTATAACGGCCACTAAATTGTGTTAATTAGTTGGTATTAGTTGGTATTTAGGGCAGGTGGCTGCTTAACCCTTTCCCTGTTCTATGTTTATTACAAATTTCAATACCTACTGAATATTCATGGAGGAAATAGTTAATATGAAATATGGAAGGTACAACATTTTAGCCATTTTAGAAACTAAAGAAACAGATCTTTCAAATTCCATTAGCACACAGAGCAGACCCTGATCAGACGGCTCCTCTAGGAGCCGTCTGATCTGGGTCTACTCTGTTTGCAGATACGCGAAAACACGGTTATATGAGGGAAAGGGTTAAAGCAAGGTGAAAGTAAAACAGAATGCTCCTATAGGAGCGTTCAGTTTTACTTTCAACTTGTTTTAAGCAGCCACCTGCTTTTAACACAAAATTCTTGATGTAATTTAAGCAGCCACCTGCTTTTAACCCAAAATACTTGATGTAATTTAGTGGCCGTTATAGAGAGGTTTTACTGTATGTCAAAATCTGTGAATATATATTCCCAGGAGCATAACATTTTTTAAAAGGAGCTTTTTGCATTTTGTACGCAGGTGGAGCTTTCTGCATTGCTTTCAGTCTGCATTAAAGTAACCACCGGTATTTTGAGAGAAAAAAAAACAAACACTTAAATTTCCTTATTTAACGTTTTTAAACTTTTTATACAGTTTAAGTTGTTTTATTGACCGTTAGTGTGGCAATCAATATTGTCACCTGCTACAAATTGTTACAGTTTATATTTTTTCAATTGTTATTAAACTTCTGCTCTCTTAGCAATTAATGTCATCTGTAAAAATTGTTGTCTGCTTCAAATCTTAAAATTCTTTTTGTTCCATTTATTTTCAAATTTAGTATCAAAGTAAAAAGAATTTGGATCATCCAGATGAGACACCAAGTTACTTTTCATCTCATCTGGGTCCAAACTGTTTGTTTTTATCACAGTGTTGCCAGTAGAAAGATAAAAAAGAGATGAATAGATCTAGGGTCCATGCTTATAAATTTTTAGTTGAGTCTGATTTCGGTCTCAAGTTTTTGATTGGCCTTTAGCTCAAATCTGATCATTCAAAAGCTTGAGAACTCAAATCTGACGCAACATACTTGACTATTTTGCGCTCCAACGATTTTCGGTGCGTATTTAGATATGATTACGATGTAAACGGGAACACTGCTGGCCAATCAAAAGCTTGAGAACGAACTCAGACTCAACTAAAAGTTTTATAAGCATGGACCCAGATTGGTACAATTCTGATGAGAGTTTGATTTTTTCATAAAGCTCAGTAAATTCATGGTAGAACTATTTGAAGCCTACTAGCCTAGGTTTCATGTGTACTTAACCCTTTCTTTCTGTAAACACTTTTTCATGCCTTTGCAGACAGAGTAGACCCAGATCAGATGGCACTGGATGACAAACAGAGAGGATCCTGATGAGAGGACTCTAGCAGCCATTTGATCAGGGTATACACTGTTTATAAATGACAATGCATCCAAGGGTTTAATATGGAAATATTTTCATTTCAGAGTTAAAAAGAAATGTTGATACACCAATAGGTAAGTACTGATGCCCCTATCCCTGTACTCCATAAATATGCCTTTCTGCGCTTTTGCAAACAGAGTAGACCCAGACCAGACAGCTCCAATAGGAGCTGTTTGATCAGGGTCTGCTCTGTTTGCTTTTGAAGTTATTTCTACGATTTCTTCAACAGCCAAAACTTCATGTGTTCATAAATCATTGTAATAATTAATCTAATCAATATTCATGATGTCATTATTTCTTACATGAGTATTCATGGAGGAAAGGGTTAATTTTACTATTCATGTTCTTACAGTTCACCAGAAATTTATGCTGCATCACATTATAATATAAACTAATATAGAGCCACATCATATTCTGTATTTCCAGTGTGTTGTTTCATTAGGGTTCTCACTAACTTTGAAACTCAATACAGATCTACAGATAAGATGCATATTTAGAAATGCTAAGTAAAATTTTTTTTTTATTTTACTCCTCCAAATCCTATTGAATAAATTGTTACTCATTAGAATTGCCTTACCATTTGGAAAAAGCTTTTATATGAGGGAACAGTCAACACACAAAATTTTGCCTTGAGTCTGAAATTATTCTCAAGTATCTTATTGGTCAGAATACTTTGAGAATGATCTAAGACTCAGAAGTTTTATCCAGACATGAGCTAGATGATCAGTGTCTGATCAGGGTCCATGCTTATAAAGCTTTTAGTTGAGTCTGAGATCGTTCTCAAGCTTTTGATTGGTCAGAAGCTTGAGAACTCAAATCTGACCAATCAAAGCCTGAGAACGAAACTCAGACTCAACTAAAAGCTTTATAAGCATAGACACAGTTTGCTTATCAAATAATCTAAATCTGTCTCTGCAGTTTCAACCAAGGACAAGAATTCTCTCTATCAATGGCATTTTATACATTCATTTGAACCTTTTCTACTTAAAAAATGCTTTGTAGCGTATTTGCAAACAGAATTGATCCAGATCAGTTGGCTCGATAAAGATCTGCTCCTTTTTGCTAATGGTCAACTATAGATCTGGATCTGTAGTTTCTGCTTTGGCTAAAATTTCCTGTCATTATAAAAATTAATCTATGAAGAAATTAAGGGTCATACAGTCAATATTTCTTATTTCTATAGGAGCCATCTGATCAGAGTCTGCTCTATTGCTAATGGAATTTGAAAGTTCTGTTTACTCACTTTCTAAAATGGCTACAATGTTCCACCTTCCATATTTCGTTATACATAACTATTTTGTATATATTCAGCAGGTGTTGAAATTTGGAATAAACATAGAACAGGGAACGGGTTAAATGAATGTTCATGAGTCAACACAAATACACCTTTCTACACCTTTGAAAACAGAGTATACCCAGATCATTAACCATTTCCTCCATAGGCTATTTTTTAGACCCAACCTCTTTGAATGAATATACCCAAAAGGAGCATTTACTAGAGAAAAGTAAAATTTTAGAATTTTGTAGTTGAAACCATTGTGATAATTAGAGCATTTGCTCCAATTGGAGCTAATGCTCTATTTATCACAATGGTTTTAAGAAGTGGTTAATACAGAGGCGTAGAAAGGTGTATTTATGGAGAAAGGGTTAATTAATGAAGTAATGGATTAATATTTCTCCCACCAGTTACCTGCCTTGTGGGAAATAAGAATGATTTACAAGATGGCAAGCAAGTTAAGACGGAGGATGCCAGCGACTATGCAGATTCTATAGATTCCTTGTTCTTTGAGACATCAGCCTTGAAAAATACAGGTAAGTTTCATCTGAATAGCCCAAGTTTTTAGCCTAAAGCTTAAGTGTTTGAGAAACTACTGGTTTGGATTCTGACCACCTGTGTAGGAAGTGTTCAACATGAACTTTTAGAACTGTTGCATGTCTGTCCAGATAAGATGAGTAAATTAAAACATTATCAAGAATATCTCCTTCATTTCTCCACCAAACCCTATGCCATTAAAAAAAGTAAAGAAACAGATCTATCAAATTCCATAAGCAAACAGCAGACCCTGATCAGGCAGCTCTTTTGCAAATGGGTGAAAACAAGTTTATATGATGGAAAGGGTTAAGCTGTCATCCAAAAGATGTCCATTTATTGGTCTGGAAAGCAGGTGGAAGCTTTATGCAGGTCAAAAGTAATGCAGAACGCTCCTATAGGACCTTTCTGCATTACTTTTGCCCTGCATTAAGCAACCACCTGCTTTTTATGACTCTTAATCTCAGTAAATAAATGACCACTTAGGACATGTTCTGCTGTGTAAACACAGAATGCTTTCAAAGTTTGGTTGTGGCAGAAAACTGTAGAATCAGATCTATGTAATTCCATAAGAAAATACATGTGGAAGAGACCAGTTCCAATCATATATGGGTTTGCTATGTTTACAAAGGTATCACACAGCATCTCTATCAGGTGTAGAGTTGAGTTTGGCAATCTTTTTAACGGAATCCCAAACAAATCTGGTAAATTTTGTAAGATCTGGTAAAACTACTTTTTAATAGCACCAGTCTTAGTGACCATTAAATTTATGCTGGGTATTCACATTGTGAAATTTTTCCTGTATTCTCTTTTAAATTTCAGATGAAAAATATCATGATTTATCTTTTTGACATGTTTTTTAAATATATAAAAGACAGATATAAATAGCTCAGAACATGTTTCTGATCTCTTCATATGTGTATGCTGATTGGTTCCCGAATATATTTTTACCAGTGAAATTATGTAAGTGCTTGGTCAAGTGATCCTTGAGGAGTACTTGATGACATAGTTTCAGGGGTGAGAATGGCCGGTGGTGAAAAAAGAGGAAAATTGGCAGGGGTCAAGGGGGCCGCCTAGGCCCCTTGTGGGACATGGGCAGCGCCCATTTGGTGGGTTCAGGGAGGCGAAGCCCCCCGACGCAAAATGAATTATAGCTTTCCTGAGCACTTCAGGAGCCTTCTCCTGCATTTTCACTTGGGTCTGTCATTCATGTGTTTTTGTTACAATTATACTTGAGTTGCATGTCATACATGATGAGCTGTGTTTACATGTCCATACAATTTACATTCAGTTTATTATTGGATCCATTCAACATTGCCAGATTAATTTCTTGTCAAACACAAGCAATTAAAACTCACACGTTTTAAAAATGAAATCAGATGGAACTCGGTAATCACAGATAAAGATACAAAATTTGATTTTTAGCTCACCTGGCACAAAGTGCCAGGTGAGGTATTGTGAGGGGGCAGTGTCCGGCGTCCGGCGTCGTGCGTATGTGCGTCGTGCATATGTGCGTCGTGCGTCGTCAACAATTTACTTAAACATCTTCTTCTCTGAAATCACAAAGCCTAGAGCTTTGATATTTGGTATGTAGAATCATCTAATGGTCCTCTACAAAGATGTTCAAATTATGTCCCCCGGACCAAAAATGGCCCCGCCCTGGGGCTTATCAGTTTTTCTTTGGAAAATCTTTAAAGGTCTTCTCCTCTGAAACCGTAAGGCCTAGACCTTTGATATTTGGTATGTAGCATCATCTAATGGTCCTCTACAAAGATTGTACAAATTATGACCCCCGGACCAAAAATGGCCCCGCCCCGAGGCTTATCAGTTTTTCATAGGAAAATCTTTAAAAATCTTCTTCTCAGAAACCGTAAGGCCTAGACCTTTGGTATTTAGTATGTAACATCATCTAATGGTCCTCTACCAAGATTGTTCAAATTATGACCCCCGGGCCAAAAATGGCCCCGCCCCGGGGCTTATCAGTTTTTCATAGGAAAATCTTTAAAAATCTTCTTCTCTGAAACCGTAAGGCCTAGACATTTGATATTTGGTATGTAGCATTATCTAATGGTCCTCTACAAAGATTGTTCAAATTATGACCCCTGGACCAAAAATGACCCCGCCCCCGGGGCTTATCAGTTTTTCATAGGAAAATCTTTAAAAATAAAATCTTCTTCTCAGAAATCGTAAGGCCTAGACCTTTGAAATTTAGTATGTAGCATCATCTAACGGTCCTCTACCAAGATTGTTCAAATTATGACCCCGGGCCAAAAATGGCCCCGCCCCGGGGCTTATCATCTTTTCATAGGAAAATCTTTAAAAATCTTCTTCTCAGATACCGTAAGGCCTAGACATTTGATATTTGGTATGTAGCATTATCTAATGGACCTCTACAAAGACTGTACAAATTATGTCCCCCGGACCAAAAATGGCCCCGCCCCTGGACTTATCAGTTTTTCATAGGAAAATCTTTAAAAATCTTCTACTCTGAAACCGTAAGGCCTAGACATTTAATATTTGGTATGTAGCATTATCTAATGGTCCTCTACAAAGATTGTTCAAATTATGACCCCCGGACCAAAAATGGCCCCGCCCCGGGGCTTATCAGTTTTTCATAGTAAAATCTTTAAAAATCTTCTTCTCAGAAACCGTAAGGCCTAGACCTTTAATATTTAGTATGTAGCATCATCTAATGGTCCTCTACCAAAATTGGTCAAATTATGACCCCGGGCCAAAAATGGCCCCACCCCGGGGCTTATCAGTTTTTCATAAGAAAATCTTTAAAAATATTCTTCTCTGAAACCATAAGGCCTAGACATTTGATATTTGGTATGTAGCATTATCTAATGGACCTCTACAAAGATTGTTCAATTTATGTCCCCTGGACCAAAAATGGCCCCGGCCCGGGGCTTATCAGTTTTTCTTAGGAAAATCTTTAAAAAATCTTCTCCTCTGAAACCGTAAGGCCTAGACCTTTGATATTTGGTATTTAGCATCATCTAACGGTTCCTCTACGAAGATTGTTCAAATTATGACTCCCGGACCAAAAATGGCCCCACCCCGGGGCTTATCATTTTCTCATAGGAAAATCTTTAAAAATCTTCTTCTCTGAAACCGTAAGGCCTAGACCTTTGGTATTTAGTATGTAGCATCATCTAATGGTCCTCTACAAAGATTGTTCAAATTATGACCCCCGGGCCAAAAATGGCCCCGCCCCGGGGCTTATCAGCTTTTCATAGGAAAATCTTTAAAAATCTTCTTCTCTGAAACTGTAAGGCCTAGACCATTGATATTTGGTATGTAGCATTATCTAATGTTCCTCTACAAAGATTGTTTAAATTATGACCCCTGGACCAAATATGGCCTGCCCCGGGGCTTATCAGTTTTTCATAGGAAAATCTTTAAAAATCTTCTTCTCTGAAACCGTAAGGCCTAGACATTTGATATTTGGTATGTAGCATCATCTATTTGTCCTCTACAAAGATTGTTCAAATTATGACCCCTTGAACAAAATGGCCCCGCCCGGGGGCTTATCAGTTTTTAGCTCACCTGAGCAAAGCTCAGGATGAGCTTTTGGGAGACTTGAATGTCCGTCGTCCGTCGTGCGTCGTGTGTCGTCAACAATTTGCTTGTGAACACTCTAGTGGTCACAATTGTAGTCTAATCTTCATGAAACTTGGTCAGAATGAATGTCTTGATAAAATCTCGGACGAGTTCGAAAGTTGGTCAAGTTGGGTTAAAAACTAGGTCACTAGGTCAAATAATAGGAAAACCTTGTGAACCCTCTACAGGTCACATTTTTAGCCCAATTTTCATGAAACTTGGTCAGAATGATTGTCTTGATAAAATCTAGGAGGAGTTTGAAAAATGGGTTTTGTAGGGTAAAAAACTAGGTCACTAGGTCAAACAGTAGAAAAACCTTGTGAACACTCTAGTGGTCACAATTTTAGTCCAATCTTCATGAAACTTGGTCAGAATGAATGTCTTGATAAAATCTCGGACGAGTTCGAAAGTGGGTCAAGTGGAGTTAAAAACTAGGTCACTAGGTCAAACAGTAAAAAAAACCTTGTGAACACTCTATTGGTCACAATTTTCGTCCAATCTTCATGAAACTTAGTCATAATGATTGTCTTGATAAAATCTCAATTGAGTGTGAAAGTGGATTATGTGGGGTTAAAAACTAGGTCACTAGGTCAAATAGTACGAAACCTTGTGAACACTCTAGAGGTCACATTTATAGCCAAATCTTCATGCAAATTGGTCAGAATGATTGTCCTAATAAAATCTTGGACAAGTTTGAAAGTGGGTTATGTGAGGTCAAAAAGTAGGTCACTGGGTCATATCTTAGAGAAATCTAGTTTACACTCCAGTGGCCACATTTTTAGCCCAGTCTTCCTCAAACTTGCTCAGAGTGTTTGTCTTGGTGATATCAAGGTTGAGTGTGATCATGGGTTTGGTCGGAATAAAAAGTAGGTCACTAGGTCAAATCTTAGAAAAATTACTTTAGAGAGCACATTTTTAGCCCAATCTTCAATGGTCAGAATCATTGTCTTGATAAAATCAGAATACTAAATCTTTGAAGAACCACTGCTAATCTATGGTAATCAGGTGAGCGATTAAGGGCCATCTTGGCCCTCTTGTTAAAGTTGGCATGGTATTGTAACAATTAACTTTCTAGACATGATTCACCAAAGTTCACATTACAGTCACAATTTCTAGTCAAAGTTCACATTCAAACTCTGATTCTGATTACTTTTTTATGTCAATAAACCACCTTCTAATTCATTAAACTGGTTTATTAAAAACAAAATATAACTTTTCTGAATCGATACATCTTGACCAGTTCGCTATTGACAGACAATTTTCTGGTGAATACTTGACATTACAGGTTTTTACCTGTGACTGGAAATCCGCTGTTTCAACAACTGGACATGTTTAATGCTTTTCAGAAGGTTCTTATATGCTACGCAGTCACGTTTTCCATAATTCATTTGTTTGGAACAAAGTTTACACAAGATTCCCTCGTCCGAAGTTTACTTTCAGTTTCACGAAATCTGTATCTGTATATATACGTCGTAGAATCCTATAAGGCTTTTACACGACGGCAATTATCACTTTTCTTGTTTCTTTACCGAATGTCAACGTAATTTCTTTCTCTAGCCATCATGGGTAGAACTTGTTTTCCACACTGTTATCGTAATCTCTGCCTGCGCTTCTCATTTTTGTCTTAAATTCAGATTAATTGACAGTACAGATACAGAATTTCATATGATGGACGCCATCTTGGAAATGTTGAACGAACACTGCATAATACGAGAGATTGATTGGCTGTAGGAAAAGAGTCTCGTGATTCGATTAGCTGAACCGAAATCTCGCTGTTAACGTGATATAAACGTTGTTAACGCGCATTTACTTGGAATAGTGAAAGAATATATCGCAAATAATAATTTCCTGAATTAATCGCTATAACACCCCCACCCCCCACCCCCTTACAAATTTCTCACCGGATTTACATCGATCTCAAAAACGGCCCTGAGTGAAACGAAATCCACGGAATTCCGCGGATCCGCGGAAAATTCTCACCCCTGAGTTTGCTTTGCTTTGGGATGCCCACCAGAGCAACAGATATACATGTAGTTGCATACCCGAATACTAAAATTGTCTTTTCTCCACCAAAACCTTTACTTTGACCACTCTTTAGAATTGTCTCGAGGAGACAATTTTAAAGAGTGGCCACAGCATAGGGTTTGGTGGAGAAATAAAGAAATTATTCTTGAAAATTATTAAATTTACGCATCTTATTTGGAGCTTTGGCCCACGTCCAATGAAGTCATTTAGTTTTGGGTTATTCTTTCAGGTATTGAAGAAGCTTTTTTGGAAGTTGCTAAAAAACTCATAAAACTATATGAGACCTCGCCAGCCTCAGGTTTACGGACATTGGATCCCTCTGAACCGCCGCAGAATGAAGACGACAAAATCCATTTAGACCCGCCTTCCAGACACAGTGGACCGCCTCCTGATCAGCAGAACCAATCGAATTGTAGTTGTTAGTGATACTGAATATTTATAGATATTGATACATAACTGCAATGTGATATTCACTTATGTGTAGTGAGATATGAGTGTTATATAATATATTTGTACACAAATACATGTACAGTAGGGTGAACATATTACAGTGAGGTCTCATTTATCCCTTTTCTCCACGTTTATCCATGTAAGAACTAATGGTATCATGAATATGAATAGTTTGTTTGTTTTTTAACCCTGGTTCCCTGTTCTATATTTAGGCCAAATTTCAATACCTACTGAATATTCATTAACAAAATAGTTATAAAGAAATATGGAAGGTGGAACATTGTAGACATTTTAGAAAGCAAAGAAACAGTTCTATCAAATTCTATTAGCAAACAGAGTAGACCCTGATCAGATGGCTCCTCTAGGAGCTGTCTGATCTGGGTCTACTCTGTTTGCAAATGCGTGAAAACATGTTTGTGTGAGGGAAAGGATTAGCAGAAAATTTTGGTTATGGAAGAGGCTGTACAATAATAGCTAATTATTTCATAAGCAAATGGAGCAGACCCTACAGGACCCATCTGATCTGGGTCTTCTCTGTTTGCAAAAGCATAGAAAGGTGTATGCATGGAGGAAAGGGTTATATGACCACTCAACAGAAGTGTAATCTATAGTTTTAATGAAGATGTAGATTTACGCCTCTTCCTTGAGTTATCCCCCTTCCTTTGCCAACGGTTTGCAACAAACATTTAAATATACCAGAAAGACACATGTGTTCAATATTGGTATTTGTGGAAAAAAATGAACAAAATCAATGTAAATTACAGAAAAACTGCATCTATTAAGCAACCCCTCAACTTATGTCAGTACAAAATGTGTAGATCTCATAAGTCCATATATTTAATATTACAGTTGCAACTGGTATATCATATAAATATACAGTAAAACCTCTCTATAACGGCCACTAAATTACATCAATTATTTTGTGTTAAAGGCAAGTGGCAGCTTAAAGCAATGTTAAAGTAAAACAGAACACTCCTATGGGAGCGTCGTGTCTCACTTTCACCTTGCTTTAAGTGGCCACCTGCCCTAAATACCAACTAATTAACTCAATTTAGTGGTCATTTTAGAGAGGTTTTACTGTATTGTGTATTATATTGAGCATATACGGTATGTTTATCATATATTGAACATACCTAGCTCATTTGTTATTATGTATCGAAAGTATATTGTGATTAACCCTTTACTCTATGAATATTCATATAAGAGATAATGATATCATGAATATTAATTGGATTCTTTTTTTTGGCAGAAACTGTAGAATCATATGATCTATATTATATGTAAAGCAAACAGAGCAGACCCAGGTCAGATGGCTCCCACAGGAGCCATCTGATCTGGGTCTACTCTGTTTGCAAAGGCGTATTTATAGAGGAAAGGGTTAAGAATATGTTCACACTACTGTACATACACTTTATTGTGTAGGAAGACTAAAGTGAAGTCAGGGTTTCAACAATTAAAATCTTTCATTTGCTAAACTTGTCACCAGCTGCGATTCTTAACCCTTTACTCCATAAATACGCCTTTCTACGTCTTTGCAAACAGAGTAGACCCAGATCAGATGGCTC
The DNA here is from genome assembly GCA_963576725.1 of Azorinus chamasolen. Taxonomy (NCBI): domain Eukaryota; kingdom Metazoa; phylum Mollusca; class Bivalvia; order Cardiida; family Solecurtidae; genus Azorinus; species Azorinus chamasolen. The sequence goes on along the minus strand of OY755250.1, from coordinate 52,358,271 downwards.
CTACAGAAGCCATTTGATCAGGGTCTGCTCTGTTTGCTTATGATATGTTATAAATATGATTCTACAGTTTCTACTATGGCCAAATATTCCAGTGTCCATATGTGCTAATAAATATTCATGATGTCATCATTTCTAACATGAATATTCATGGAGTAAATGGTTAAAGGTGATATTCCTGTAAGTGATATATTATATTTAATAAAAATGCATGCTAAACCATTGAAATATATTTGAACCGTGTCATACAGATTGTCCAGGATAACTTATATAGTGAAACAATACTGATTTATACTACCATCGTAATTCTTTGTTCTAGATCAAAATATTATTGCGATATCGCAAACACAAACAGAACCAAATGGAACACCACTAAGTGATTATGCTAGATTCTGAACTAAAGCACACACAAATTTTATCTTAAAACATTGGCATGTAACATTGACGACGCCAGTACTTCAAACTTTCACAATTTTAAGTTTTTTCATAGGTAATCTCCACATCCTACTACATTTTCTTATCCCATTCTCTCATAGGCTATCCCATTCTCTCATAGGCTATTTTTAAACCCATTCCCATAAAGGCTATTTTAAAATCATTCCGTCTAAAGCTATTTAACCCTTTCCTTGATCTATGTTTATTTCAAACTTCAATACCTACTGAATATTCATGGGAAAAATAGTTATAATGAAAAATGGAAGGTGGAACATTATAGTCATATAAAAAAGTATAGAAACTGATCTTTCAAATCTCATTAGAAAACAGCAGATCCAGATCAGACAGCTCCTATAGGATCAGTATGCTATTGGTCTACTCTGTTTGTAAAACACATTTATATTACGGAAAAGGTTAACAATATCCCTCATAAGCTGTTTTTAGATCTAACCACTTTGAATAAATCTACCGAAAAGGAGCATTAACTAGAGAAAAGGAAGTTTTAGAATTTTGTAGTTTGAAACCATTGTGATAAATAGAGCATTTGCTCTATTTATCAGTGGTTTCAACAGGTGACTTTTACAGGGGCGTTGAATGGCGTATTTATGGAGGATAGGGTTAAACTACAAGCATTTCGTTCTATTTTTACAGACTTCTGAAACATGTCATTTGTAGACATTGTAGGCTGTATGGCAGGTTATAGTAGGCTAACAGTTAACCCTTTCCCTCCTCACATTTTTAGAGTAGACCTAGATCAGATGACTGCTGTAGGAGCTGTCTGATAAGGGTCTGCTCGGTTTGATTTTGTGATTATGATAAGTCTGACACATTTTCTTGCTATACACCAAACAATCTTATGTATGTGTGCCATTATAAAAGTTCAGCTAATAAATATTTATGATGTCATTATTTCAACAGGGAAAGGGTTAACAATATCACTATTTTGCCCGTCATACATTTTTGTTGTTTATAATTCTAATCTGTACCGGATTGCATATGTAAAAAATCTTCAATATAGACTGGAGTTTCACTAAGGTAGCCACATAATTTATTAACACCAGAGACTGTAGAAGAAGGCGGTTGCTTAACCCAGTCTCTCCTTACAATGCCTTTTTGTGCCTCAGTAAAACTCGTTTATTGAAATTACATGTATTGTGATAAATCGAGCATTTGCTCCATAGGAGCAAATGCTTTATTTATTACAATGGTTTCAAAACCACAAAATTCTAAAATTCTCCTTTTCTATAGTTAATGATCCTTTTTGGTAGATTAATTCAAAGTGGTTAGGTCTAAAAGTTAAAAACTAGTCTAGGTGGGAATGAGTTAATGCAGAGTAAAAGTGATACAGAAAGCTCCTACTGGAGCTTTCTGTATCATGTTTGTCCTGCATTAAGCTACCACCTTTTTAAATATACAGAATTAGACTTCTTTTGTGTGTACCCATTCCCCCATAGACTATTTTTAGACACAACCTCTTTGAATGAATCTACCCAAAAGGAGCATTTACTAGAGAAAGTAAAATTTTAGAATTTTGTAGTTTGAAACAATTGTTATAAATAGAGCATTTGCTCCTATAGGAGCAAATGCTCTATTTATCACAATGATTTCAAGAAGTGGTTATTACAGAGGCGTAGAAAGGCGTATTTATGGAGGAAAGGGTTAACATATGTGCAAGCCCAAATAACATTGTAACGGTAAGCAAACATATGTTGTTGTTTTTCTGTTAAGATTACTTGTATGTGTTTCAGTTTTAATATCAGTTCTTAGGTTTGAATGTTGTAGTAATCAGATTTTTGTGCAAGCATTTTCTTACAAGTAGTTTTCATGTGTACTTTGAATGTAAATTTGATACCATTTTTACTTTAAATATTCCTTTCTCTCTACAAACTGATTACTGTATTATTTCCACTAAACACCCCCACTCTAACAAACATCTCCCTTTCATTGGGGGGGGGGGGGGGGGGGTGGAGAAACAATGATCAGTAAAACAAAACTCATATAAACACTGTTGCCACATTTGTAAACAGAGTACCCTCAGGACCAGAGTCTGCTCTGTTTGCTCTTGATATTAAAACAGATTTGACTCCACAATTTCTACCAAAACCAAAAATTGTCATTATAAATTTCAGCTGATAAATATTCAGAATATTATTACTTACATAAATATTCAACAGGGAAAGGGTTAAGTTCTGTATTATTTAACTCTTTCCTCCATAAATACGCCTTTCTACGCCTCCATAAAAGTCACTTTTTCAAACCATTGTGATAAATAGAGCATTTGCTCCTAAGGAGCAAATGCTCTATTTATTACAATGGTTTCAGAACTACACAATTCTAAAATATATAAATATTCATGAACATGGAAAAGGGATTTTTACAGGCCCACCTAACAAAGGTGGTATATCAAGTGGTATAGGTGGTATACCCTGTATATAAACATTTTGTTTGTCCACCATTTTCTTGGAAAACTATTTGACCAATATTTCTGAAACTTCACATAAGGCTTTAATGCATCAATATTTGAAGCCGAGTCCATTCTCAGGTTCATTTGATTTGTGGTTATGGCCCTTGCACTTAAAAAAGATAATGCGCAAATATGAGGATGCCATAACTTTTTCATTTTAAATGAGCTGTCTACTCTGTTTGCAGATCTAAATGCCGGAAAAACCATGTTTATATGAAGGAAATTAATATCATATAGTAAAGAAATTATCTTTGTAGTAGAGTAATTATCTTTGTAGTAGAGAAATTATCTTTGAAGTAGAGAAATTATCGCTGTGCCTTTACTGTGTTGTCTCTAATAAAAACTTCTGGTGCTTTACTTTTTGTAAAAGGAGCTTGCAGTTTGTATACATGTGGTCGCTAGGAGAGCTTTGTGCATTGCTTTCAGTCTGCATTAAGATACCACCAGGTCCTGTATATTTCTTTTATTTAGTGGTTAGTATATAGGCACTATGTCACAGAGCTACAGATAAAGGTGCGTACCCAAATACTTAAATCGTCATTTCTCCAACAAACCCCATACTATGACCAGTCTTTAGAATCGTCTCTTCAAGGCGATTCTACGAAGTGGTTACAGTATAGGGTTTGGTTGGGAAAAGGAACTATTCTTGAAAATGTTGAAATTTACGCATCTTATCTGGAGCTCTGTACAGGGTTTTAGTTGTATTATTAGTTTGTCACCCAGAAGTAAGGTGGGAGAGTTTATTAGGGAGAATACAGTAGATATGATCTCATATGCTGTAGAAATATTGAAATGGGAAGCTAAATTAACCAGTTTTCCCTCTTGTTTAACCCATTCCCTCATAGTGATGCCTTTTGACACCTCTGTAAAAATCACTTTTTGAAATGCTCTGTTTATCACAATTGTTTCAGAACTACACAATTCTAAAAATAAAAAAAAAATCTTTAGTAAATGCTCCTTTTTGGTAGATTTATTCAAAGAGATTGGATCTAAAAATAGCCTGAGGAAATGGGTTAATCATTCAACAAAGGACTGTTTTAGAGCCAGCCTCTTTCAATAAATCTACCGAAAAGGAGAATTTATTAGAGAAAAGGAACATTTTAGAATTGTGTAGTTTAGAAACCATTGTGATAAATAGAGCATTTGCTCCTATGGAGCAAATGCTCTATTAATCACTATGGTTTCAAAAAGTGATTTTTACAGAGTCGTAGAGTCATAGATAGGACTGTTTCACTCTTTACCTGTTGAATGTTCATGTAAGGAATAATGACATCATTGATATTGATTTGATTATTTTTATGAGCAAGGGCAATTTGACTCCAGCAGAAAATATAGATTCAGATTTATACCATACTGTTAGCAAACAGAGCAAACCCCAAGATTCTGGTCTGGGTCTACTCTGTTTGCAAAGGTATACAGTAAAACCTCTCTATAATGGCCACAGAACGCTCCTATTGGAGCGTTCTGTTTTACTTTCATCTTGCTTAAAGGAAATGCCTGCCTTTAACACAAAATACTTAAAATGGCCTTTATAGAGAGGTTGTACTGTACATGTATCCGAAGTAAAGGGTTAAGAGAAAGACTTTTTTCTATACTTTAGTGTTATATTGTTGATGTGAAATTTTGTCGGTTATGATGTAACCCACATTTAGTCCATGTTTATGATACATGTACAGTAAACCTTTCTATAGCGACCACTAAACTACACAAAATATTTTGTGTTAATGGCAGGTGGCTGCTTAAAGCAAGGTGAAAGTAAAACAGAATGCTCCTATAGGAGCATTCCGTTTTACTTTCACCTTGCTTTAAGCAACCACCTGCCCTAAATACCAACTAATTATAGGCATTTCGAAAGGAATGTTGACCCATTAACCCCATGCTGTGCATTTGGGGAGTTGACTGTCAAGCATCTGATACACAAACTGATAAGGCGGGCTACCATCACAGAGGATCAATGTATAATTGCATAACTTTATCTCTTATGGCTATGGACCCAGACTGGACACTGCAGGAGCACAGCTGGATACTGTGTATATTGGGGGGGGGGTCACTTATATAAGGAGCTTTGAAATGCCTTTAACACAATTTAGTGGCCGTTATAGAGATGTTTTACTGTATGCTCTTTTGAAATATATCATTGTTAGCGATTCATGTATATTTATCCTCAGAAAGGCTGTTTTTGAAAACACAATACTAATTATCAGCACCTAGCTTCTCATGAATAATTTGCTAAAATAGTGCAATACAGTACAAGGGTGGTAGATAAAACGTTTATATAGAAATTCTTATCTACCATATACAACTCCATGAATATCTGTGTAAGAAATAACTGGTAATGATATCATGAATATTAACCCTTTCCCTGTTCTTTATTCATTCCAAATTTCAATTCCTGTCAAAAATTCATAGACAAAATAGTTATATTAATGAAATATGTAAGGTGGAACAATGTAACCATTTTAGAAAGTAAAGAATCACTTCTATCAAAATCCGTTAGCAAATAGGAGCCATCTGAGCTGGGTCTACTCTGTTCGCAAATGCGTGAAAGTGCTTTTATAAGCAGTAAAGGGTTAATTAGCTGAAGTCTTATATTGAAATATAAAAACAGAAATTTTGGTCATGGCAGAAACAGAAGAATCAAATCTATATTATCTAATCTAATTAATATTTATCAGTCATTTCTTACATGAATATTCACGGAGTAATGAGTTAAGCAGTGTTGGACTATTACACTTTATGAATTCATCATTCAAATGTTTAAAGTGTAACTATTTGTGGGTATGGCAGTATCTTATGAACAAAGAAGTACTGTGCAATGTAACAGGGTATCTATTTCTCCAAGACTCTGCCGAATTCAATTGTGGGTGATTTCAAAAAAAATGAAGCCAAATTAAAATACTCATTTATTTTGCTACCATGAGGCTTAATTGGATTCTTTTTCAGTCCTGCAGATTTGTTTCCTTGTGGTGAACTTGAATGCAAAGTTTGGTCATGATACCTTGCTTAAGTAAAAAGATTTTATGGAAAAACACCCCAAAAATGTCCCAAGTGTACTGTTTTTGCGTGACATTTTCACTTAAGCCTCAATTTCAGCACTAAACTCCACCAAAAGTTGCAGGATTACAATATATTATCATTGTTTATCAAGTAGGAAAATATATATTAGTTCAGAAAAATTGAATTTAACAATTTGTTGATGTTATTTTTTTTTTTCAGAGGGGTTCAAAGCATTGAGGTGCTTGTCATTTTCACACCAAAATACTTATCATTGTTTACAAATAAAGATACAGTTATAAAATGTGATCGAAAATTTAAAAGAAACTTTTGCTTATTTTAGCAGGAACAGGTGTATTCTTCATATTTTTGAAAGTATTTCTGTAATACTTTGTCAGTGTAAGTTGTTATAAGCTGTATAGTAAATGCAGTCAGAATTTGTCCCAAGTGTACATTTAGCTATAAATGGCTGATGATTTTTTTCCCAACACAAGTGTTCAAAGTTTTACACTTTTAAATTCACACCATGGATACTTAAAACAAGTTGTAATAAAAACCTAATGCCAAAATAGTATGTACATTTTTTTCAAGGCACATCTTGTGTTGTCCCAAGTGTACATTTTGAAACTTTGGATTGACAAGTGTTATGTTCCAAGGCCAATATCAATGATACTTGCAGAGACGCATGTCCTAATGCTATTAAACATTTTCATATTTAGTTTCATAGAAAATTTTCGAATATCTTCTAAGAAATGGTTCAGGACAGACATTTTTTTGCAAACAAAGGGCCACAACTCTAAGGTCAAGACATTAAAACAACCTCACCTTATCTTGTTTCAGGAAGAGAAATTAAGCTCATGTTTTAGGATGATCCCATGTCTTCGTTCTAAAAAATGCTTTGTAGTTGGTCACATATACTAAATGTAGGACAATTTCCCCTTAAGGCTAGTGCTTGCCCTTTAGGACGATTGCCCCTTTGGACAATTGCCCTAGATATATAGGATAATTATAGCAGTATATTGTAGGATATAGCAGTATACTGTAGTAAAGGTAATATTATACTAATATACAAGTAATATACAATAATTTTTATAACACATAAATGAGCAGAAGGCTATGTAGACCATATATAGCACTCTTGTATGTATTGTATTTATTCCAAATATTTGGATACCGGGTATGTAAACCTTTACAAATAGCAGTCTCGGAGACTCTCCCAATGGAAAGTAGACACTGAATCACATTTCAACTTTTTGTAGCTGTACAACTTAAATGAATAATTGTTTTTTTCCAACAGTTTGCCTGCTAGGTGCAACCTAACTAGTATTTGCAAACAGTTTGGATCCAGATGAGATGCCGAGTAACTTGGGGTCACAACAGAATGCATTAGCTGTTTGACACCCGGTCAGAAGTTTCTCAAAATTCTGAGTAAGCTAAAACTTAACAGGTCCACAAAGGCAGGATACTCCTATTTTATTTATTCCTATACAGAGTAGACTCAAATCTAAAATTTAAATGAACTCTATCTGATCTGGATCTACCCTGGTTTTTCACTGACAGTTTTATGAAGATTTATTGGGTTAGAATAATGTAATTAGCACACACCTTATACAAGTATACATTGTATAACCACAATGGGAGGAAATTCCTTATATTAATTCCCAAACAGAGTAGACCCAGATCTACATGATCTATCTGATCTGGATCTACCACATTTGCTCAGTGACAGTTAATGAAGTAAAAATATGTTGCCTGAAGCAAGTGTTTGATAGACTGTCCCAAGTGTACAAAATGTGGAACATAAGTATTTATGTTTACAAGTCCTTCAAGGCTCGTCTTGCTAATATTCAATTATATTTTATTGGTTGTTAATAAAACACCCTCTCATTTGATGAAATGGCTTCCTTATGTGACCTAATTTAGTTAGGCTAAAAACAATATAAAGTTGTGTAATTGTGAAAGGAGTAAGGTCAGTTGATCACTGTTATATTATTATTCTACGCATAATGTGTATCTACATAATTTTCACCCAAGTATATCTTTACTTTAAGTCCTCTTGAAATCACAAAAGGGAAAGAACGCTTTTTCTGTGATATTAAGTACATTATGTCTTGATATTTGTTCCAGTCCACAATTGTCCCAAGTGTACAAAAATGGTGTGAGGGTTTTATATAATGAATAATTCAAGTTTCCAAAACATGTTCATATCAATTGTTTGTCTAGAACAGTATGGATAATGATAAGTTAGTTTAAAATGCGTAAATTTGACTGCTATGATCACATTCTGGGAATAAATGGGCATTGTATGTTTTTGAAAGTGCAAGAAAACATAATGCTCTTACCATTGATTCTAAGACTTCTTAACATAATTCTATTACCAAAATTTGTTATAGGTGGTAACATAATTTTATAGCCAAGTGTAACTAACACTTAATGTCTGTGTTTAAGTTGTTTATATGTGTTGAATGTATGGATCATTGTTCTTGCAACCTGTTGTCCCAAGTGTACGAAATATCTCAAGAATATGCACCGTTTTGAACCAGCAATATCTGCAGCTTTGTTTTGTATACAGTAACGAAACTTTGCATATATCTGAGGAACATGCTCAATTTTAGTAAACATTAGGTTTTTATTTCCTAATTTACTTCAGACAGACATGAACAAAACACTAAGGGGTGCACATTTGAAAATAATAGGTCAGAAAGCATAAAAATCTCCATTTTTCAACATTTTCTTGAAGTACACTGTAGTTTTTTGTGTTGAAATTTTGAAAAAATGCATAGTTTATCTTGACACAATGGTAAAACATTGATTAGATGTTATTATATGTTTCAATTGAGTGCCACATACTGGTACAGTTTTTTGTAAAAGTTCAATAAAACTTTAAACAAAATCTTCAATTGTGAATTTATGTTCACATTTGTCAATACGGCCCTGCTCATTTATCAAAGTTGGACCCTTTTGCTACGTGATGCAAGCAAAGATTTTGTGCAATCTTATCATTTAAAATTCAGCAAAAAAATAAAATCAGGCTTCTTTTTTTTTGAAACCACCCTTGTGCTGAAGATTATAATTGCCTCTCAGAGTATCAGTAAGAACTTTAAACCCTTCTCAGTTGCATATTAGTGTGAGAAAGAATGATATCATGAATATTAACACATTCCCGCATATTGACGCCTTTTGGCGCTTCTGTTAAAGTCAATTTTCGAAACCTTTGTTATAAATAGAGCATTTGCTCCTTATTTATCACAATGGTTTCAAAACTAAAAAATTCTAAAATTTTCCTTTTCTCTAGTTAATGTTCCTTTTCGGTTGATTTATTCAAAGAGGTTGGATCTACAAATAGCCTATGAGGGAATGGGTTAATTAGCTGAATTTCTATACATGTAATGGCATATAATTTGTACCCAGGATGTTTTTGTACTGTTAGAAACTGTAGAGTCGGATCTATTATAATATCATGAGCGAACAGGGCTGATCAGACGGCTCCTACAGGAGCTGTCTGATCCGGATCTTCTCTGGTTGCAAAGACATGAAAAAGCATTTGTATGAATGAAAAGGTTAATTACATTGTATTAATACAGGGTTGTAGATATGACTAATTTTTAAATTTCCCATTTCTCTGATCAGCCCACTGACACTAGATCGTAAAAGACTATATTTATTTATAGCACCTAGTACATGTACATAATTACACGGTGTATTAATGTACAAGTAGCTATAAATAAACTATAGTCTTTTTCGATCTAGTGCTACTGGATCAACCTATTCTTGTTGGTATATGTTTAAATACCGGTATTTGCCTTTCATCAGAATTGCCTTTTATTAGAAGTGCCTCAGAATAAAAATATATTACCATTTGCTAGCTCTTGATATACCCTTAGTACTCTAGGTATTTGGACAGACAAAATTAAGCTAATAGTGCAGACCCAGATCTAACTGCTCCTGAAGGAGTAATTGAACTCTTACAACGCTGTGTTTTCAAATGGACTCTTCCAAAATTCAAACAGGTCAAGCTTATGTTGAATATAACGTAACAAACAGTGCAGATCAAGATGAGAGGGCTCCTCTAGGAGCCTCCTCATTTTGGTCTACACTGTTTGCAATGGAGATTAGTGACTTGTGTCCCGCACACTATTTGCTTCCACATCAGTCTAACTGAAAGTTATCATTATGATGCAAAATTTAATAATTCACCTTTGTAAGATAGACAGGGGATCTAGTGTCAGAATATTCAGAGATACATGGAGTAAAAGAGATTTGCTACTTGATTATGTTGTACAAACCATGCTTAATATAAAACCATAACAGTAAAACCTCTCTACCTTGGCCATTTTACCCTTTACTCCATAAATACGCATTTCTACACCTTTGCAAACAGAGTAGACCCAAATCAGACGGCCCCTATAGGAGCCATCTGATCAGTGTCTGCTCTGTTTGCTTATGAAATAATATACATGCGCAGATAGGATTCTACAGTTTCTACCATTGACACACGTTCCTGTGCGATTATAAAAATTAACCCTTTCCCTGTTCTATATTTAGGCCAATTTTCAGTACCTACTGAATATTCATGAACAAAATAGTTTTAAAGAATTCTTGAAGGTGGAACATTGTAGGCATATTAGAATGTAAAGAAACAGATCTATCAAATTCTAATAGCAAACAGAGTAGACCCTGATCAGACGGCTCCTCTAGGAGCCGTCTGATCTGGGTCTACTCTGTTTGCAAATGCGTGAAAACACGTTTGTATGAGGGAAAGGGTTAATTAATCAAATTACTTTTCATGATGTCATTATTTCTTACATGAATATTCATGGAGTAAAAAATGAAAAATATAAATATTCATCATTAACCCGATACTCCATGAATATTCATGTAAGACATCCTGAATATCAGTTAGATTATTTTAAATAATGACACATGAGCAATGGCAGAAGCTGTCGAATTTTATCCATATAGTTCCGTCAGCAAACAGAGAAGAACCAGATCAAACGGCTCCTACAGGAGTGGTCTGATCTGGGTCTACTGTGTTTGCAAAGGGTGTTAAAGAGTTAATGCATAAAGAATTTGTGTTACTTTTCTTATGTCTATTTTTAACCCTTTCCCTCATAAATGTTTATGTAAAAAGTGACATCATGAATACATACATGTATAAGCTGAATTTTTATAATGGCGTTTGAATACAATTATTTTTAGCTGTGGCAGAAAATGGAATCAGATCTATATAATTCCATAGCTGTCTGATCTGGGTCTGCAAAGGCATTCATGAAGAAAAGGGCTAGACATCATTGTTACCCCTTTCCCTCATATAAACGTGTTTTGACGCATTTGCAAACAGAGTAGACCCAGATCAGACGGCTCCTAGAGGAGCCGTCTGATCAGGGTCTACTCTGTTTGCTAATAGAATTTGAAAGATCAGTGTCTTCACTTTCTAAAATAGCTATAATGTACCACCTTCCACATTTCATTATAACTATTTTGTCCATGAACATTCAGTAGGTATTGAAATTTGGGACTAAATATAGAACAAGGAAAGGGTTAATTAAGTGCCTATCTTTGGAGAGGTTTTTCTTTGTACACAGAGCTCCAGATAAAGGTGCATACTAAAACACTAAAATCATCCTTTCTCCACCAAACCCCAGGTTGTGACCACTCTTTAGAATTGATTTTTCGAGACGATTCTAAAGAATGGTGACAACATGGGGTTTGGTGGAGAAATAAAGAATTTATTCTTGAAAATGTTTTAATTTACATATCTTATCTGGACCTCTGTTATACACCATTCATACTGTGTATTTAATATGAACTAATAGTGTCTTCAACTAACAAAATGGTTGTGATATATTCCAGCAATTGAACAATTGTCACGCTTCACTTTAATTCTTCACCTGTTAGTCCTTTCCCGGTTGCATATTCATGTAAGAAATATTGACATCATGAATATTTATTAGCTGAATTTTTATAATGATATTTGTACAAAAGTTTTTTTGATATTGGTAGTAACTATAAAAATTCCGAGTCGGAGATCATTCTCAAGTATCCGATTGGTCAGATTCTGAGCTGAGCCAATCAGATGCTTGAGAATACCTCACCGAGTCAGTGCGTAAAAAGTTTTATAACCACAGGGCCAGATCTGTTGGGGGTTTAAGCAGACCTTATTTTTTTTTTATCATGATCTCGTCTACTCTTGTCAACAAAACGCGTGAAAAAGCGTTTATATGAAGGAAAGTGTTGAGTTTTAAAGAACAGAGACAGATGACCAACATTTAGGAAATGCATTCGATCTGGAACTATACAGTCGGAATAAAATGTGAAGTTGAAATCTGATTAAAATATTCTTTATATTTGTCCACCGAAGTCTATCTTGCTGCACTTAATTTGAATGGCCTCGGAGAGATGCAGCACAATGGGGTTTGGTGGAGTAATAAAGGGTTAACCCTTTCCTCCATAGGCTATTTTTAGATCCAAACACTTTGAATAAATCTACCAAAAAGGAGCATTAACTAGAGAAAAGGAAAACTTTTAGAATTTTGTAGTTTGAAACCATTGCAATAAATAGAGCATTTGCTCCTATAGGAGCAAATGCTCTATTTATCACAATGGTTTCAAGAAGTGACTTTTTAGACTTTGAGAGGCATAGAAAATTTGAAAGGTGTATTTATGGAGGAAAGGGTTAAGAGGCCTTTACTCACCCTTGCAAAGAGACTTTTTTTTTAACAGAGTACAATGCAAACAGACTTTTTTTTAGCTCACCAGAGCACAAAGTGCTCAGGGTGAGCTTTTGTGATAGCCTGATGTCTGTCGTCCGTCGGCGTGCGTCGTGCGTCGTCGGTCGTCAACAATTTGAACCTTTAAAATTCTTCTCCTCTGAATCTACAGGGGTCTCAGCTTTCATCTTTGGCACATAGCATCATCTGTAGGTCCTCTACAAAAGTTATATAAATTATGTCCCTAGGGTCAAAATTGGCCCCACCCCAGGGGTGCATTGTTTTCTATAGAAACATATAGTGAAAACTTTGAATATCATCTCCTCTGTAACTGGAAGGTTCTCAGCCTTCATATTTGGCACATAGCATCATGTTCAGGTTCTCTACAAAAGTTATATAAATTATGCTCCTGTGGTCAAAATTGCAGGGGTGTAAAATTCCACTCGCCCACTCGCCAATGCGAGTAGGTTTTGGAGTCGGTCGAGTGCTTTAAAACATATGCTCGACCTTTAGGGCGAGTGGATTTTTTAATCTGACATTTTCCCAATTGATAACCTCGAGTAAAATACCTTAAAATGCAAATTAAAACGGCTGAAAAGTCTCTGCAAATGTCAGGTTGAATACACAATTTCCACTCTGTCTCGCACTTAGTAATATCTACAAAGAATTTATAGTCATTCCGATTGACGCGCACCTGTTACCTAGCGAGACATATTCGGCTAAGTAGAAATGTTTGGCTCAAAGGAAGTTTATTTGTGTTAAATATTTCGAGTGGTGGTTCAAATACTCAGTCGTGTAATGAAATTAAAATATGCATAGCAGTTTAATAACGTTTTTCAGTACAATAATTGGTTTAGCTGAAAAAATCTTGATTTAAACCATCGACGCTTTCTGTCTAATTTAAACGAGTAAAAAATATTAGAGGCCGAAAAAAACGGAAGCACCGTAAGATTTACCCGCAATATGTCAAAATGTCCAAACAAACAAGCTTTCATTTGTTCTCCGGTGGGGAAGAATGGGTTGGGGTGATGACAAAAAGGAAAAAGAAAGAGAAAAGAACCACAGAAACAGTATGATAAAGTAAGAGATCAAGAAAAATGGTCCAATGAGATTGAATGGGCGAAAGGGACTATGGTGGTTTCGTCAAGTTCGTCAAACTGACCTGTATGAAAAAAAATGGTTTCGTCAAACTGGCAATTGTATAGTATAATAGCGGAGGGTGTATTAATTACAGTAATTAGGTTCATACCTGAAAGCAATTGATGTGTTTATGCCACGTTTTGATAACTGTTTGGTCGAAAATAGTTTGGAATCAAACCATTTGCTGAACATTTCACCGATTTAATAGATCATACAAGGTTGTACTGATCCTGCATGACTTAGTGATTTGAAGTTTAAACAGGCTTGTTTTTGGCAATAAAAGTCTATATGCTTTTAATTTTATCTCCATTCATAATCAACTTCATATGATATAGATCACACCGGCTTTTAAAGAGTACATGTATGAAAAATCAAGGGCGAGTGAAAGTTGCATAAGGGCGAGTGGATTTCAGTGGTCACTAGTCCTGCAGGGCGAGTAGCTTTTGAATTTTTTTTACACCCCTGAATTGGCTACACCACAAGGATGACAGTTTTCTAGCAAACTTATAGCTGACTGCCATTTTAAGCATCTTCTCTTTGCTCATAAATAGGTCATCCAGTCAAGCAGTGGGATAGATGACCAGTGGCTATTTTTAGGTCACCTGTATCTGGTGCTGGAGCTCTGTGCCTTAACCCTTTGCCTGTTCTATGTTTATTATTAATTTGAATGCCTACTGCATATTCATGAACAAAATAGTTAAAATGAAGTATGGAAGGTGGAACATTGTAGTCATTTTTTCCCAAATTTCACAACCTACTGAATATTCATCTACAAAATAGTTATAATGAAATATAGTAGGTGAAACATTGTAGCCATTTTAGAAACTTAAGGAACAGATGTATAAAATTCCATTTACAAACACAGCAGGCCCTGATCGGAGGCATCCAATCTGGGTCTACTGTTTTCAAAAATGTGAAAACACATTTGTATGAGGGAAGGGTTAATTAATAATAGTGATTGGCATTATGATATTATTATAACCTGCCCTGCAGTTCAGAAGAAGGGTAAATCATGTAAAGACTCCAGAATGCCAAATTAAAGATTTCAAATAAATTATGAAATATTTTTTAACATGAAATTGTATTACTTGAAACTATTAATTTATACTTATGATTATGCAATTATTATGTAATAATTTATAATAATATTCAAATGCAAAAAATCAGTTTGGAATGCAAGGGTACACATACCCGTTCAGAAGAACAGTTGATCGCCTTTAGTCAGAACTTTGTATGGCCTTGTTTAAATTATGCCCCTGGGATTAAAATTGGCCCCACCCGAGGGGTGGTCAGTTTTCAATAAAAATATAAAGTAAAAACATTGAAAATCTTCTCTGAAACTGGAAGGTTCATAACTTTCATATTTGGCACATAGCTTCATGTTCAGGTCCTCTACAAATGTTATATAAATTATACCCCTGTGGTCAAAATTGGCCCTGCCCCAGGAGTAGCCAGCTTTCAATAGAAACATAAAGTGAAAACTTTGAAAATCTTCTCCTCTGATTGTCTGGTGAGCGCTTCAGGGCCATTCTGGCCCTCTTGTTTTAACAGAGTACACCCAGTGTCTACTCTTCGTTTATGAAATAGTATAGATGTCATATCCTGTGTTCATACTCCCATAAAATTTCAGCTATTTAATATTCAGTCTATTTCTTTCATGAATATTCATGAGGTAACGGGATTAACTCCTGTCAGAGTATTGTATAGTCTTGTTATAATATTTTTATGCTTCAAATATTAAAATTTTATCGTTTATTGAAATGTCCTTCCTCCACCTGTTTATCCCTTTACTCCATAAATACACCGAAGTTGCAAACTGAGTAGATCCAGATCAAATGGCTCATATAGCCGTCTGATCAGGATCCGCTGTTTTCTTATGAAATAATATAGATATGATTCTACAGTTTCTGCTTAATAGCAAAAAATATGAGTTTATATGCCATTTTAAAACTTAATCTAAATAATATTCACGTCATCATTTACCAAAATCCAATAGGCGCCGTCTGATCAGGGTATGCTCTGTTTGCAAACAGAATTGGAAATATCTGTTTCTTACTTTCTAAAACGATGTTCTACCTTCCACAATGAATATTCAGTAAGAATTGAAATTTGGAATAAGGGTTTAGGCAAATAGTTTAGATCCACATCAAACTGCTCCTTTAATAACCCTTTCCCTCATATAAACGTTTTTTCACACATCTGCAGAGTAGACCCAGATCAGGAGCCGTCTGATCAGGGTCTGCTCTGTTTGCTAATAGAATTTGATAGATGTTTCTTTAGTTTCTAAAATGGCTACAATGTTATACCTTCCATAATATTTTATAGTACATGTAGCTATTTTGTTCATGAATATTCAGTAGGTATTGACATAAAATAGGGAAAGGGTTAAGGACAATTTGCTACTATTTTGCCAGTCTTTCCCCTGTTCTATGTACATTCCAAATTACATTACCAACTGAATATTCGTGGACAAGAGAGTTATAATACAATAAGGAACATATCAAATTCCATTAGCAAACAGAGCAGACCCTAAAGGAGCAATCTGTTTGCAAAAGCATATTTATGGGATAAATGGTTAAAACGTTGCTAAACTGAGCTAGAGATAAAAATCGTCATTTGTCCACCAAACCCTATATTGCGACGTCTCTTAACCCTTTCCCTCATATAAACGTGTTTTCACGCACTTGCAAACAGAGTAGACCCAGATCAGACGGCTCCTAGAGGAGCCGTCTGATCAGGGTCTGCTCGGTTTGCTTCTAGAATTTGATAGATCTGTTTCTTTGCTCTCTAAAATGTCTACAGTGTTCCACCTTCCATATTTCTTTATAATTACATGTACTTTGTCCATGAATATTCAGTAGGTATTGAAATTTGGACTAAATATAGAACAGGGAAAGGGTTAAGAGTCCTGAAGAGTGGTCACAGTACAGGGTTTGGGAGATATCCATGAAATGGTTTAAATTTACGCATCTTATCTGGACATCTGTACACAGTTTAACAAATCCATGGGAGACTGGGTGTCCGAATACTTCAGGTAATATGGCTTATAGATGATTAACTCTCTTCTAAATCTAGACCATTTTCCTCATTCACACTTTTACATATTATCCCTTTGCAAACAGGGGAAACGCAGATCAGAAGACTCCCGAGACACATGCTATCTTATTCAAATATTAATTGCTGATAGAACAAGTGTGGCAGGTATATTGACTAGAGTTATCACTAAAGGTGATGGAATACCCACACACAATTTTGACCCCAGGGGCATAATTTATAAAACTTTTGCAGTGGACCTGAACATGATGCTTTGTGTCAAATATGAAAGCTGAGAACCTTCCAGTTTCAGAGGAGAAGATTATCAAAATGAGGAGATTTTCAAAGTTTTCACTATATGTTTCTATAGAAAACAAGACACCCCTGGGGCGGGCCAATTTTTACCCCAGGAATCTACAGATGATACATGTACTATGTGCAAAAGATGAAAGCTGAGAACCCTGTAGATTCAGAGAACATTTTTAAAGGTTCAAATTGTTGACGACCAACCACGGACATAAGGTGATCACAAAAGCTCTACCTGAACACTTTGCCCTGGTGAGCCAAAACAGGATTTTTTTTAGAACTGTGCAAATTTATCACAATGACACAGACATCAAAACGCGTTAACTAGGGAATGGGTTAAGCCTGAAGGGCAACAAGAAATGAAAACTCAACACCAATATCCCCATGTAGATGACTGAATCTTTAATGGTAATGAACATGTTATAAATACACACTTTACAAGCTCCAACGTTTCAGTCAAATACACAGAACAGGCTAGGCGCCTCCATTTTTTTTCTTCTTTCTCCCCATTTCCTTCAATGTTGCTTTCGCCTGAAGGAACAGCCTGAAAAATACAAATGCAGAAATGAAACTCAAGCTTTTGATAGGTCAGATTTGAGTTCTCAAGCTTTTGATTGGTCAGATTTGAGCCAAAGGCTCAAATCTGACCAATCAAATGCTTGAGTACGTTCTCAGACTCAACTAAAAGTTTTATAAGCATGGACCCTAATGAATATTCATTCATGTAAGAAATAATAATGTCATGAATATTTATAAATGAATCAATTTGTTAAAATAGTACATGGACACCTGAATTATTAGGTATGACAGGAGCTGTAGAATCATATCTATATCGTATTTAGGAGCCGTCTGATCAGGGTCTACTCCGTTTGCAAAGGTGGAAAAGGGAGTATTTATGGAGAAAAAGGTTAAGAAATAATGAATTTTTGAATGTTAAATTGCTTATGTTGGTGGCATCATGAAAAACGACTTTTTTTATAATGGTAAAAACTAGAGCCAGATGTTTATAGTTTCCTAAGAGACAGTAAACTCTAACCAGATAACCATTTAGTTGAGGCCTTGATCAGACATGGCACCTGCAAGAGTGTCTGACCCAGTTTTACTCTGTACAGGTGTACAAATGTTGTATAAGAGAAGCAGCATGGCTGATCACAATTATCATGGCAAGGAATTTGAGTACATTAACCCTTTCCCTGTTCTACATTTCAAATTTCATTACCTACTGAATATTCATGGACAAAATAGTTATAATGAAATATGGAAGAATATTGTAGACATTTTAGAAAGCAAAGAAACAGATCTATAAAATTCTATTAGCAAACAGAGCAGACCCTGATCAGAGGCTCCTCTAGGAGCTGTCTGATCTGGGTCTACTCTGTTTGCAAGTGCGTGAAAACACGTTTATATGAGGGAAAGGGTTAAAACCTCTCTAAACTGGACATTACAATTAATATTGGTGCCCACAAAGGACCTTTCTGCAAGACTGTACCCTGCATTTAGCAGCCACCTGCCTAAAACGGCCTTAATTACAAATCTGGTTTACAAAGGTTAAATAAGGTCTCCTGATTACAGCAGAATTCAGGCCCAAAGTTTAACTTCTTTGTAAAGCTGAATAATTCAGTTATGCACCATTTTTATTTAACTTTACATTAATCCTTTTGGCGCCAAATTTCTAATTGTCGTCTGCAATCCAATTTTGTTAAATCATTCAGTAAATTAAAGAAATGTGATAAATAAATGCAAATTTCAAAGGAACAAAGCACAGATGTATATATATAGAAATAGAGTTTGAGACAAAAAGTGTAGTCCCTGATCAGACTGCACTATTTGTTGTGCATTTTTACGACATTGGCGGTGAAAGGGTTTAAATGACAGAGCAGCAGATACTGAACAGTCTGATCAAACTGCCAAAGTTTACCTGCCTGAACACTTGGGCAGAGCTTGAGATAAGATGCGTACATTTAAACATTTTCAAGAATATCTCCTTTTTTTCTCCACCAAACCCTATACTGTGACCACTCTTTAGAATCGTCTCAAAATGACGATTATAGTATTTGGGTATGCACCTTTATCTATAGCTCTGTTTGGGATCAACAGACTCATTTGCTCTTTCAACACTACAGATAAATGTCAATAACCAACTGTAAACAGTTTGGAGCCTGACGAAGTATCTAACAACTCCGCTTTTCAAGATCCAAACTGATCGATTCCGACATCACTTTTGAAGAGATATGATTTATGAAACTTATGATGTCAAGCAGCACTTTGACCTCAGGTGAAAACTCGCTATTACAACATAAATTTCCGAAAAGAAATTTTTCGCAAAGCAATCTATGATATTTTTCATGCATGTACGCGGGCAAACCATTTAGGAAATATGAACCCTTTACTCCATGAATATTCATATAAGAAATAATTTCATCATGAATATAAATTAGATTTATTATTCAAATAACACTTAATGATTTTTTTCCCCAACGCAGAAATTGTAGAATCAAATCTATTTTATTCCATAAGCAAACTAAGCAGACCAGTCACCCTGATCAGACGGGATCTGTCTGATCTGGGTCTACTTTGTTTGCAAAAGCGTAGAAAGCCGTATTTATGGAGTTAAGGGGTAATACCGCATCTCATCAGTACAAATCTAATCCAACATTTACAAGATAAGGTTACGGCTGAGAACTCAGAACTGAATAATTTTATAAATTATTCTAATCGGCAGCTCTCGTTTGGTGGCAAAATAGGGATAATCTGCTCTGTTTGCTAATAGAATTGATAGATCTGTTTCTCTGCTTTCTAAAATGTCTTTTATGTTCAAACCATGTTCAGCCTTCCATATTTCTTAATAACTATATTGTTGATGAGTATTCATTAGGTACTGAAATTTGAAACAAACGTAGAACAGGGAAAGGATTAAAGCCTATTATAAACCCAACCTCTTTCATTTACTCGAAAAAAGGACAATTTAAGAATTAATTTGTATTAATACCATTGCCATTGCCATAAATAGAGCATTTGCTCCTATGGAGCAAGTGCTCTATTTATCACAATGGTTTCAAACAAGAGCCGCATGTGGTGCCAACGCTCATCTGATTTGGTGCTTGTCGGCTAAATTGAAAACTTTTTGAAAAAAAATAAAGGACAAGAACTCAAAAAATTTGAAATCAAGAGTTATAGTTCTTATGTAGGGGTCTGCTCCTCACTGAGACCTACCAACCTATGAAGTTTCATGTTGATGCCTCTCAGGGCTCTAGAAATTTTCAAACCCCAACCGGTCCAGCCGAGAAACGGACATTAGCCACCCGGACATTTGCCCCACCATTTTTCGATGAGCGGACATTAGCCCCTCATTATATGTCCACTGGTAGTATGTTTGAATATGTGCCATTTGTCCCCTTATAGTTTGTTTGTAATAAAATGACAGCATTAAATCTCGAAATTTGTGAAAACTAATGACAGTTGACATTCGCGAAAACTAATGACATTTCAAGTCGGCATGCGTGACAGTTTTGAAGGCTTTGAACGAGAAGCAAGGAAACTAGCTTACATGATTGGTAATAATTATTTAGCTTATGATGCATACGTATTTCTCATCAGATAAACGAAAGCCACTACTCAGAATTGTTTTAGTAAAATAAATGGAGCTCTTTAAATGTGGAGTCTCGAAAATAGGTCAACCTTTAACTTGAATCAAGCACAGGGGACCGTCCCAATGAAGTATGAACCTGGACAGAAAAAAAGGTCCATACTTCATTGCGGCGGTCCCCCGTGGAATCATCCGGACATTTTGTTGACTTTTTGTTATGATTCTTCAAAGCAAATTGTGTTGCTGATGGATATCAAGAGAGTATTTGCTCATAAAAACCTGATACCAAAATGTTATGTGTCAGTGACATTTCAGCCTTGATTACAGATCTATTTCTTTAGATAAACATATCCTTCTTTTTAAATACAAACAAGATGTGTTTGTGAAACACTATGCCCCCTCGATATGATATTTGACCCTAAAGGATGACCTTGATCTTGACATGTCACCCCTCAAACTGTGCAGCTTCATGGGGTGCACATGCATACCACATATCAAGTCTGTATCTCTACTGGTTCAAAAGTTATGGCCAATGTTAAAGTGTGTGACCTTTGACCATGAAGGATGACCTTGACCTTGACATGTTACTCCTCAAACTGTGCAGCAAAATGAGAAACACATGTATACCAACCATCAAGTCTGTATCTCTACTGGTTTAAAAGTTATGGCCAATGTTAAAGTCAGTGACCTTTGAACCTGAAAGATGACCTTGACCTTGAAATGTTATCCCCTTAAATGTGCAGCTTCATGAGATACACATGCATACCAAATATTAAGACTTTATCTCTATTGGTTCAAAAGTTATGGCCAATTTGAAGTTGGTGACCTTTGACCTTGAAGAATGACCTTGACATTTCACCCCTCACACCGTGCAGCTTCATGAGATACACAATCATGCCACATATCAAGTCTCTATCTGTACTGGTTCAAAAGTTATGGCCAATGTTAAAGTCAGTGATTTGACCCATATGTTTGACCTCTGACCTTTAAAGATGACCTTGACCTTGACATGTCACCCCTCAAAATGTGAGGCTTTATGAGATATATATGCATGCCAAATATCAAGTCACTAGCTGTACTGGCTCAAAAGTTATGACCAATGTTAAAGTTACAGACAAAGAAACAGACAATTTGACCTTTGACCCTGAAGTATGACCTTGACCTTGACATTTCACCCCTCAAAATGTGCAGCTTCATAAGATACACAAGCATGCCAAATATCAAGTCTGTATCTCTACTGGTCAAAAAGTTATGGCCAATGTTAAAGTCGGTGATTTGACCCATATATTTGACCTCTGACCTTGAAGGATGACCTTGACCTTGACATGTCACCCCTCAAAATGTGCGGCTTCATGAGATACATATGCATGCCAAATATCAGGTCTCTATCTGTACCGACTCAAAAGTTATGACCAATGTTAAAGTTGCGTTAATGTTACAGACAAAAAACAGACAACTTGACCTTTGACCCTGAGGATGACCTTGACCTTGACAGGTCACCCCTCAAAATGTGCAGCTTCATGAGATACACAAGCATGCCAAATATCAAGTCTCTATCTCTACTGGTCCAAAAGTTATGGCCAATGTTAAAGTAGGTGATTTGACCCATATATTTGACCTCTGACCTTGAAGGATGACCTTGACCTTGACATGTCACCCCTCAAAATGTGCGGCTTTATGAGATACATATGCATACCAAATATCAAGTCTCTATCTGTACTGGCTCAAAAGTTATGACCAATGTTAAAGTTGCTGACAAACAAACAGACAAACAGACAAACAGACAAACAGACAGACAGACAGACAGACAGGGCAAAAACAATATGCCCCCCAGATCTTATCTGGGGGGCATAAAAAATAGAGTAGCCTTAATATACGGACTGTTACAGTAATTAAATAAACAAACATAATTAGGCGACATTTCATTAATTTACTACGGACCGTTTGTTACCAGGTAAAATGTAGGTAATTACGACATCAATGCCAATTACTGCATAAACAATTAGAACTGTTTGCGGCATAAGAAATAGATGAAGTGCACAATGCCTAGCACGTCTTATCAATATTAAATGGCTCAGTGGCTAGCTGCAAGAGGTAAGTATGTCAAGACCGACTGGCCCATAATCCTGACCCCAGGCATTTAATCCCTTGACACGTTTATGATAGGGCACTTACGAATTGCAACATTTAGCTAATAGACCGATGATTCTAATTAGATACGTGTAGTCTGCTTGAAATTTTGGGACCGATTTTTTTCAAATTCTGTCGTACAAACCGGTATGAGAAGTCAAAAATCGGTCCAGACCGGTGATTTTCCGGATTTCTAGAGCCCCGATGCCTCTTATACTTTTCGAGTAATGAGCTACATTAAAGTTTTTGCACGCAGAGGACAACGACAATGCCTACGACCAAGTGATCACAGTCAATACCTCGACTTTTCTTTGAAACAGACGAGCTAAAATGACTTTTACAGAGGCGTCAATATGAGGAATGAGTTAAATATAAGGGAATGGATTGTTCATTATGTGGAATATGCCGAGCATACCTTCTGTTAATCTTGCTTTGCCTCCTGTGGGCTGACACAGTACGGTACTACACCCTACACAAAGCACCACTGTCTGTGCATGGCTGAAAACTGTTGTGATCTTGTAACAACCTGAAAAGCAGACAAACTTCAGTTACAAAATTAACTCTTTGTAAACTAAGTAATTTTTCGTCAGCAACATTTGTCGCATGCTTCAATTCTTAACCCTTGGCTTGCTATTCACGTCAATATGCCTACCTGTAAATAGTGAAGGAGCTGTCTCATCAGGGTCTGCACTATTTACAAGTTGATTGTGCAACCAGTACCATCCACAGTGAAATACTTGTACACAGTATATATGTAATTATACAACAGGGCATGGATAAAGAAGGAGACATGTATTTTAAAATTCAGCAAGCGAAGGGTTAAAATAACATTTCTCTCATTTCTTTGCCAAAATAAGTTCAAGGCATCAAAACGTTTGGATCCTGATCAATCAAATTGTAGACTACCTTCACTATTTACAGGTAGGCATATTGACGTGAATAGCAAGCGAAGGGTTAAGTTAGACTGACATAGTAGCAAATAGCTTAGACCCTGATCAAACAGCTCCGTCAGGACTGAACTGATCTGGTTCAGCAATATTTAACCAAGTCTTTCTTTCCGAAGAGAGTAATTTCATTATTAACCCTTTCCCTCATATAAACGTGTTTTCAAGCATTTGCAAACAGAGTAGACCCAGATCAGATGGCTCCTATAGGAGTTGTCTGATCAGGGTCTGCTCTGTTTGCTAATGAAATTTGACAGATCTGCGTCTTTACTCTCTAAAATGGCTATAATTTTCAAAATGATTAAAAAAGTGTGTTTTCAACTTTTTAACTACATTTAAACTAGGGCTGTCACGGTTACTCGGTTAATCGTTGACGGTTCGGTTCGTTGTTCTAACCGGTTCAAATTTTCACTAACCGTGAACCGCATGTAATAATTTGGGAAAGAAAATAACGCTCAAAATATTATTTTATGCTGTCATTTAAGTCATTTTGTTTCCCTCCGACATACTATGGTGGAGAAAAGCGCAGGTTACTGACTATTCGGGGCTGTAAACCATATACATATCACCTTCTGTAAACATTTCTTATTTCTTTTAATTCACGTCGAACTAAGTATCACTGTAAACTTAAAAAATCTCTCAAATCTAATTGAATGGTAACACAGTCTTCCACTTGCCTAACGGTGGTTTATCATGTACACATGTCTACCAATAAACCAATGTTTCTTTGTTTTCAATTTTATCCAGTTTTCTTCCTCTGTGTAGTGTGTACTATTACTTTTACAAGCATTACGGTAAAGTGGAAGGGTATTCGAATATGCACTTTTAGTTAGTACACATTCATAACGGAAGTTGATAATTTTACAGTAGACCAGTCTAGCGGAAGTTGAGACTCGAAAGGTAAACACGATTCTTACTTTCACTTTCGTCATGAATCTATCAGATTGAAATGAATTGTTATATTATTTCGGTCAACAAATGAGTCAAGCAGGATGTCAACAGGTTTTTCAAGTCTTATATCGGCCCAAATAGGATTTAATTTCCGAATATATAGCGCACCATGCTGTATCCTATATACAGTCTGACACAGATGATCAACATGGCGGTTAACCGGTTACGGTTCGGTTCGGCGTTCCCGATTAACCGGTTCAAGAATTGTCTAACCGTGACATTGGTTTCCAAAGTTTGATGTCATATATGACGTATGACATAATAACGGTAGCATATGTTCAAAAGTGTTCAAACACGCAGGGTCAGAATTTAGGCTAAAAACTTACTGGCATTTTTTTGCCAGTTGCAAAAAAATAAACTGGCAAAATCAAATTTCTACTCGCATTTTCAATATAACTATGCATTATTTATAATCCTTTTCTTAAAAGTTGC
Source organism: Azorinus chamasolen (assembly GCA_963576725.1). Taxonomy (NCBI): domain Eukaryota; kingdom Metazoa; phylum Mollusca; class Bivalvia; order Cardiida; family Solecurtidae; genus Azorinus; species Azorinus chamasolen. Next base: position 52,333,149 of record OY755250.1, on the reverse strand, counting down.
ACCGGCAAAAAATTGCAAGTACCAAATTTTGGTACTTGCAATTTTGAAATTTTACTTGCATTTTGCCAGTATGCCAGTTTAAATTTGGACCCTGAGACGTGTTACTGATCAGGGAATCTTAACCAATTGTTCTAACCTGGAGATAAGAGAAGTTCTGTGAGGAATAACGAGCATTTATCCTTTTACTCCATGAGTATCAATGTAAGAAATATCGACATCATGAATATTAATAAGATTAACAAATATAAAGGCACACATGGGCACATAAATTGTTGACCACTACAGACACTGAATATATGACCGCTTCAAACCACATCTTGGCTAGTTCAAATCCATCAAGAAATAAAAATAAGAAAGTTAAAAGTTGATGGAAACCCCACCCCCTCCCTTAAAAGCCTGTTACATTTTTGTCTGATCTGTAAAATGCAAAGGCATGAAAAAGTGTTTATTAGTAAAAGGGTTAACCCGTTCTCTCATAGAAATGCATTTTCTTGCATTTGCAACCATATCAGTGAGCTCCATCTTAAGTCGTTTGATCAGGGTCTACTCTGTTTGCTTATAAAATAACATTAATCTGATTATAAATACAGTTTATGCCATGGCCAAATGCCATCCAAATCCATATACAGGACAAAATTATTGAATTTTTGTATAGTTATTGATGAGGTGAAATGTTTACAATCGTCTTTTCACCACCAAACCCTATGTTGTGACCACTCTTTAGAATTGTTTCTTCCAGACGATTCTAAAGAGTGGTCACAACACAAGATTAGATGGAGAAATAAAGTAGTTATCGAAAAAGTTTTAATTTACACGTCTTATTTGGACCAATGTAAGTCTTATCTAGAGTTCTGCTACGTACCAGGACATTTGACATCCATGAAGTAACTGTTGGGACTCTGAACCAGTCGCTTCAGCTTACACTTTCTCTTCTCCTCCTCTGCACTTGGATGCAACAGGTCTTTTGCAAGCTGCAAAATAATTCCATAAGCTGAGTTCAGAGCTACGCAGGGGGACATTTCAAATATTAAATGAAGAAAATATTCCAAAATAGGGAATTAATATAATACATAAATACTTTAATACATCTAATATTTTGACCACTAGGGGCCTTTTTCAAAGATTATCATTGAAAAAGGCACTTAGTGGTCGAAATATTAGATCAGAGCAGTTCAAGTATTTATGTGAAAAATATTAAAGTCATTTTCTCACCAAAACCGTTATGTTGTGATCAATATTTTTGTCGCTTAGAGACATTTCTAAAGAGTAGTCATAACATGGGGGTTTGTACAGAAATGAATGAGTGGTCTACAGTAAAACCTCTCTAAACCGGACATAAATAACTGTAATTCCGGTTTAGAGAGGTTTTACTGTACATATCAAATTTATGCTTCTACAGCTGTCATTATGAAATTATGAATAAAGTATCCATCGGTGTCACAGTAGAAAAAACACTTTACACATGATGCAGACTAGGTCTACTTTTGGTTATGAACTCTTCTTTTTTTTAATTTCATGCCAAGAAAAATTGTGTGTTGATAAATCTACGATTATCAATGGTGTATATATGTTAATTGCTAGGATTTTTTTTCCTGAATTCCCTAATTTTTTTCATGACACAATTTGAAATTTCATATTCTATGATTTTTCCGGGACAACTTCATTTTCCATGACTTTTTCAGGTACAGTAAAACCTCTCTATAACAGCCACTAAACTATATCAAGTATTTTGTGTTTATAAAGGCAGGTGGCTGCTTCCCTAAATACCAACTAATTAACACAATTTAGTGTCCATTAAAGAGAGGTTTTACTGTATATGTACAAATTTCTGTATAAAACATTTCCTAAGTGACGGCAGACCATTAATTTACTGAACATATAAATTAGGGAGTCGTAAAAAGCAGGTGGTTACATAATGCAGGGCAAAAGTAATGCAGAAAGCTCACTATAATGGTTGATATTTGAAATTTCATTGCTTTTTAATTCTGGTTTAACCGTTTATGAACTTTATCTCTGCTGAATTTTTACAATGTACACAGGAATATCTGGTATTGGTAGAGACTGTAGAATAAAATCGGTATTATTCCATAATTATGCAAACAGAGAAGACCCTGATCAGACCGTTTCTACATTCCTAACCCTCTAGATTCCTATCTTTCAGTTTGAGGTGATTTAAGTACCAGCATCGATTTGTACTGATGTTGTTAAGTAGCAGACATGTAGTCTCCTGTTTGGTTTTTAGGGTCGATTAGTGTCCGTTTCTGCTAGCCCACTATGGCTGCCCAAGGTGTGTGTTTTGGGGGGGGGGGGGGGGGGTGATAAGAGAAATCAGGCATGATGCCCTTCTCCAATATAAACAGTTTCTCTGGTTCTTTTAGATGCAAAGCGCTGATACATTGGAAATACAATGGTCCTTAGATTTATATCCCATACCTGGTGCTAGTGCTAATCGGGAGATACAACTTCTAAAATTGAAAATTAATAAAACCTTGTTTTAAAATCAAAATTGAATAATATCAATCTCCACATGTGTGTTGATTATGATAGCATTTCTTTAGACATTTTCTTAATATATTAAGATTTGACACACTGCTGTCACAATACAAAATGGCTGAATGATGGTACAGTCGGTTGTTAAAAATTCATGGTACGAAATGTCTATTGTGTGAATGGGTATCTAATGTCAACCATTTACTACATAAATATGTCTTTCAATACCTTTGCAAACAGTAGATCCAGTCTGATTAGGCCGGTTTTCTGTTTATGAAATGTGGATATGGTTCAAAAGTTTCTATGGTCAACAATTTCCTGGTTTAATGTGACATTATACAAAATTAATCTAATGAGTGTTTCTAATGTCATTATTTCTTATGAATATTCAATCATTGAGTACAGAGTTGATAACCATGACATTTTTCTTGACAATCGGACATTGAATATGATTGCCATTTCAAAGACTTTCGAATTAATGACATTCTTACAAAAAATCTCAAAACTGTTCATTTACACGAGCAATATTTATTTAATATTATGTGATATAAGTAACAATTTCCCTTATGCCATACAGAGCCATAGTCGAGATGTGTATCCGATTCATACTAATATCGACACACCATTCACGGTTTAGACGAGGTCAAGTAAAAAATCCAACAGTACGGAAGGTTAAAAGCGGCATGAATTCCAAGATTTGATATTGGTAAAACACATTGTTTCAGTAAGAACTGACAAAAACTCCTGCTTTTGCCGTAATTTAACTTTTTATCTGCATTTCTACTTACAGGCATTGTATTTACTTGCTGTACAGATCAAAAAGGAAGTAGCAAGGGGTTCACACGTGGTTTTGCAGTGGGGAAATATTAGACTGCTTCCAGTTTATATACCGATAAAAATAGCGTAGCTTACTAAATTATCCGCAAACCGTTCGCAGTGTATTGCACAAGTACCAGAAAGTACCGGCATTGCACAACCGATCGAAATGGGTCAGGTACTGTCGAAAACGAATACTAAATATACAGACAGCTCACCATTTTCTGTTCTATTTTAAAAGTAAATGTCACCTCCTCAAAATAAAGTCGCAAAAACCGGTTAACCGTTATACCTGATAGAGACACCCTAAATAGCCTACGGTAACGCAAACACAACAGAAGACCCTGCAGATCCGATTCTGCCCTGTTAAATTATTTTTTGAAACTGTTATTTGACCGTTTTACCCAAATATAGTCTAGATCTGCACCTACCGTATCATTAAAGTAAAGTCCTGCACTTATTAGGTAGACTAAGTTAACGTTATGGTAAATTGATTTTTAAGGAAGTATCCAAGGTGAAGGGTATGTTTACCAATAGTTTTTTGAAACGTACATGTAAGACAGGTGGTAGCTTAACCCTTCGCTTGCTGAATTTTAAAATACATTTCTCCTTCTTTACCCATGCCCTGTTGTATAATTAAATATATCTTCACTGTGTACATGTAGGCTATTTCGCTGTACAATCACTGCTGTGGAGTGCACTGGTTGCACAATCAACTTGTAAATAGTGCAGACCCTGATCAGACAGCTCCTGCAGGAGCTGTCTCATCTGGGTCTTCACTATTTACAGGTAGGTATATTGGCACGTGAATAGCAAGCAAAGGGTTAATGCAGGTCAAAAGTAGATAAAATTAGCAAACAGAGCAGATCCTGATCAGACGTAGGCCTATAGGAGCCGTCTTATCTGGGTCTAATCTGTTTGCAAATGCGTGAACACACGCTTATATATATGAAGAAAAGGGATACTCAATGCATTTGCCAACAGCTTTTAGATCCAGTTCAGACGACATCGATCGTGCAGTCCTGAGCATATATCAGGGTCCATGCTTATAAAACTGAGTTCGTTCTCAAGTTTTTGACTGGTCAGATTTTAGCCTTTGGCTTAAATCTGACCAATCAAAAGCTTGAGAACTCAAATCCGACCAAAAAAAAGCTTGATACGAACTCTGTCTTCTCTGGCTGTTTGGTCACGGAAGCATACAGATAGGCTATCATTCCAGAGATTCTGCCATGGCCTACATTTTCTGTGTTTACATGTAGGCTATATCATTGTAAAAAGTCGTAAAAATTATACAATATAATTCGTGAAGACATTATTTCTTTCAAGAACATTTATATGTGGTAAAGAGCAACGTCTGATCAGGATCTGCAATGTTTGCTTATGAAATTAGAGATCTATAATAGATCTGACTATATGTACAGTTTTTACCGATATCAAACAATCAAACAATCATGTGCATATAATATGCCATTATACAAACCCAGCTGATAAATATTATGGTGTCATTATTTCGTACATGAAAGACCGGGTTAACCCTTTCGGCGCCAAATTTCTAATTGTCGCCTGCAAACCAATTTTGTTATTTAATCATTCAGTAAACTATGGGAAATGAGATAAATAAATGCAAATTTCTAATGAATAAAGCACAGCTAGTAATTGATAAACATGCGGAAAGCTCCTGCATATAGCACCGAGAATTAGGCTATACCTGTTTTAGGTGGTCGCATTGAACAGCGGGGCTTTACTGTATTTCAGTTAATGAAAGCATGAAATAGCAAAGCTTTCTCCTAAAAATTACTACTAATGTCGAACAAACAGCAGCAATTAGTCTGGATCTTTGCTGGCCCCATGCTTATAAAGCTTTTAGTTGAGTCTGAGTTTGTTCTCAAGCTTTTCATTGGTCATATTTGGGTTCTCAAGCTTTTGATTGGTCAGATTTGAGCCAAAGGCTCAAATCTGACCAATCACAAACTTGAGAACGAACTCAGACTCAACTAAAAGTTTTATAAGCATGGTTCCAGATGAGCCGCCGAGACATGGAGTTACTCGTTGTCTTATATGAATCCAAACTGTTTACAAATGTATTCATCCAGTCTACCATATGGCTATTAAAATCCTTTGAAGTATAAAGTGTACATGTTTTTAACACTTTCCTTTATATAAACGTGTTTTCACGCATTTGCAAACAGAGTAGACCCAAGTCAGTCCTATAGGAGCCGTCTGATCAGGATCTCCTCTGTTTGCTAACAGAATTGGAAAGGTCTGTTTCTTTATTTTCTAATATGGCTACAATTTCCCACCTTCCATCTATCATTAAACTATTTTGTACATGAATATTCAGTAGGTATCGAAATTTGGAATAAGCATGGAACAGGGAGAGGGTTAACTATGTTATGCATATTCATTTTCCCTAATGGAGGTACGTGTCATTTGACGACTTGTAAACATAGTAGAACCAGAGCAGACAGTAGAACTTAACCAGGGTCCATGCTTATAAAACGTTTAGTTGAGTCTGAGTTCGTTCTCAAGTTTTTGATTGGTCAGATTTGAGCCTCTGGCTCAAATCTGATCAATCAAAAGCAGGAGAACTCAAATCTGACCAATCAAAAGTTTGAGATCGAAACTCAGACTCAACTAAAAGCTTTATAAGCATGGCCCCAGATATCAGACCATTGTTTTTTCATAAGCAAACAACACATACTTTGATCAAACGGCTCCTACAGAACCAGTCTGATCTGGCTTACTCTGTTACTCGTCCCTATCAGGCAACTGTTTAAACATTTTCCCCTAATATAAACGCCTTTTCACACATTTGCAAACAGCGTAGAATCAAATCAGACGGCACATATAGGAGCCGTCTGATTAGGATCGGCTGTGTTTGCTTTAGACATGCTATAGGTCTGATTTTACAGCTTTTCTAAAATAAAAACCGTTCCTTTGAAAAAGTTTATATAATAAAAAGCTGGTAAATAACCATTGTCGTTATTTCTTATAGGAATACAGAACATGGAAGGGGTTAACCCTTTCCTTCATATTTACGCGTTTTCAATCATTTGCAAAACAGAGTAGACCCATATCAGACGGCTAGCTCCTACAGGAACCGTCTGATCAACGTACAACAGATGTTTGCTGTGTTTTAGCAGTTGTGTTTGGTGGCAAAAACACTAGATAAACAGCTCTCAGATTTTAAACTGCGGGATGGACTGGGCAGTTATCAATGATAAGGGCAATTTTTCGACCCTGTCTTTCCATTTTTTTCGGTCAATCTGACGCAGCCATGCCTCAAAAATATCAATCGTCATCCATGCACTTTTGTTGTTGTTGTACTGAGAAGGCAACGTTTTTACGTTTTAAAACATCTCGGCTTGGCAGCCTTACCGATGATGTAAAGTGGCAATTTGTCAGTACCAGACATGTTTGCACACACCATAACGGTCAGACGTTCTTTGCTTTTCTAGCTGCCGTGACAGTCCTTTGACTTGAACTCAAGAGTTTTGTCCGGGAGCATCTAGAAAAACAAGTCGGTTTCGTCTGCATTGTCAATGTCATCTGGGTCCATGCTTATAAAGCTTTTAGTTGAGTCTGAGTTTCGTTCTCAAGCTTTTGATTGGTCAGATTGAGTTCTCAAGCTTTTGATTGGTCAGATTTGAGTCTTTGGCTCAAATCTTACCAATCAAAAGTTTGAGAACGATCTCAGGCTCAACTAAAAGCTTTTTATCCCGTCACTACAGCCGCTGAGTTTGACTCGCCGCATACTGTTTTCACAGAAATGGAATGACGCTCCTTAAAGCGGTTTAACCAGCCCTTGCTAGCATTGAACTTTTCAATATCTAGGCCCTTGGCAAAATCTTCTGCTTTTGATGACAGCACTGATTTGGTCCCTGGCTGCAGTAAACCACTGCAGAAGAACGTCTTATAATTCTTCCAATTTGCCAGTCTTGAGGGTTTTACGTTTTGGCCCCAGACTGTGATAACCGTCCTTTATCTTCTTGCTGTTTTTGATCCAGGTGGACAGAGTGCTGTTTGAAATTTGCAACTCTTTACAGATCGCCGTCTTTGACTTGTGCCCTTTTTCAACCTCTTCCAGTGCCCTCATCTTGAACTCTGTCGTCTGTGTTGTAACCTTCCGCTTAACACCTTGTTTGCCAGTTGCCGACATTTTTTCTGATTCAGCTAAATAAATGTATCCCCTCTCCAACTAATCAACAACAACAGCGATGGCAAATACAGTAGTAAAGTGAAGGTAAAACAAATAAGATTTAAGTGACACAAACTGTATCTACCTATCGCTAGTGTACTCAATGATTGAGCTGCAAACAGAGTAACTGTAGAAAAGTAATAAAGGATACGACAAAAACTAAATAGTACATATGTCCAACGACCTTCCGTTTCCGGATTTTAGAGGTCGCTTTCATACATTGCTATTTTATTTCCTGTCGACGTGCATGCAACGAGGTCAGTGTGATTACCATCTGTAAAAAGGTAGACAACCAGACATGCAGTATGCTGTAGTACTATAGGATAATATCCCTTTTTAATGAATTTGTTAATCTTTTTATGAACAAAGTGAGAACATGTGCATGTCAAGTAATCTTACGAAGTTCGTAAATCACATCACTATAAAATTCGGGATGTGAAATACCGTGTCGCAGGAGCGCCTTGAGAAGGGTTATGTAAGTTAAAAATATCATCCAAACATCGAGAATTTTAATTGAATGCTTTTACATTTTCTTGTGACTGTGGATCTAAACGTAGCATGAATCTCGCTCACAGCAGTACAAAAACAAATCCGTGACTAGTGGTGCACAATTCGTACCCACAGAAATACCAATCACTTGACGGTATATAGCATTCACATAACGGTCAAATATGTTATCCAGAAGAAAGGTTAGTGATTTACAAACTTCTGAGCAAGTCCATTTGGTGTAATATCTCTTTTGCTAAGTTTGTCTAATTTTATATTAAGTCATCATGGGAAATAACTCAACAATTATCAGGGGAGACAATGAAAAAAAAATCAGGTGCACACCAACCCATGCTGGTCAATCACCTTGTGAAGTTTAGTGACTCTAGCCATAGCGGTTTCAGAGATACACGGGACACAAAGTTTGTCAATTTTATATTAAGTCATCAGAGGCAATAACTCCAAAATTATCAGGGGAGACAATTAAAAAAAAACCTAGATGCACAATAACCTATGCTGTTTAATATTCCTATGACGTTTGGTGACTCTAGTCCTAGCGATTTGAAAGATACACGCGACAATGTGTCATAGTTAAAGTCATCAGAGCAACAACTCCAAAGTTATCAAGGGGAGACAATTAAAAAACCGCAGGTGCAAAACTAATGATGGTGAACATTCCTGTTAAGTATGGTGATTGTAGCCATACTGATTTCAGAGATACACGCGAAAAAAAGTTTGTGACAGACGGACGGACGGACGGACAGACGGACAGACTGGCAACTCAGGCAAAAACAATATATTTCCCCATGAATGGGGGGGGGCATAATAAAGATTGAGCTACTAATTATTCTTTATTAAATTATTTCTCACGTCAGTATTCAACAGGGAAATAGCTAAGCATACTAATTCTTTTTTCATTATTTACATTGGACAAATGCTTCTATGTGTGACACAGTACAGTAGACACTGTCTTAATCGGTCAGAAAAAAGGTTGTTATTATCGGCCTGTAAGGTAGCGCTAGCTAAGTGAAGTGCAAAAGTAATGCAGAGAGCTCCTATATGTCTGCATTATTTTATCATGCTTTCAGCAACAACTTGATTTTTAATGTACACAGTATGAATAACTGCTTAACCCTTTCCCTGATGAATATTCATGTAAGAAATAATGACGTCGTGAATATTCATAAGATTATTTTTTATACTGAAAAATAAACACAGGACATTTTGCCTCAGACAGAAGCTGTATAATGAAGCTATATTAACACCATAAGCAAACAGAGCAGACCCTGGTCAAGTGGAACCTATAGTAGCCGTCTGATATGGTTCTACTTAGCAGATGCGCGAAAAGGGAAAGGGTAATGACATGTGATAGTGTATACATGAAGATATACACGCGAAAAGGTAGTTTCACAGACAGAACACAAACACATAAAGTGTATACAGCATGTTGGTTTATTCTCATTCAACACCCTTACATATAAAAAAATATACACAAGAGAAAAGTGATTTGCGCAAAGCGACACATAAGGGCACAGTGTGGTAAAGTATAATCATGATCTAATTAGGTATTGTTAAGTTTTTGGGTTGTTACCCCGTAATCTAATTGATAAACATACGTGTTGTATCTAACGTTTGGTAATTGTTATATTAAGGCTATTAGTCCGTAATGTGATCGCTGAACATGTATGGTCTACTTAGCTGGTACTTACATGTTACTATTTGGACTATTATTCCGCAAAGTAATCGATAAACATAATCTCAACATGTTCAGACAGTAAGAAATCTCTATGTCTAAAGTGTTACTGAGTGTAGCCTGTCAAATAAAAAAGCATGTTAAATCCAATATATATTTAACCATTTACTCCTTATATACAACAGAATCATATTACATCATGCATGCAATCCATAAAATCCCGTTTAACGACTTTGTAATAATGTAGACCCAGAACAGACGCTTCTTGTTGAAGACGTCTGGTTAGTGTCTGCTCTGTAGTACAATAATTTTATTCTACAGTTTGTGTCATGACCAATATATCCTGTGTTTACATGCCATTATAAAAATAGTCTAAATAACATTAATGACATAGACTCAGACCAGCCTACTGTGTTTGTTTACTATACTTATGACTTATACCCCAACTTTTGTTTGTCTTGTCTATTTGTACTTGAGCTTTTGTTCATGGTTTGGATGTTTATCACTAGCACTTGTATGTTTCTGGTGTTTTCTGTGTCCATATCGTGTATGTGCGTGTGTTTTGGTGTGTAGTTGTGTTTGTCACACGCTATCGTTTTTTGATGATGGTTGCGTCTTGTATGTGGCTTAGCCTGCTTTATTTGTGCTTCCGAGGGATCACACACTTTCAGAGTATATCTACTTCACAACAGCAGGTGTTAAATGCTTGTGTGGCGGCCGTAAAAAAGTATCCCCGTACTTCACAGTCTCAGTGTTGTTATATTTTCTGATCATTCGGGATCATTCGTTTTAATGGTATACATTTTGAAATTGAATACAGTTTAAGCCGGTGCTAGGGAACGTGAGTAGTGTTGCATATGTTATTACTACTCATGAACATTCAATAAAGTCGAGTCTGCAATTTTCTCTTTTGTCATTGCTACATTTGCTTTCGAAGGATAACCCATTTTCAGACTATATTTGCTACTTTTTCGTATATGAACTTTTTATATATCTATTTACTTTAATTTCATGACAAGTGTTTTGTACTATTTGGCATTTTGAACATCTATTTATAATAATCTCATACAAAGTGTGTTGTGCTTTGGCATTTATGAACAATTATCTATTGATTATAATCTCATACAAAATGCGTTGTACTTGATCTATTTAACTAAGGAACATTTTTCTATTTATGATAATTTAATACAATCTCATTTATCTATATACAGTAAAAACTGGATCATGCGAAATTTAAGTAATGGAACATTTATGTCGAAGTATGCAGGTGGCTGCTAAATGCAGGGTTAAAAGTTTTACCCGGAATTAAGCTGCCATCTGTGTTAAAGATCAATACTTACACACAAGTACTTATTTTAGTGTTCGTAGTTTTAAAGTTTTACTGTATTATAATTCCATACAAAGTGTTTGACCTACGAACATTATCTCTTTATTATAATCTCATACAAAGTGTTTGACCTACGAACATTATCTCTTTATTATTATTAGTTATGCAGTGCTTAGTGTCCCTAATATGGACTATACACTGCCAGTAAATATAAATATGGGACGAGGCGAAGCCTCGTCCCATATTAATATTTACTGGCAGTGTATAGTCCATATTAGGGACACTAAGCACTGCATAACGAATTTATCTTACCGACTACCTTTAATTTCAAGTATTTACACGCATGTTTGCATCATAGGCCTGAATTACCTGAATTATGAATTACCTCCCTTTAACAGAATTAAAGTAAATATTCTTTATTTACCTCAAATCTCGTTTATATATTTTATTTTTAATTCTTAACATTTGTAAAACTAATTAATGTTTATATTTTACTCCAATTAAAGCATAAATTATATTTATGAATATTTAAAAACTGTAAGGATAAGCATAAATAATTATTATATAATCAATAACACAACAGTTAGTAATTTGTTTAAACTTAACTTTAATAATGAACAACAGAACAAATAATGGGTAAAACCATCTGTCCACTATCAATCTGTATAATTTTGTCATATTTTTAAAGAAAATAAAATCACTTTCACTGACTCTAGAGAACCTATATACATGTACGGTACTTCCATATATCACAGTTAATCATGAAATGTTGACATTTCTTATATCATATTCATTTACCAAATTGACCTACGAACATTATCTCTCTATTATAATCTCATACAAAGTGTGCTGAACCTTTGGACTTATGAACATCTATATTTTATAATAGTCTGCTGAGCAACTGAGTGAAAAATAGTTATAAGTGTTTTAACGAATAGGGTCGAAAAGTGGTTTGAAGAAAACAACTTTTTGTCTGATTCACAATTCGGGTTCCGGAAAGGCAGCAGTACAGTGGATGCTATATTTGTTTTGCATACTAGAATGCATTTGTGGATTTTAAAAAGGCAGTTGACTCTGTATACAAGAATGCACTATGGTTCAAACTCTTCAAGATGGGGTTAGATGGTAAAATTGTGTTAGTGTTTAAAGCAATGTATGCTGTTGTTAAATCATGTGTTAAACACAACAATTCGTTTTCAGATTTCTTCAATATTTCGGCTGGTTTAAGACAGGGCCAAAATAATTCACCAGCAATGTTTGCTCGGTGTTTAGAAGATCTTGAATTATATTTGCAAGATGGGTGCTGGTTGTGGTTACAGCCTCTTTGAGTTATGTATAATTGCTCTTTTGTGTGCTGATGGCATGGTAATGATTTGCTCTTCACAACAATATTTGCAGAACAGGTTGAACATGCTGAAAGAATATTGCAATTTATAGGGTCTTGAGGTAAACATTTCAAAGACAAAAGTTGTCGTATTTAGGCAAAGAGGAAGGGTTAAACCAAATGAACGTTAGTATTACAACAATGAAATTATTGAAGTTGTAGATGATTTTAACTACTTAGGGGTAGTTTTTAATTATACAGAATCTTTTGCCTTAAACAACCAATATATGATTCGGAAAGCTCTTAAAGCTATAAATAGGTTATACATGTACAGAAATGTTTATAAATTTGATATTTCTCCACGTATATATATGCAACTATTTGATGCATTTGTTGGGTCAATTATTAACTACGCCTGTCCAGTATGGGGGTTTTCTAAGTCTAAAGACCTAGAGAGAGTACATTCGAAATTCTGTAAGGTGATATTAGGCGTTAGACAGAATTCGTGTAGCGACGCAATCTATGGGGAGCTAGGACGCTACCCGCTGTATATAAATAGATACGTTCAAAAACTGAAATACTGGTTTAAACTATTGCATACAGATAATATTATTCTAAAAATTGTATATCGTCATGCTTGTGAACAATGCCTAAAAGGAAAATATAATTGTGTAAAGAGAGTTAAGGCACTGCTTGATGAATTTGGTTTTTCAGATATCTGGATACAACCAGTGAATGTACATGTTAAATCTTTTATTTTGTTGTTTAAAAAACGTGTAATTGATAACTTTTACAAAAAATGGTATTCTGATGTAGAGTCGAATAATGTTCTCAATACACTTCATATTAAACCGACTTTTGGTTATGAAAACTATCTTAATAGAATTGTTTCTACACGTTTGAGACAGTGCTTAACGAGAATCCGCATATCTTCTCATAACTTGCGTATACAGTCTGGAAGATATGGTAGAGACAGAACGGATTCTGAGAATATGTCAGTTGTGTAATGTACATGATATTGAAGACGAGTATCATTTCATAATTGGGTGATTCTTCAAAAATTTGTAATATGCTGTCCCTCACCTTTCACATGATTTAAAAGTCATAAAAATTTACTTTTAAAAGAATATTTTATCTTTGCCTAGTTAATATGACATACCTTAGTGAGAATATAGTGATAACCAGTGAGAATTTATGTTCATTTTCTTGGAATCGACTTTCAAGTATGAAAGGGGGTGCAAAATTCCCATGTCCCTCATCATACAACACATAATAAAATGAGATATCTTGACCTTAAATCATCTTAAATTTGATAATTTTTCTCTATTGATAATGTCATTACATTATCATAGAATGAATGAATACAAAATATAGCTGTTAGTTTAATCTTTAGTGGCTTTTTCAGCTGCTGATTTTTGTCCCTCGTTTTCCTGTCAGTACCGAAACGGTATGGTGTTTTAGCCTGTACCTATTTTATCTTGAAATTGAGGGAAATCCCTTCTGACGTCATCAGAAGGTTTTCCCCATGCAGTCATTATAGGGTACAATTCGATTTAGCAATCCCGGTTCTATTATAAGAAATGGTCTCCCAAACATCGATTTCTATTGATTATGTTTTTAGGCTGTCAGCACCGAAACGCCCTCAAACCAGGCAAGCTGAACTATAAATTCATGTTAACAGACCTTGTTGTATACGCTGTGTGTACACGATGCTTAAATGCATAAAATAATTGAAACATGTACTGGGTAAATGCCTGAAATTATGAAAAATAAACAAAATTGTCATTACCGAAACGGTCATTACCGAAACGGCCTGTGTTTCGGTACTGACATAACCCTTAACTATTTTGGTATCTGAACAAATATTTTGTGAAAATACGACTTTAACTTGCATCCAAAAACAAAATAAATAATATTTCTGAATAAATTCAGTACCATTTGGCTTTACTTCTTGCTGTCATTACCGCAACGTCATTACCGAAACGTCATTACCGAAACGTTTTTCATTCATTTTTTGGTATTTTTTGGCATTTTTTAAAAGTTGAGCAATGGAAATGTTTGAACTGTATACTTTTACGATAAATTAGTCCTAAAGCTAGTATAAAGCATGCTTTTAGTTAATTAAAAGAAATTTAGCAACACTTCGGAGACAACTTCGATACATCAAAATCTTAAAAATTAGCTTGAGATACAATTTTTGATTTTGCAAGATGTATTACTAAAAGAAACAGAATAACGTTATTCATATTCATAATTTACACACATCTTGAACGATAAACACCCTTTAACCAAATATTTAGATAAAACGAGGTCCAAGTTTACATCGTTGCGGTAATGACATTTTCAGGTCATTGGCAATTTATAAAATGTAAAACGACTTTTTTCTATTGAACAATCAGCACGGACATTATTCTTTATAAGTCAAAAACAGTTCATAGTAATGGTATACGTGTTAAGCAAACGGTTTTATAAGCAAAATATTTTTGAAAAATTTGTAGGCAAAATTACAAATTTTTGAAGAATCACCCAATTATATGTAAAACATTTAAATATTTAAGAGATACGTATATAAAAACTGATTATAGACTAAGACCAAGCATGCACAAATTTATTGATTTACTAACCACTGATAATAAGCCAGCGCTTTTTAACCTATGTAGATTTTTTTAAGTTTTGCGAATTCTAAGCTCAATGATATCTTATTGACAGTATAAGATATATTGTTCTTAGAAGTCCGCAGTCATGCATATAAATACTATCACTTACAGGCTATATTATAAAGTACATGGCTTTGATCACTTTTATATATAGTGTTCATTCTCCTCATACTTTCTCTCATATTTCATTCGAAGTTCGTACTTTCGATATAATGGTTAACTTATTCGCACTGAAACTGAAATGGATGGTTCCTGTTTCTAATCAAGTCTAGTCCGTTGTTTAATACCAATGGTTGATTCTCACAGTGTATTTCAAAATGTCAAAAGTGAAGATCCTGATTAGGGTACATATGTAAGGAGTATTCCGAAATGGGTCAACACAGATTGCATAAGATGTACATTCGTCACAGTACAGAATTGTAGGTGACGCCTATATACGTCACAAAGGGTGAATGGGTTAAGCATATATATTGATATGATGTTGTATGTTATTATATAATTATTTGCATGTCATGTGATTTGATTAGACCTGTTGAATATGATGTATAAATGATGGAATATGTAACGAGGTACTATATGTATCAGTTACGAATAAACTATGTCTATGGCTGTGTCATATAATTGTACACACGGGATATCACAATTTATCAGGACACATATAATTGTACACACTGGATATCAAATTGTATCAGGACACATATAATTGTACACACGGGATATCAAATGTATCAGGACACATATAATTGTACACACGGGATATCACAATGTATCAGGACACACATAATTGCACACACGGGATATCACAACGTATCAGGACACATATAATTGTACACACGGGGTATCACAATGTATCAGGACACATACAATTGTACACACGGGATCAGGACACATACAATTGTACACACGAGATATCGCAATGTATCAGGACATATATGATTGCACACATGGGTTAGAAAAATGTATCAAGCCACACAGTCTAGAATACACATAAACAGTCATAGGACCATTGCACTGGATGTAGAATTGGGATTATGACAAATATCACCCGTCAAGGATAGATCGTCCCCACCCCTGTACACATATGTGTCGGCAATTAACCATTGCAGTGCGGGGCATGAGTCACTAAAGTGTTTTGCAAACGGTGTAGACCAAGGATACCTCTCATCAGAATCTGTACTGTTTGTTATATTACACATTTCTTAAATACATCCCTAAATGTTCACAGTAATATTTACTTTTTTATTTTAACCCTTTTACCACCGATGTCGCATAAATGCACCACGACAAATAGTGCAGTCCCAGTCAAGGCGGCGTCTAATCAGGGACTTCACTCTTTTTTGTCTCAATCTCTATTTCTATATCTGCGTTTTATTCCTTCGAAATTTTGCAGTTTGCATTTATTTATCTCATTTCCCTTTTGTACTGAATAAATTATTTTCGGACTACTTTCCGAAACCTAATAGTAATGCATCCCCATGGCATGCCTCAAGCAAATTTATAAAGAAATTCATATCCCATAATGCGCAATCAGACCACTGTTATACTACGAAATAACAATTTATGCTTACAATGCATACGTTCATTAGCCCAAATGCAGACATTTTGAATGGTTTAACGTTGACAGAATGTTTAAACGATTTAGTTGTCTACGGGTATATTTCACCCGTATTTCTACTTTCATTTTGCCAAAAATGTGATTTTGTGAACCCCCCTAGATAAAAATATAGTTCCAAGTGCAATGCGTTGGATAAACGATATCGATAATTCTTCATTTGGTATTTGTGTGTCAATTATTAAAATGCGGATGCAACTGGTTCTATTACCAATAATTTTGCCATGTAAAATGCTACGTTATATGATAAATTTGGTCGCGTACGAATATATGCCACAGAGCGCCGGTAAACTGTCCCAGAAAGTAATCGACTTCTGAAAGTCGGGCGGATATTTTGAAATCTACAAGCATTTCTTGAATTTGTCGGATTGGTACAGACAACGTTACGGAGAAAACAGTAATGAATAATGGTCGGAACGTCGTCAATCTCAATTACACACGAACTATGGGAATGAAGATAACGACTGTAAATTGCAAGATACAGTATGAACACCCGATATGAGAGGTATGACTCATATCCGCGGATATGAATTTCGCAGCCTAAAATAGGCCACAATTTAAGCATTATTTTTTTATTAGAAAAATCTTTTATCGAGCTTATTGGCTAATATTGTCAATATTTATTATTTGAAATACGTAAATTTAATATTCAGTGCTGCACTGCATAATAAGTAGTTATAGTTGAAGTTGAAGAAAGCTGACCCCCCCCCCCCCACACACACACACACACACACACACTATTCGGCATCGACCCTTCGGCACGAAGGAGCACGGACCGTAGTGAAACGCCCCGGAGATATATGGATAACATTGAGTCTCAAAAGCAATCTGTATTCTGAATGCATCAGAAGTATTTATGTTGAGTTTGGAAGATCATAATTATATTTTTACATCATGTGTGACAAGCATCGTAAACATTGATCATAGACTTTTCAGTTCTCTAAGATCCATGTTTATAATGTGTGTAATGTCTTAGGAGACTTGGTACCAGGTTGTAAGCATTTAAGGATAATTACTCCAATTATAGAGAGTTAGTAGTTATAAAAGTGATATAGTGGAATTATTTTATTGTATGTTTTACATAATGTTAATTATGACATATGCTGAACGTCTATAATTATTGACAAATTTGTGTTTGTAGTGTGTGTTTAAGCCTTTTCCCTAGCATTAATCTGTGTTAACATACAAGCATGCTGTTATTTTCAGCCCCTGGTATTTAATAATATCCCAAAATGAAGTAGAGGGACATATTGTGTTTGCTCCGTTTCTTATTCTTATTATTCTTTCTTCCGATTCTGATTCTTCCAATTCTTCTTCTTCCGCCGTGAACTTGTCCAACGCATTTCTCAGTAAGACTAAGTAATTGTCCGATCCTAATGAAACTTCATACGAATCTTGGGTGATACATGCAGATGTACATCCTACCTTTTATTTTTTGAAAATCACCATAACTAAATGGTTGGCTATAATTGGTCGAAATTTAGATATTGTTTGGCGAAGTTATATATCATTCGATTTTTTGCTGAAAATTGGTATCATGGGATATTTTAGTACTCCAAATCAATTGGTATGGGTTTCGAAAGTACATATATTGGTTGATTTTGCTAAAAATTGGTATGACGGTATATTTTGGCAGTCAGAACTAATTTGTATGTCCTTTTAAAGAATTGGTTACCATGATAACTGAATGGTGGCTCTTTTTTAGATCTTTTTCGACAAATTAAGATATTGTTCGATTTTGCCCAAAAATTGGTATGTCGGGATATTTTGACACTCAGAATTGATTGGTATGTCATTCGAAATGACTTGATGGTATGGAAACTGAATGGTGGGATCTGATTGGTCAAAATTTTAGATATTCAGATTTGCTGAAAATTGGCATTTAGGGGTATTTGGGTACCCCAAACTCAGTCAAGTTGTTTTGAAATACTTGGTTGCCATGGTAACGGAGTTGTGTCCTCTGAATGGGTCACAATTTACATTTTAGATTTTTCGTAAAATTGGTCAGTAGGGATATATATGCAGTTGTTTCAAAAGTGTTGGTTGCCATGGTAACCAAGTGATCACTAATGGCCTGTTATTGGTTGAAATTTAGATATTTTGCTCACCAATACCAGTTGTAAGTTTCGTTTAGGGGACATTCTGCAACATATTCTGTTATTATTAGATATTGTTATTATCTAACTGTATGATATTTAGATTCACATGGCATATATAATTTATCCAAACTTGGTTGGAGTGTATAGATGGATAAGTGATTGATGCACGCCAAATACTGTTACAATCCACCAGTTAGTAGCAGAAATATGGCCCTTTGTTGCTTTCAGATAGCCATATAGGAAATGTGACTGTTAGAAGTCATATCGTCGAACAGCTTGCTCAGATTTAATTCAAATTTGACGGGGTATTTACATAGATATGTGTATAAGGCACATTATATGACGCCAACGTCGGCCAAATAATAATAGAGTAATGACCCTTTACTACATTCAAATATCAATTTAAGTAAATTTCAGGCACACAGTGGCAAATTGAGCTACTGGAACTGCACTGTGTGCTACTAGTCATCAATTTATTTCTTTAAACAATATCTAAAACACTGACAGGGTATTCACAAACGTTCACAGCAATTATGTTCAGATGACCTGTCAATTTTAACAAACAGTTCCATTAAACACCTTTTTAGTTCAGGAAATAATGCTTTAGAGGTCATCTTACTATGTATCAATGGTACCAGCCCTTCCCTACCAAGCCTTTTCGTATTGTATAGTCACAATCGACATACCGGTATATATGGTCCGAAACCTTCAGTACTGTCAGTACTTTGATTTAAACTCTTAAGTTGTTATAGTGAGGATCTTACTTGAGTGTCGAGTAAAAATTGTTATTATGAAACGAGTTTATTATGATAATGATATGAATAGCCGCTTTAGACAGGTATTTAAGAGAATTGACTCATTCGTGTCTTCGGTACTCTCGAATGCTTTATTTTAACCCTTTTCCTTATATAAACGCATGTTCATGCCTTTTCAATCAGAGTTGACTCAGATCAGTCGGCTCCCAGATGTTTTATGTTTTAAGTTTTATAATGGCACAATGAATAAGGGATGTATATACTGACATAATCGTAGAATTGTATCTATATCTATAAACAGACCAGACGCTAATCTGACGACTCCTATAAGATCTGGGTCTACTCTGTTTACAAAGGCGTAGAAATGTGTATTTATGGAGTAAATGGTTGAATCAAAACGCTAGATGTTTTAACCCTTCGCTTGCTATTCACGTCAATATACCTACCTGTAAATAGTGAAGACCCAGATGAGACAGCTCCTGCAGGAACTGTCTCATCAGGGTCTGCACTATTTACAAGTTGAGTGTGCAACCAGTGCTCTCCACAGTAGTGATTGCACAGCGAAATACTTGTACACAGTGAAGATATATGTAAATATACAACATGGCATGGGTAAAGAAGGAGAAATGTATTTTAAAATTCATCATGAGAATGGTTAAACACTTTGATACGCAGATACGACTATGGCGAACAAAGAGTTATAAGATATTGAATTACAAATATGTTTGGTGAATAGAGGGGTTTACACGCCTGTTGCATTTATCCACTTTTAAACACGGTAAACATTATATAGTGAACCTTTAGCACGCTGAGAAAGAATGGACTCACCATTTATAAATTTTGGTCAATTTAGCTCTCTAATACGTCAACTGCTCGAATTTATGCACATATTCAAAGCTCTATAACATAGACTAAGTGTTTAAATGACCAAAGAGATGAATTCTTCCTAAATGACCATATAGATCTAGTTCGAATGAAATCTTTCTTGAAAGGACAAGAGAGATTAAGAGAAGCCTCTGCATTAAGTTGGCATTTAGTAAGTGTAACCTGCATAAAGTGTCTATAGAGAAAGAATCAGCTCTGTGTAAAGTACCCATAGCGTAGGAATGAACCCTGTATGAAGAGTCCATAGAGTAAGAGTGAAACCTGTAGAATGTGTTCATAGATTACCCTTAAAGTAAATGTGAAACCTATATAAAGTATTTTTAAAGAAAGAATGAAATAGAGTAAAACCTCTCTAAATGCGACCACCTAAAATAGGTATAATTCTGGGTGGCAGAGGTAGGCGGAAGCTTAATGCAGGACAAAAGTAATGCAGAAGTTCCTGGAGGGGGTTTCTGCATTACATTTGTTCTACATTAAGCAGTCACCTGCTTATAACGACACTCATGTTTATTCATTTAGTGGTTACAATAGAGGGGTTCTACTGTATGCTTAAATGAGTACGAATCAAGCCTCTATAAAGTGTCCATTGCGTAAGAGTGAAATCTAGAGTAAGAGTGAACACCTAGAGTAAGAGTGAAACCTATAGTAAGAGTGAACACCTATAGTAAGAGTGAACACCTAGAGTAAGAGTGAAGCCTGAAGTAAGAATGAAACCTAGAGTAAGAGTGAACACCTATAGTAAGAGTGAAACCTATAGTAAGAGTGAAACCTATAGTAAGAGTGAAACTTATATAAAGTGACCATTGAGTAAAAGTGAAACCTAGAGTAAGAATGTAACCTAGAGTAATAGTGAACCCTAGAGTAAAAATGAGACCAAGAGTAATAGTGAAATATAGAGTAAGAATGAAACCTAGAGTAAGAGTGAAACCTATAGTAAGAGTGAAACCTATATAAAGTGACCATTGAGTAAAAGTGAAACCTAGAGTAAGAATGTAACCTAGAGTAATAGTGAACCCTAGAGTAAAAATGAGACCTAGAGTAATAGTGAAATATAGAGTAAGAATGAAACCTAGAGTAATGAGTGAAACCTAGAGTAAGAATGAAACCTGGAGTAAGAATGAAACCTAGCGTAAGAATGAAACATAGACTAAGAGTGAAACCTAGACTAAGAATCAAGCCTCTATAAAGTATCCATTGATTAAGAGTGAAACCTATATAATGTGTCCATTGAGTAAGAATGAAACGCTGGATTAAGAGTGAAACCTATATAATGTGTCCATTGAGTAAGAATGAAACGCTAGATTAAGAGTGAAACCTAAATAATATGTCAATTGAGTAAGTGTGAAACCTGGAGTCAATGTCTATGAAGAAGGATAGAAACTTGTATACAGTGTCCATAGAGCAAGAGCCAAACCTGTATAGAGTGTCTTAAGAGAAAGAATAAACAGTGACAACTGAACTCGATGACATTTTCTACAAACAAACTCTGCTCAGCAGGCTAAAGGTTAAACTTATTTTAGACCAAACCAATTATACGAATGTTTTCAATCCATTATTGGTCTTTTGTTTTAATTATTTCAAACCATGAAAATATAAGGGGGCTGTCCCAAAATAGCATACGTATATATTTTCTTTAGTTCGATATTTGAAGTGATCAACATTTGTGTGCCGGTGAACCTTAAGTATACTGACTAAATTAATGTGTGCCAACATGCCGTTCGCTTCACTTGTCTTGTTTATCATTTTCGCTACACAAAGTAATCTAGTTTCGTTGTCAAAGAGCTCGCACGTAGAGTTGCATGTGTGTTGTTTCGATCCAAATTGAAATAGTATACTAATTTTAAACAACATTTTCGGCCATAGCATTATAAAGTCCTACCTTCGCTTAGGTGCTGCCAATGAAACATAACTCACACGTAGTCATGTGTTACTCGAGATCAATTGATTAGACATTTTAATCCATTTGCTCCCAGTGGATTATTCCATTCTTATATATTAGATTAGTCCATTTTTTATCTAAGGGGTGCCTAACCTAGATTTTCACTTTCGTTTTGTTTCATATTGAAATTCCTATCAGCAAACAGTGTAGACCCTGATCCGACGCCGCATGATGCGGCGTCAGATCGGAGTCTACGCTGTTTGCCTTCGCTCCATATATGGGATCGTGGGGGCAAATGGGTTAAGTACGCGTTTTCAAAATTGACAGTTCTATAATTGTTACATGAAATATTTTATTCAGTATAAAAGGATCGTGCCAAAACGTGTGTAAGGCAAATCAGTAATCGTTGGACCCTTCCGTTGTCTACTCCTAGATCGGGGTCTATACTCGTTGTAAAACATTCATCATTTATCCATATGTTCCTGGATTCAGATTATTGATAATAAATACAAAACATGACATCTTTTGTGTTGAATGATTAATCTAGACTTCAACACATTTCATGTCTTCATCAGTATAAAATACTCATCTCGGACAGGATAAGATTATTGTTTAACTCATGCCATGTTCTATGTTTATTCTATATGTCAATACCTACTGAATTTTCATGGAAAAAATAGTCATAACGTAGTATGGCAGGAAGAACGTTGTAGCCATTTTAGAAAGTAAAGAAACAAATTCCATTAGCAAACAGAGCAGACCCTGATCTGGGTCTACTCTACTTGCAAATGCGTGAAAACATATTTGTATGAGGATTAATGGTAGAATATATAATAGTATAAAAGGGCATGATCTGAATGTCTGAATTACACACGGTGCAGTTATTGGTCAGATGCAATCCCGTGTTTACCCCTAGACCTGGGCCTACATAGTTTGCAAAGACACCGCCAGTAACACAGATGTTAACTGACCTTCTTCGTTATCTGACCTTGAGTGTTCCTTAGAAAACCCATTCACTTCATCTATATCGCAAATAATACATACCGTTTTAAGATCTTTAATACTATTGTTTGAAAATAAGTTGATCACGAGTTCTGGTAGTGTGTCTGCCTTAACAGGTTCCCTGTTCTGTATCTTATAAGGTAAATAAATAAATTTATCAAATTCAACTGGCAATCAGAGAAGGCCCTGTTCAGACATCTCCTACAGGAGCCATCTAATCTGAGTCTACTCTGCGTGTATATGAGGGAAAAGGTTAATAACTTAATAGCTGTCTGATCAGTTGGTTTTTATAGTTTCTACCATAGCAAAACTGTTTTTATATGTCATTATAAAAAATAATAATAATTGATATCCATGATGTAAAGGACCACAATGTTAAGATGGAATACATGTAGGATATCTTACGGACAATTAACAAGTTGTTATAATCACGTACAGTGTGAAAGGTGTTACAATGCATGGCAAATATAGTACGGCCAAAATCTGATTATTATGTATAAACAATTCGCTTTCTTTAATTACAAACCAAAATGTATATATTATCTGAAGCATTCTCCGTGGCCTAATCGCTATCATTAGTTCTTATCAAATTCAGAAACTCTATGTACAGCAAAACCTCTCTACAACGACCACTAAATTCTGTTAACTAGTTGGTATTCAGAGCAGGTGGATGCTTAAAGCAAGGTGAAGGTAAAACAGAACGCTCCCATAGGAGCGTTCTGTTTTACTTTCACCTTGCTTTAACCAGCCACCTGCCTTTAACACAAAATAATTTATGTAATTTAGTGGTCGTTATAGAGAGGTTTTACCGTATTCTTAAATGATATTTGGACAGCTCGGTCTGGTGTTATATCCTAAAATATATCCTACATTTACATGCTCAACCCCTTCCGGTTTCATGAAGACAGGTCTGTGATATCTTATGGAAACGGCGGTTTGACGTCTCATCAGGATCCAAACATTCCAATGCTATGTTTATATTTTTATACCGCAGTTGAAGACACATACACTCTAAAACTTGAAACAGACGGAAATGTATTCAACAGACAGAATTGCAGCACTTAAAGTGGCATATTTTATTTCACGCTTGGTGTCTAAAGTGAATATACTCAGGTAACTGATTATACTCAGACGAGTATATAGTGAATATACTCAGGTAATTGGATATACTCAGATGAGTATATAGGGAATATACTCAGGTAATTGGATATACTCAGCTACATATATAGTGAATATATATGTACACAGGTATGTAAATATCCCCTTGTTAATGAATATACTCAGATTAATGTATAATTAATATAACCAGGTAATTGGATATACTCAGATGAGTATATAGTGAATAACTCAGGTAATTGGATATACTCAGCTACATATATAGTGAATATATATGTACACAGGTAAGTAAATATACCCTTGTTAATGAATATACTCAGATTAATGTATACATGTAATTAATATAACCAGATAATTGGATATACTCGAATGAATATATAGTGAATATGCTCAGGTAAGTGAATATGCTCAGGTATTGAATATACGCAGATGAGTATAATTACTGTTAACCCATTCCCTCATATTGACGACTTTTGACGACCCTGTAGAAGTCACTTTGCTCCATTTATCACAATGGTTTCAGACTACAAAATTGTAAAAAATTCCTTTTCTCTAGTTAATGCTCCTTTCGGCAGATTTATTCAAAGAGGTTGTATCTAAAATAGCCTATGAGGTAATGGGTTAATATACTGAAGTCAGTAATATACTCTGGTGAACATACTCAGGTGAATATACTCAGGTAGGATATTCATATCATCATTTATCATTGCTTAATGATCCATTGTGTTTAACCCCCAGTGACTTTTGTCACTGACCGTTCCAAGGCGGTACTTCCATCTCCCCCCTGTGTGTTTGTTTTGTCTTTGTGCGTCTCTTGTTGTTTTTGTAGTTATGTACATTTGCTGTTTCCATGTGTTGCTGTTCGGGTGACTGTTTGTTCTGTATGCGGTGTTTCCAGCATGACTCATTTTTGCACTTTCATATAGGGCAATATCCAACGCAGCGAAAGTTGCAGTTATTCAAGATGTATTCTACAAACATATTATTGTTACTATAGTAACTGCTTGTGTTTATAAGTAATGTGTATCCATTATCATAATGGGAAAATAGCTTGATCTCTCAAATGCAATATATTTAATGATATTACTTCTGCTGTTTGTTATTAATTTGGAGACATCAACACCATGGTCAAATAGCTCGGTCTCTCGTCTGCATGTTTTGATGTAATGATACTACTGCTGTTCGGTCTGTAATCAGGGTCCATGCTTATAAAGCTTTTTAGTTGAGTCTGAGTTCGTTCGCAAGCTTTTGGTTGGTCAGAATTTAGTTCTCAAGCTTTTGATTGGTCAGATTTGAGCCTAATCAAAATCTTGAGAACGAACTCAGACTCAACTTAAAGTTTTATGAGCATGGACCCAGATCCTAACTGTTTGGCACTCTGACACAGACTTTGAGGAATTGGAAGAAAATATGCCTTAGAATATAAGCCGACGACACTTTAAGTTACCGAAATATTCTCAATGTTGAAAGAGTTAAAACAGAATTAATGTCCATATACATGTTATAGTATTATATTTTATGCGCAATAATCAATAATATTTTGAATTTAACATAAAGGCCCATTACTGAGCTTCATTGCTTCCATTGTATTGCTCAAAATAGGAAAAACCTCACGAATAGACTAAATTATTCGATGAGTTGACATTACGCACACAATCTACACTTGAAGTTTAAATAATGACAATATGTGTACGTTTCGTCGCTTAAGATTGTTATTATGTCAAGGTCATATCACGACAAGGTATACATCAGAATACACCTGTACGTTTTCCCATTTGGACTTGTTCGTCAATAATGTTGATGGATATTATAAAAGTTATTCGTGTCAATGTGGGGAATTATCCTGTCAGTTATTTGCATAAATATTAGGGATTATATTTTCTAGCATAATAGATAATTTGGCATGTGATGGGTTATGTCTGTGATTACGTCACAAGTACCTGTATTGTGTTTATAGCAACAAACAAACTCTGAGCAGGGTGGGACCAAAACCATTAACGGGATAAACCCTTGACGACCTGGTTCCACGGAGGTGAAATAATTCTTAAATGTCAGCGAAAATTGGCTAACCATTTGACAGGTAAGTTATACAATTAGACTATTTTGTTTTCCCAGTAATATAGTTTACTCTAGAGCTAGCTCCGGTCAGAAAGAAAATTACCCTTATCGTGTCGGATAAAGGTATCGGGTGCGGACACAGTCGTGCCATTTAAATTTCTATTGTCAGACATGCTTTACGTAAAAGGAACTAAACAGATGGCTACATAATAATCAGAAGTCCGGTCACTAGACATTGGTCTGAAAATGAGTTGTTGTAGGGTGAAATGTGTGTTAATGAGACACGGTAAACAGGTAAACACCATGAACAATGCTTCTCGACCATATTTGATGTAAAATTGAATTAATTTGTTAGGATCGTACACCAACGTGATAGCGTACGATGATACAGAAATGGTCTAAACATGTGCATGTCAAACACTGGTAAAATCCCCAAATTTCTTAATTTCTTTTTCTAAAACCTTATTCTATTGTCTATCTCAATAAGACGAATCTGTTGTCAGCTCAAAATTTGGAGACTCATATTTTGTTGCTGCTCCATAACTTCTCAACCAATGATTCTATTATTTTATTGCTGTTATATTTTGCTGTTTTATCTGAATAACATATTCATATCCGAATTTAAAAACAAACCCATTCCGGATAGTCATTTAAGTGAAATCAAAAGCCATATATAGTGCCGAGATAGATAGGTAAGTAGGTAGGTGGGTAGGTAGGTGGGTAGGTGGATGGGTGGGTGGGTGGGTGGTTGTTAGGTAGGTAGGTAGGTAGGTAGGTAGGTAGGTAGGTAGGTAGGTAGGTAGGTAGGTAGGAAGGTAGGTAGGTAGGTAGGTAGGTAGATCGATCGATCGATAGATCGATAGATAGATGGATAGATAGATAGATAGATAGATAGATAGATAAATAGATAAATAAATAGATAGATAGATAGATAGATAGATAGATAGATAGATAGATAGATAGATAGATAGATAGATGGATCGAAAAAGAGATATACAGAGAGAAAGGCAGATCGATCGATCGATCGATCGATCGATAGATAGATAGATAGATAGATAGATAGATAGATAGATAGATAGATAGATAGATAGATAGATAGATAGATAGATAGATGGATGGATGGATCGAAAAGGAGATATACAGAGAGACAGGCAGACAGATATACACAGATGCATTGAAAGAGAGGGAATGGGAGAGTCAGACAGAGATGGAGACACACACAGAGACACACAGACAGACAGACAGACAGACAAAGAAACAGAGAGACATACAGAGACACACAGAGACACAAAGAGAGACAGACAGAGACACACAGAGACACACAGAGACACAAAGAGAGCCAGACAGAGACACAAAGAGACACACAGAGACACACAGAGACACACACAGACAGACAGACAGACAAAGAAACAGAGAGACACACATAGACACACATAGAGACAAGAGAAAAGAGAGAGAAGAGACACAGACATACAGATACGATGAGAGCAAGAGGGAGAAAGGAAAGAGACAGGGGGGAAAGAGTGAAGAAATATTTCGTGGAAAAAGACGGAATTAAAGTGGAAGAGAGCGAAGGAGGATTAAAATGAGAGAGGAGATAAAGAGTGGAGATGGAGGGGTTTATAGGCATGGCAATAGAGATAAAACAGGGACATATACAGCAGATATATAGAGAGAATACAGAGACAGAGACATATAATAAGATAGGCAAAATGACAGAGTGACAAAGAGTCATTGCAACAGTTAGACATATATAAAACACGACGCAGAGGCAGAGAGAGAGAGAGAGAGAGAGAGAGAGAGAGAGAGGGAGAGAGGGAGAGAGAGAGAGAGAGAGAGAGAGAGAGAGAGAGAGAGAGAGAGAGAGAGAGAGAGAGAGAGAGAGAGAGAAAGATAGATAGAAAAATGAAGAGGGAAAATGGAGAGAGGGCGATTTATAAGGAGAGTGTGAGAGGGAATATTATACGTTTACTGTCCTTTGGTGAGGTCGATATAAGGAATATGATATCTCATTTCCCAAGTCGATAAATCCTCATATTGGTCAAAAGAGAAAATGGGAGAAAGAGAGGGAGAGACAGACATACAGATACGGGGAGAGGGGAAGGAAAGAGGGAAATGAAAGAGACATGTAAGGGAAGGATAGAAGAAATATATAGAGACAGATATAGAGGCGGATACAGAGAGAAAGAGAGAGAAAGAGAGAAAAATAGTGTCGTGAAATGAGAGACAGAAGGAAAGACAGTGGTAAGATCGGAGTGAGACTTTGAGACAGAGACACAGACAGACATAACAGATAGAGAGAGGAGATAGAGACAAAAGGGCAGACAAAAAGACAGAGAACGATATAGTATCAAAGAGGCAGATGGAGAGAGATAGACAAAGAGAAAAGGAGCGAGAAGTTGGAGAGAAATGGAGAGAGTGAAAGAGAGAAAGATCTGACAACAGTGAGACATAGATATAATACGTAGCGCTGGGGAGACAGGGAGAGAAAGAGAGAGAACAATGGAGAGAAATGCAGAGTGAGAAATGTTGAGAGAGAGGGGGGGGGGTGACAGTGTGTGTGTGTGTGTGTGTGTGTGTGTGTGTGTGTGTGTGTGTGTGTGTGTGTGTGTGTGTGTGTGTGTGTGTATGTGTGTGTGTGCGTGCGTGCGTGCGTGTGTGTGTGCGTGAGTGTGAGTGAAAATATTGTACAATTGCTGCCCTTTGGTAAGGTCGATATAAGGAATACAATATCATATTTCCCAAGTCGATAAATCATCATATTGGTCAAAAGAGAAAATTTAGAGAGGGAGAGAGAGAAAGAGAAAGACAGACAGGACAGAGACAGACAGACAGACAGACAGGCAGACAGATACAGACATACGGGAAGGAATGATTTCAGATTCAGCAGTTGAGCAATAGAAGCCAATGTTAGTACAGATAGGAAATTGCCAAGTATTAAATCAATCAACTGTTGATTTGTTTTCAAATAAACGATCAAATCAAATGTACATGTAAATGGAAAAGTAGTAAAGTCAAGCAAGCCACATACAATGTCCATCGGCTATGTCCATTACTTATACCATACCGGAAATGACGAGGGTTACATGAGCGCGTGATTATAGGAAGCAGCCGGAAGCAGACGTTAACTTGTGGCAATTATGTTCCAAGCCTTGTCCTGGAAACCAGCATTTTGTCGACTGTAGAAAGCTTTACAAGTGCGTTTAAGGTTGGAAACATTCGGACTTGTTTATGATCTACTAGATCTAGATTTATCAATCTTATGCGAAGTCATACATATCTAACCTTTCTTTTTTGTGTGTTTTTACGCATTGCACAAGTGCACACTACATGCACTACTTCATAAAATCATGAGTACCGTTGCTTTGTCCTCGTAGCTTTAAAAACGAAATATACGACATAAACAGGTCAATACAGTTTATTTTTCCTTCAACATTACTTTTAACCTGCACCGTTTTCCTGTTTTTAGCTCACCAGAGCACAAAGTGCTCAGGGTGAGCTTTTGTGATGAATTACGGTCGTTTCGTCAAAATGCCAGTTCGTCAAAAAGGCGATATATAGTTTTGACGAAAGACGTTTCGTCAAAAAGGATATATTACCTGATATATATGAATAGTATTTCAATGAATCTGTTAAATGAATATGTTATTTTGGTGAATTAAGAAACCAGAAAAATTAACTGATCCCCGAATTATATAGGGCTGTGAGTAATTCTCGAACAACAAACAGATTTTTTGCGTATGCGGAACTATCGAGTTTGGAAATGACAGGACAGCACTTAAAATTTGTAATATACAAATTATGAAGATGAATCTTGATACCGATTTGTTGATTAAAATGTTTAAAAGTTTTATCAAGTAATATATGTAAAGCAAAAACCAAATATTAATTACTCTATAAGTGTGCAAAAATTGCACGTGTTAGTCTAATTGTTTTTCACACCTACAAACCAATTAGCGACACGGGTTCGGCGGCACAAACTTTTATCAACACTTTATTGTGTAATTAATGTTAATCCCCCTTCCTTATCAATCAGCACCGCTAGTGAAACTGGTGCGTGATCACTTTAATGTGCCCTTTTCGGATTATGCAGAAAACTGACAAATGCCATCTTCTGCATGTATAATCAAACTTCAAAAATGTATTGGCCTTCAGTTTCCTATAGGGATGGAGAATCGGGCCAACATCATAATCGATTATCGAATTGAATTGAACATTTAATATCGATTAAAAATCGATAATTAATCGAAAATGCTTTCAGAGATTCTGTGCATGTAAAGCTTGATGTAACTAGCTAATACCCAGGGTTTTCCCTGACGCACAAATATGTGCGTTTTGACGCAAGTTTTGTATAGATGACCCCCAAAAATAATTCCAGTGCGTCAATTAGGACGCACAGTCGTTGAAATCAGTAAATTATTAGATCGGCAAAGTCATCGCTACTGGATTCCGTTAACAGCAGTATGACGCACAGAGTAACCTCCCTTGCTTATTTAGGGCGAAGTTTCGGGACGAATATAGTGGGTTGAGTTGATCACGGGGCGAAATAATGTTATAGAGTAACGTCCCTTGCTTATTTTAGGACGAAACTTGGGGACGAATATAGCGGGTTGAACGGGTAAATGGCGAATTTGTTTAGACTGTGTCGCTATTTTCCTTGTAATCGGCCGCGAAAGCCAGTTGCAAGTAATAAAACTATAAAGCAGTCAAATATTATTTAGATACATCGTCTGCAATGTCGCAGTTGAAACTTTCTGCCTTTTTTAAGTCTCGGAATAAATTTGACACTAATCTGACTGATGATCAAAGCGAATCACAATCACCAGGTCCAAGTTCCCCCAAAAAGTCCTGTCCTAGTAAGCCTCGGGGATTTTGTGAGACGTGGCTTTCCAAGTATGACTGGTTGTTTTTGGCTGACGGTAAAATGATGTGCGACCCGCGTATTAAAACAAAACAAACTAATCCTTTTGTTTCTCCTGGGTGTACAAACTTTCGTAGCTCTACTCTTTTTGAGACATCAAAAAACCAGTAGCCACACCAATGCACTCCAGTCACTTAAACTTAGTGCTGACATGGTCAAAAGTAAGAGAAAGGCAGACGTTATCAATGAAAATGCTCAAACGAGCTCTGTAAAAACTATAAGTCATGTTGCACAGCTGAGAACTGTATATTGTATGGCTAAGAATGGTATTTCTACTAGAACATTTCCAGCCCTTATGAAATTACAAAAACAAAATGGATGCAGTGATGTTGCTGAGTATTACACTAAGCCTGAGGTGGTTGTTGAAATGGAAACTGTCCTTTCTAAACAAATTCAGCAGTCCTTACTTGATGAAATCAATGACAGTCCCTATTTTGGGCTTATGCTCGATGAAACATGTGACATTACAGTTGAGAAAAAGTTATGTGTTTATGTTAGATACATTAAGGATGGAAAAGCTTGTGCCTCCTACTTAAGCAATAAGAGAGTAACAGACTGTACGGCTGAGGGGTTGAAAGTTGCGTTATGTCAGTTTTTAGAAGAAAGTGGTGTTATTAATGATGGAGACTTTTCAGCTCTCATGGGTTTAGGCACAGATGGTGCATCAGTTATGGTTGGCTGCCGGGCTGGGTTGGGAGTTAAGCTCAAGCAAATGAACAACAAAATGATTCAAGTCCACTGCGTTGCTCATCGCTTGAACCTAGCTGCCTCCCAAGCTGGTAAAAATGTTGCATACATGCAAGATTTCCATAGATATATCCAGCTGTTATACAGATTTTTTGCTGATTCTCAGGTCAGGTATGATAAACTTAGAGAGCTACAAAGTCTACTTCATGGAGAAGTTAAACAGGTTCCAGAGGGCACT
Source organism: Azorinus chamasolen (assembly GCA_963576725.1). NCBI lineage: Eukaryota > Metazoa > Mollusca > Bivalvia > Cardiida > Solecurtidae > Azorinus > Azorinus chamasolen. Next base: position 52,300,906 of record OY755250.1, on the reverse strand, counting down.
TCTGTCCGTTGGCTTTCGATTGAGAGTGCAGTTAAAATGATATTTAGTTGCTATGATTCTATTGCAATGGCTCTGGAGGATGACATGGACAGAACTGGTAAAGCAGCAGGTATATGGAGCTTCATTGCTACATCAATCTTTCTGCTTGTGACAGCTCTTTTGATCGATGTTCTTACATGTATTGGGATACTAAGTCTGACATTTCAAAAAGACAGTGTGAACTTGTCATCCATCAGACACAATGTGGACTCAGCCATCGCTACCCTCAGTACCATGAGGAATGGCTCAGATACTGTAAATTCTGTGTTGCAGGATTTGAACAATTTGGCTGCTGATGAAGTTAAATATAATAACATCAAAATCAAACACAATCAAAACTTGGTGAGACAGTTCAACAATGTTCGGAACAATTTCCTTGACAATCTGGTAGAAAACCTTAACCAAAGATTCCCACAGGATGAGCTCAATCTGCTGGAATGTTTTGATAAGGTTTTCAATCCCAGAAGATACCCTGATAATCAGGCAAACTTGATGACATATGGCACTGATCAGTTAAACACTTTGTGTGAACATTATGCAGAGTTGCTAGATATTGACAGGTGCAAAGGCCAATTTTTACAATTCAAACACCTTGTTGTATCTCATCTAGCAGACTATGGAGATTTTGCAAATTTCATCCAGCTGTTGCTTGCTGAGTACAGTGATATTTATCCAGATTTAGTACTGCTGGCCTCTGTTGCCCTAGTAATACCTGTTTCAAGTGCTCCTTGTGAAAGGGGATTTTCCCATCAAAATGGATTAAAATCCAAACTTAGGAACAGGTTAAGCCCTGAAAGGCTTGATAGACTTTTGATGATAAGGTTAAATGGCCCAGAGGCAGAAACTGGTATTGATTTCTTTTCTGCAGCCAGAGCATTTGGAGTTGCTAAAGCTAGAAAGAAGTAATTTCTGAAATTCTCTCTGACTTTAAAAAACTCCAAGTGGTCTAGGTGTACCAGTGGAAGTAGCACCTTGGATATCTCAGGCTGATTTAGCACTGCTCAAATTCTATTGTTCATAGATGATACAAGTCAAATTTATGTGTTAACCCTTTCCCTCATATAAACGCGTTTTCACGCATTTGCAAACAGAGAAGACCCAGATCAGACGGCTCCTAGAGGAGCCGTCTGATCAGGGTCTGCTCTGTTTGCTAATGGAATTTGTTAGATCTGTTTCTTTACTTTCTAAAATGCCTACAATGTTCCACCTTCCATATTTCTTTATAACTATTTTGTTAATGAATATTCAGTAGGTATTGAAATTTGGCCTAAATACAGAACAGGGAAAGGGTTAATAGTTTTTTCTCTCTCTGCAAGTTTCCTGAAAAAGAAAACAATAGTGTTGATAACTGTTCATAGTAAAATACTGAAGTTGACTGTTGCCTCTGTTTCTTTGTTCTCTTTAAGTTTTCAGAAAAACCCAAGATTTTCAATGTGACCCCCTGTTTTCACAAATGACCCCACTTATTTTTTTATGGGGGACATTGTGACCCTCATTTTTATCACCCAAGGGAAAACCCTGAATACCTAACTAAGCTTTTGTGTCAACCGAACAGTATGCTGTGACCATTCATTAGAATCATCTCGAAGAGACGATTTTAATGAATGGTCACAGAATACAGCTTGGTAGAGACTTATTATAAAGGTAAAATACTTCATACAGTTATATTACCATTAAAATGCCTACGAAAATTACTAATGCTGCTGTACAGATTATACAGTCAGTAATCGATTATGGCAAAATTACTATCGATAGTAAATCGAAAATACTTTTTCGATCAATCATCGATTATAATCGATTATCGGAATAACACTAGTTTCCTATGTAATTGTCCTCGGCAAAATTCGTCAAAAATGTCATAGGATAGCACGGAATGTCAAACAGTTCATGCAGATCTTATCTGGATCCAAACTATTTGCATCTGGATCTAAACTATTTGAAACAGTAATCACGATTTCGCCCGTAGCGTGCATAAAGTATACGGTACTGTCGCATTCTTCATAAATTAATTAATTCTGAGTTAATTAATCACTAAAAGCATTCAATTCTGATCCAGATCTCATATAGACCCAAACTATTTGAAACAGTAATCACGAATTGACCCGTAGCGTGCATAAAGTATACGGTACTGTCGCATTCTTCACTATTTCTGAGTTAATTAATCACCACAAAGCATACAGTTCTGACCGATCCAGATCTCATCTAGATCCAAACTAAGGTTAATAGATCTAATCATATAGGTCATTTTGCCAAACTGCCAGTTCGTCAAAAAGGGGATATATAAATCAATTTGCTATATAGTCCTTTTTGACGAAACGACAACCCCTTTTGTACTGTATAACCTTTTTGACGAACTGGCAGTTTGACGAAACGACCGTCACCCTTTGTGATCTCCCGTTGTCCGTCGGCATGCGTCGTGCGTCGTTCGTCGTTCGTCGTTCGTCATCAACAATTTGAACCTTTAAAAATCTTCTCCTCTGAATCTACAGGGATCTCAACTTTCATCTTTGGCACATAGCATCATATTCAGGTCCTCTACAAAAGTTATATAAATTATGCCCCTGGTGTCAAAATTGACCCCGCCCCAGGGGTGCCTTGTTTTCAATAGAAACATATAGTAAAACTTTGAAAATCTTCTCCTCTGAAACCAGAAGCTTCTTAGCTTTCATAATTGGCACATAGCATCATGTTCAGGTCCTCTACAAAAGTTATATAGCGTGGTCCAACCAGTTTTCGAACACCTAAGGCTTATTTTCTTGTTTTCAACCGAGAAAAATCAGCGGATGTCATTTGCACATTTTATTTCATTGTTATCAACTATTACTACATACATTCATATGGAATTAAAACATTTATGATTTAGAATACACAAATAATAACGTGTGTTTTGTGTACCTTCTTAAATGGCAATATGGCGGGTTTCCCAACCTGTTTTCGAACATCCAATCAAAATCATTATAGTAGAGTAATTAATGCAGTTAGGTTCATGCCATTCATTCCACTTTCATATAACAACCATATACACAAGTTGGTGACAAAAATGTTAACTAAAATATTAATAAAAGTATAAAAAAATATTTATCCCAATTAGTGGCTAGATCCCATGCGGAATCTAACCGGGCGGTTATTTTTCCTGAACTAGATCATGAGTATCGTCAGTTTCAAAGCTTTTAGGTCATTGACAGCTTTGTAGGCATTTGTGAGTGCTGTAGGATAATACAATATGTATTTGCCCACATACTTTGATGGATGGGCCTTAAAAGATAGTTCTACCATGGCTAGTAAGTTTCTGAATGGGAAAAGGTAACGTGTTCTATTATGTTACATACACGTTAAGAGAATAGGCTGTTTGAACTGCCCTATATGTATCATAAAGACAACTACGTCATAATTCTACATTGGGATTTCCACAACAAACTCAGAAGGGAAGTGCTGGTGGCATTTCCTCAAATTTTATTTATATTAGACACCGTAATTTAGGGTTCTCAACTGGGGGCAATACTGGTAATAGTAGAAATGGCCATTTTTTCCTCTCAGAAACTATAACGTCATGTAAAAGTAATTTTTTGCGTATTGTTGATTTTGATAGCTGTCCATCTGCTTATCAACACTAATATTGTATTAGACAAGCTTATGACGTCATAGCGCGTGCATACGAGGACTTTTTCGCGAAAACGTGAGATGTTCGAAAACAGGCGGTGTTCGAAAATACCTCCGATGACGATAAATTATGGCCCTAGGGTCAAAATTGGCCCCGCCCCAGGGGTGGGCAGTTTTCAAAAGAATCATATTGTGCAAACTTTGAAAATCTTCTTCTCTGAAACTGGAAGGCTCTCAGCTTTCATATTTGGCACATAGCATCATGTTCAGGTCCTCTACAAAAGTTATATAAATTATGTCCCCAGGGTCAAAATTGGCCCCGCCCCAGGGGTGGGCAGTTTTCAATAGAAACAAATAGTAAAATCTTTGAAAATCTTCTCCTCTGAAACTGGAAGGCTCTCAGCTTTCATATTTGGCACATAGCATCATGTTCAGGTCCTCTACAAAAGTTATATAAATTATGGCCCCGGGGTCAAAATTGGCCCCGCCCCAGGGATGGGCAGGTTTCAAAAGAAACAAGTAGTGAAATCTTTGAAATTCTTCTTCTCTGAAACTCGAAGGTTCTCAGCTTTCATATTTGGCACATAGCATCATGTTCAGGTCCTCGACAAAAGTTATATTATTTATGGCCCGGGGTCAAAATTGGCCCCGCCCCAGGGGTGGGCAGTTTTCAATAGAAACAAATAGTGAAATCTTTGACAATCTTCTTGTCTAAAACTGGAAGGTTCTCAGCTTTCATATTTGGCACAGAGCATCATGTTCAGGTCCTCTACAAAAGTTATATAAATTATGGCCCCGGGGTCAAAATTGGCCCCGCCCCAGGGGTGGGCAGTTTTCAATAGAAACAAATAGTGAAATCCTTGACAATCTTTTCCTGTGGAACTGGATGGTTCTCAGCTTTCATATTTTGCACATAGCATCATGTTCAGGTCTTCTACAAAAATTATATAAAGTATGGCCCGGGGTCAAAATTGGCCCCACCCCAGGGATGGGCAGTTTTCAATAGAAACAAATAGTGAAATCTTTGAAAATCTTCTTCTCTGAAACAGGAAGGCTCTCAGCTCTCATATTTGGCACATAGCATCATGTTCAGGTCCTCTACAAAAGTTATGTAAATTATGGGCCCTGGGGTCAAAATTGGCCCTGCCACAAGGGTAGGGCAGTTTTCAATAGAAACAAATAGTGAAATCCTTGAAAATCTTTTCCTCTGAAACTGGAAGGTTCTCAGCTTTCATATTTGGCACATAGCATCATGTTCAGGTCTTCTACAAAAGTTATATAAAGTATGGCCCCGGGGTCAAAATTGGCCCCGCCCCAGGGGTGGGCAGTTTTCAATAGAAACGAATAGTGAAATCTTTGAAAATCTTCTTCTCTGAAACTGGAAGGCTCTCAGCTTTCATATTTGGCACAGAGCATCATGTTCAGGATCTCTACAAAAGTTATATAAATTATGACCCTGGGGTCAAAATTGGCCCTGCCACAGGGGTAGTAGACAGTTTTCAATAGAAACATATTGAGAAAACTTTGAAAATCTTCTTCTCTGAAACTGGAAGGTTAATCTCAGCTTTCATATTTGGCTCATAGCATCATGTTCAGGTCCCCTACACGTTTTTCTAAATTATTCCCCTGGGGTCAAAATTGGCCAGCCCCAGGGCCGGCTAGTTCTCTATAGAAACATATAGTGAAAACTTTGAAAATCTTCTCCTCTGATTGTCTGGTGAGCGCTTCAGGGCCATTCTGGCCCTCTTGTTGTTTTTTAATTTTGACATGCGCCTCACCTTTACCTTTACCTTGTACATACACAAATGTATCGCCAAGGTCCCTAATTCCGTGGGGTACCAAATTCCGATGACTTTTTGTTTACGTCACGCGAAAGGCGAGATTTGCACACAGCACGAATCAGACCGTGGGAAAAAATTTACTACGATAGTATTTCATAGATAAAAACAACACAAGTGAAAAATGCGGTTCAAACAGGTAAGTTTTCGATGTGATTATGCATATACACCAAAAAATAGTTATTTTCACTATTCCCAAACTTACCTGTATCTTAGCAACCAATTTTATGCCTTAAACATACACAAATTAATCCACTACTACATCGTCTGCAAACACTGTTTATTTTCAATGAAGGTCACATGACTATAAATACGTCATACGTAAGGCCAATATATTTTTTATTGTTAGTTTTACAGGTAATCACCTTATCATGTATAAGCAAAGAACTAGCACAGTTTTGAATTACTTTCAGGTCAACCCCACCCGCATTACAAAGAAAAATAGAACATACTCACCATCAGCCCTCATAAATGCTTACAAATTTGTAAAAGAAAACGGCGGTTCAGTCAGGAGAACCGCATTTATTCATGGTGTACCTGAAACTACACACTGAGGGGCAGAGTATTAGACAATGTTGACCCAGAATCTGTCACTGTTGGAAAAGCTCCAATATTTGACCAATACCAGGAAGCCTGTCTTGTTGAACACTTTAAAAAAATGGCTGAACTCGGGTACGGATATTCCAGAAGAGAATGTGCTGAGGTGGAAAGCAGCTATGCTATTCAGTTGGGCAAGCGGGATCAGTCTAAACCACTGACAATTAAATGGGTCAAAGGGTTCATAAAAAGATGGCCTGAACTGAAAGTTGTAAAACCTAGATCTCTCGAACATGTTCGTGCTAAAATGGCATCAGAGGCAATTGTTACTCAATATTTTGACAACTTAAAACTGACCTTACAGAAACATGGCTTCACAGACAAGCCTCAGCTTATATTCAATATAGATGAAAAAGGCATTTCAGTTGAGCACAAAGCCCCTCATATCGTGGTCAGTTCTGCAAATTGCCCGTTTGCGGTCACCTCAGGGAAAGGGAAAAATGTAACCATCATTGGAGGAGGAAGTGCTGCAGGTGTTGCAATTCCCCCTTATTTTGTATTCCCAGGAAAACGTATGCAGCAAGGCCTTTTCAAAGGTGCTTCCCGCGGTGCGGATGGTACAATGTCTGAGACTGGTTGGTCCAACAGCATAGTGTTCAGACAGTACATTGAGACCCATTTCATGAAGTTTGTGCCGAATCATGCAGGCCAAAAACTCCTGTTACTTTTAGACGGCCACAAGTCACATGTTTCTGTTGGACTGACTGACTGGGCAAAAGACAATAACATCATAATATTTATATTGCCTGCTCACACAAGTCATATTCTCCAGCCGATGGATGTTTCATGCTACGGGCCATTTCAAAACATTTACAATGCCTTGTGTCATCAAGCAATTGGGAGTACAAGTGCTGCCATCACAAGATATGATGTGTGTGAAATAGCCTGTAAAACATACAGCAAGGCTCTGTGCCCAGAAAACATAATCTCCGGTTTTAGGCGAACTGGAATATTCCCTTTGAACCCCTCTGCTGTTCCCGCAGAATACTTGATCCCTTCAACTGTATATCAAGAGAAGGTCGACTCTGATACAGATAGTCAAGCCACAGTAGAAGGCGGTGTGGAGATCACAATGTTTGAAAAAAGGGAATCTGACCTGAAAAAAATAAAAACAGAAAGCAAACCAAAACAAAGAAACTCTGTTAGTAAACTGGTTGCCGGCAAAGAAATTACTGATGACATTAGAGACAAAATGATAAACCATGAAAACCAACAAAATGTTAACTTAGGCAAAAACTCCACAAACAAACAAAATCCAAAAAAAGCATCGCCAAAGAAAAAAAGCAACAAAAATACTAAAGCTATGGACACTGTGATTCCTTGACCTTCTCACATAAACCTTGCATCAGACACAGAGTCTGATGTCAGTAGTGATGAAGATCAGGAGCCTTGTTGTGTGTGTGGCCAGAGCAGTCCAGATAAGCTAAGGGAGTGTTTAAGCAAGTCCCTGGTAATACTGAAATGGGTCCAGTGTGACGGAGTGAAAGAAGGAATACCATGCAAGCACTGGGTCCATTTGCAATTCTGTACACCAGTGAGAGTGGTCAGGTTGGGAGATATTGTCCTGTTTTATTAACCTGTCAAATTATACGCTTGCTGAACACGCCATATATAGCTTCGGTTGATATCGATCGTTTCCGCTAATCAACGCTTTCTTACTTGGCTCATTCGAGTACTTGTACATTTATTGTGAATTTCGTGAAAAGCGTTTAAAACGTAGGTTTACCCAAGCTAAATATATCCTTTCAGTGACGTAGGAATATTCAAATTTGACAGGTTAATAAAACAGGACAATACCTTCCTATGTCCACACTGTAAAATGTAATTTATATACACAGACACTGACACTTCTGCTGTAAATAGATCTAGTTAATTTATCCATATTTCTAGTTATTTGTGTTTCTTCTCATTTAAAAACTTTGATAAAGTGTTAATTCAAAAACCTGGATGGGATCTAGGACTTTAACCTGAAGGTTACATTTTGCTTGGCCTTAATTGTGCTGTTTTTTGACGTCATCGGTTCTAGGTACCTTTTCAAAATGGCGGCTAAATTTGACAGTGTAAATACATGTATGTTTGGAGGACGATTGTAGTGGAACAAAAACATTAAATTAAAAATCACTGGTGTACAGAACGGCATTAAGGATTATTTTATTCGGTAAGTGCATATGTTGATGCTTCTGTTACATGTTTTAGTTTTTAATCGCGGTCGGTATCTGATGGGGGGGAAAAGTCATCGGAGTTTGGGACCTCGGGGATACGACAATGGTCCAGAGAGGGCCCAGTACATGAATGGAAGAAGAAGAAGAACTATGCTAACCATGAGAAAACTCTTAATACGTTATAGAATATCAACATAAATTGAAAAGTGTACCACATTAAAAATGTTTGACAGCTCTGGCCCCTTCAGCTTATGCAAAGGTCGCGTGCCCATGATAAAATCATGTGACTATGAGTATTATTTTACAGTAAACAGTTTCTGAAATAAAGGTTCGATAAGCAGGTGATATTTTTCTGGCAGCCATTTTTGTTTTTGTTATGCGGGCGGTGGGGAACACTGGATTGTTTGGGGATTAATAGATCTAGAGTAACTTCGGGTATATTCGACACCTTAAGCTTTAATAGTTTGTAAAAATATGCATGTCGAAATTAGGCGACAAATTACTTCAAAATGGTATATAACGATAGGTTCCAAACATTTTCGAGTGATATGAATGTATAAAACACCGCCAGTTGCCTAGTGATGGGTGACGGTTGTACATGCTGTGCTTCGGGTAATTTCGACACTGTTCGGCCAATTTCGACACTTGTCAAATTACTTGTCCAGAAAGGATTTATTAAACAAATTAAAGTCTCCTTTTTGATATTTTACAGAGCACATATTTTACATAGCACTATCCGCATATTTGTGTTAACACTTTCGTTTTGAGGCGAGGTCTTGTCGCCAAATAAGTTGTAGCATTTGTTCACTAGAATTAATTAGACGTGGCTTTACCCGAGACGAAGACACACTCAACATCACAAATTTTCGTTACGAATGAATCTGTTAAAAAGTTGAGGTAGTATTGGAAGTGCTAAGCAGAAGTATTAGTAAGTAGTATAATACATAGTAGTAGTAGTAGCAGCAGTAGTAGTAGTAGTAGTAGTAGTAGTACATAGTAGTTGTTAGTAGTAGTAGATTTTAGTAGTAGTAGCAGCAGTAGTAATACTTAGAAGTAGTAGTAGTAGACCAGTAGTATCAGTAGTAGGTAGCAGTAGGTAGTAGTGGACTACTAGTAGTAGTAGGTGGTGGTAGATCGTAGGTTAGTATGTAGTAGTAGGTGGGTTGGTAGTGGGTGGGTTAGTAGTAGGTGGGTTAGTAGTATTAGTAGTTAGTAGTGATAGCTAAATTACTAATTAGTAGTACTTAGTAGTTAGTAGTAGATCTAGTTAGTAATAGTTAGTAGTGATAACAATTAGTAGTAGTAGTTAATAGTGGTAGTAATTAGTAATAGTAGTTAGTAGCTGGTAGTAGTAATAGTGGTAATTAGCAGTAATTGTTAGTAAATCTAATTGGTAAGTAGTAGTGATAAATCTAGTAGTAGTAGTAGTAGTATCAGTTGTGGTAGTAGTAGTAGTAGTTGTAGTAGTTAGTATATAGTGATAGTAGTTAGTTGTAGATCTAGTAGTAGTAGTAGTAGTAGTAGTAGTAGTAGTAAATCTAGATCTAGTAGTAGTAAGTAGTCAATAATAGTTAGTAAGTACTTTAGTTAAGTAGTAGTATATAGTCTAGTAGTAGTTAGTAGTGGTAGTATAGAAGGTGTAATAGGTAGTAGGTTACTTCTAATAAGCTTAAATTAAATTGCCACATAGATATCTAAAAAGTGGGTGTGTACTGTCTTACAGTAAGTTACGAAATTACTTATCAGTGCTCCAGATAATTTTTGCATGCAATGAGTACGTACTCACAACATTTTCACTTCAATGCTGAAAATCAAAATCAAATGCTGAAAATCTACAGAAAATACAAACAATGGAAAACTTTAACTAAATTTACCTCTAATGAAGCACACTTTAGCTTTCTTGCTGGAAATCTTTGTCCATGCATAATTAGGATATTTGGCTCTTCCTCTAAATAATCACTTTTTACATTGATTGTTAATGAAAACTTTATAACTTGGTACAAAAACTGTTCAACTGGTAACTAACTGGTAACTTGTAACACTTTAATCTGACAAATGCTCTTTACTAGACCCATGCCTGTCAACACTATTTCTTTGAACATTTTTATGCCCCCATTGACGATAGTCGGGGGGCATATTGTTTTTGCCCTGTCTGTCTGTTTGTCTGTTTGTCCGTTTGTCTGTTTGTCTGTTTGTTTGTCAGCAACTTTAACATTGGTCATAACTTTTGAGCCAGTATAGATAGAGACTTGATATTTGTCATACATATGTATCTCATAAAGCCGCACATTTTGAGGGGTGCCGTGTCAAGGTCAAGGTCATCCTTCAAGGTCAGAGATCAAATATATGGGTCAAATTGCCAACTTTAACATTGGCCATAACTTTTGGACCAGTAGAGATAGAGACTTGATATTTGGCATGCTTGTGTATCTCATGAGGCTGCACATTTTGAGGGGTGACATGTCAAGGTCAAGGTTATCCTTCAAGGTCAGAGGTCAAATATATGAGGGGGCATAGTGTTTCACAAACACATCTTGTTTGAGCCTTCAGCAGCCCACAACGTGTCTACTTTTCCCTCAATGCATATAGCACATTTTAATACTTTGTCTTGATCTTGACCCTCTACGATTAACCAGGGATACAGTTTTTTCCAAGATTCTACAGTTTTTTCATTTACCCTGACGCCGGTGTGTTTTCTTTTAACTGTTGACGATTTTTCTTCATTGGATTTGTCCTCGCGAATGACATGACTATTGAAGTTCCGCTCACAGAATCCTCACGTTTTTCAAAAAAACTGAATAATGTTGGCGTTTTATCATCGCTTAATTTCTTCTTACGACGACCAACACCAGATGCCGCCATCATAACTTGTTACTTTTCCTGCAGACGCTTGCAGTGACAATTTCACCCCATACTATTTCGACCCGTACCTCGTTACTCAAAACAAAAAGTCGAGGAAGGCTAAGTATCGTGCGTAGCTATGCGAGACTCTGGATATATTAGTAAGTATATGGAGTTCATAAATCTATTTTTTTCAAAAGCAACTACGGAATCGAGATCAAACCGATCAAACCTTGGTTTATGAAGTTCGAGACTGAGGCGAGACAATGCGGGTGCGAAAATTGATTAAAACAACGAACGGTGTTAGAGCTAAACATTTCACTTATAAAATACGGACTGGTTTCAAGTGATTTTTCTTTGAAAAGACGGTAATTCCAATCCATTAAATGCTCCAAGTTGAAGACCAGTCTACCGTTTGTTTACAATTGTTCACGGTCGATTTCTTCGGACATCAGATTTGTTATTACTCGCAACTTAACATTTGAAATGCGTACGCAATTGTATTAATGCTTTTTTGTACGCTCAGATCTGATTTCTAATGCGTTTCTCTCCAAAAAATATGCGGAAAAACGCACGTACGCACCTTATCTGGAGCACTGACTTATGCAAGATTATGTCGGCTAAATTCGACACCCCTGTGATCATAGCTTGCAAACGATTACTCTTTGAAAATCAAGGTCATGCAGATAAAAACAATGTCTGCGTGAGATTTTAACTTGCGAAAAATGACAAAGAACAGTGAACAGTTAAAGATAGAGCACTCCTGACATACTGTCCCTTCTTATGAAATCTTATAACGTTGTCTAAAAATAGCGTAACATCACAAGGTCAATATTTACATGACCCACATTTCTACAAAAGAAACCCTCAAGAGAATCGATGACGTTATTATGATGTCATGGAATGTTATTACGTCATAATGTTTGCACACAGAGAAATGATCAGCCCAATTATAATGAAACACGAATGGATAACAAAGTATGTGCCGAAATTGCCCGACTGTCGAATTTACCCAAAGTTACTCTATGAGAGTAAAATTTCTTAATTGTTTCAAGGTATGTATAAAAGATTATTTTGAACTGCCGATTCATTTTTTTCTTCAATATTCACAGTAAACGTTTTCTGTTCCTGGTCAAAAGTTAAGAGGTTCGATAGACGTGAGACCATGCTATATCAATAAAGAAAAAGAACCAAATTAACTTTCCTTATAAATTGCATAATATTGATTTTTGATATTGATATTGATTGGCTTTTTGATCGTCTCCCTTGTGATGACGTCACTTGTGACATTCGCTATAAATGTCGAACTAGATATCGTATAGAAAAGAATCGCACGTAATGTACTTCTGCTTCATTTTGAGTGCTAAAATGGTAATGTGTGCTGCCTATGAGTTTATCCCTGCCTATGGGTGTAGCTCCTAAACCGACAGAGACTAAATAGGATTATTTAAATTACTTAAAGACGAGTAAATGTGATGTGATTTACATTTTGTCTCGATGGCTGTTTTCCGTGAAATTTATACTAGAGATGCAGTGGATGACTTGGGTCTACAATTATTAAAAAGGATATGCTATATTCTGTTATAAATGTGACTTCACCTCCCTTCAGAATTTAGGTCTAGCACTGTAGGTTAATGGGCTTTTTCTTCGTGGAAAATTATTCTATACAAACGTTTTGTTAACAGCGTAAACCGAAATCACGCAGGAACTGTCTGATCAGGATATGCTCTGATTGCTTAGTCCGAAGACTTAATGCTTTAGATTCGATCAGGGTTGTCTAGCGTCTCTGTAATCCCTATAATGAATATTCATGAGGTCATGAAATCTTTAATACATATTCTTAAGAGAAAAAATGATTAATAAACACGATTAAGCACTGCTGGCAGCAAACACCTAATTTGCTTTAAAATCAATTTCCCAATCATTCTCTTCTTATATAAACGGCTTCATGCGCGTTTGCAAATAGAGTAGATCCAGATCGGACAATTCCTGTAAGAGCTGTCTGACCAGGTTCTGCTCTGTTTGCTTATGAAATTTTGTTGATCTAGTCCTAATTAATCTGTCAGAACCAACGATCTATTTGAAAAGTTAACATTGTTAAAAAAAAGCCTTTAGATCTTCTTCATGAATATTCGTGTAAGATATAACGATTTCATGGCGAGTTAGTGATATATGAGCACAGGCTATGGCAGTAATTGTACAACCAGACCTACCGGTATATTATTTCATAAGCAAATCGACAAGAACCTGAACAGGGAACTATAACAGAAGCTGTCTGATCTGGATCTACTCTGTTTGTAAATTTGTTTCAATACGGTTGATCTGGGTTTACTATGTTTGCATTGGCATAAACAGGCACATGGAATGAAGGGTTTATATTCGTGAAGTGATTTACTCACACATTTTTTCATCAGGGAAATAGTTTATCATAAATATGATCCTTTTGCAATTTTGGAACATGGACAATTTTGACCATAAATCCATAGGAAAAAAGTCATTCTGTATTACTGTAATTTACGGAATTGTTCATTGGATGCGTTTTATAGTTTTACTGATTATTACCTACCCAAAACTAACTTTGAGGCACCATGACCGCAATGATTGATTCTTTTGACAAGTTACCACTGCTACATAAAGAATGCAACAATACGTAATATACAGGAAGCGGGTTTTATGGCCTTGCAATAATCATTATCCCCTGTTTGGGTATTTGACAAAGGGCTACTATGATAACTGACATCTGGAGACTGACCCTGCATGGGGCATTTCGTGTATAATATGGCTTAGTATAATATCGCCTAAGGCCATTTAACACATTCAATCATACATGCATAGAGAAATTCTAATGGCTATGTTTACTGTTGTTTCCATATATTACAAATTCTGAAGGGAGGTGATCCCTCGAAAGCAAAAATTGCAACACAAAAAGAGAAAATTGCAGACTCGGTTTTATTGAGTCTGTTCATGAGCAGTAATTGAGAGTGCAACACTGCTCACGCCCCCTAGCACCGGCTTAAGCGGTATTCAATTTTCAGAACAAGAAGTACTGAAATTCATGATCTCGAAGGATCAGAAGGTATAACAACACTGAGAATGAAGTATGGGGCGACGTTTTACGGCCGCCACACAAGCCCTTAACAACTGCTGTTGTGAAGATTATAAATTCTGAAGGGAGGTGATAACCATAATTAAAGTGCACATACGAGTATACTGTAAACTTATATGATAAAGAAAAAGGTAGTAACAGTTTTAATGTGTTGACCATATTTTTTTATAGACATTTTTATTTGTAGTGGGTCCAGTCATTTAAACATAATTCACAAGCTTTAGAAACATGAATATATTAATAAATAATAATAAAAAAGTCATTCTTCAAGACTGACAACCATTTTATTATCAAGATCCACCTTTTTCTCATTTTCCCAACAAAATACATATTTTGTTACTTCAACATTTACTCGATTTTCTGAAAGTAACGGATCATGTTGGTATTGCAAATATTAAAGTAAAATAAATAAATAAATAATTTTCTATTTTTCTGTATTTTGGTGGAATTTCTTTTTTTTCTAAAGTACGTACATTTATACATAGTACTATGTTACTTAACAGAACGTCCCATTTCATCTGAACCCACTTTGCCTAAATATGGATTTCAACTAATGTTGTCTGGTTCTGTCTAAAAGTTGTTTGGACCCAACTCATGGGCAGGACCCAAATGGTCCCTCTGGTCTGAATCTACACTTTTTGCTAATGGTCTTGGTCCTAACCTCAACCTCTTTTTAAATTATAGTTTATGAATAGTGTAAATTCACTGACAGGTAAAGTAAGTTTTAACCATTCCCTTGCTATTCATGTCAATATACCTACCTGTAAATAGTGAAAACCTGCAGGAGGTGTCTCATCAGAGTCTGCACTATTTACAAATTGATATTACATCAGTGATTGCACAGTGAAATACGTGTACACAGTGAAGCTATATGTAATTATACAACGGGGGGCATGGGTAAAAAGCAAGAGAAGGGTTAAGATTAACAAAATTAAAAAATATGTGTTTAATATTAAGTATCATTGTATTTCACACCTAAAATAAACATCACACCCCATAAATAGTTTCCCCTACTCGATAAAGTGTCACTTTCTAAGGCTAATCCATGGACGTAATGTCTGGAAAAGTATGAAAATAATTTGGGTATTTATAGACACTTAGGAGTCGGATTTGATATAATTTTGTAAGCAAACAGAACAGACCCTAATTAGACGGTCCCTGTAGGCTCTGATCTGGATCTACTTTGTTTGCAGAGCCGTTAATTTAAAGGAAAAGGTTAAGTTTCTGTGTACATTCCTCCCTCTCAATAGGATCCTTGACTGGCGAGCATCACAAGTGACGCAAGGGAGATAATCATGTATCAATTTTCAAAATGCACGGTTTGCGGTACAATAAAAACTCGATTTAAACAAAACTAGATGAAAACGGTAAGAATTTTCTAAAGCTTGGTGTTTAACTAACTGTATACTATCAGAATTTGACGAAAACCCAATCTGTTTACTTGACCTTTAACCCTTTCCCTGTTCTATGTTTATTATAAATTTCAATACCTAATGAAAATTAATGGACAAAATAGTTATAATGAAATACGGAAGGTGGAGCATTGTAGCCATTTTAGAAACTAAAGAAACCAATCTATCAAATTCCAAGAGCAAACAGAGCAGACCCTGATCAGACGGCTCCTATAGGAGCCGTCTGATCTGGGTCTACTCTGTTTGCAGATGCGTGAAAACACGTTTATATGAGGGAAAGGGTTAAGATACATCAAAAGAAATATTCAGTGCCAGAATCAAAGCATCAAAGAAACAGCCTATAAGACCTATGTTAGACCGCAGTTAGAATATTTTAGTACGGTATGGCATCCATGGCAGAAAGGCCTTACACATGAAATAGAAAGAGGGCAACGGTCTGATGCAAGATATGTTTTAAATGATTATTCTTATTATAGCAGTGTTACAGCAATGCTCCAAAAACTTAACTGGCCTACTTTAGAACAAGGACGAAATTTTTCATCACTTTTCAGAAATGTTTTACCAAATTTCAAACAACCTGGTAATAGTGGATCACAACTATCTGACACCCTCGAGAAACCTGAATCATATCATGCCATTCTCCAGAACTCGGTATCATATGAACTCCTTCCTCCCTCGTACAATCAGACTTTGGTATGTCCTGCCATAAATTATGACATCAAGGCTAACGAAATTCTCCAAGACTTCTCTGATAGCCTCTCTGTTTTCATGTTCTAACAACATATATCATTTTATTTTTAACCATAACTTTGTATATAACGGAAATCTGTGTAGAGTTTGTTTTAACAAGCTACCACTGTCCCCGACCTCCCAGTTATAATCAGAAATTGATTGTTGGGAGTATCCCAGTAGATGTAGATGTTACTCTTATGTTATGATATCTATCTTTTCTTGTGTTTCTAAATGAATGTTCATTGCAGTAACTGAACCACAGGGGGCCATTTCGTGGGTCTACATGGTCTAAAAAGTCAGAAAAATTGATTGGGTCGATTTAGTGTTATATTATATACAAGTGGTCTTCCCATTCGCAAATTTCACGACCGATTCGAAATAACGTCCGGTTTTGGACAGCCAAGATGGAATAAAGACTAATATTTTGTACGGAGCAGGGACATTGTACTTTTCAAATAATATAACATTTGATACATTCCGACTAAGCCGTAGCCAGTGCCGACGTGAAATTCCTACAAAATACGCTGATTTTGCTTACTCAAACGAGATGTTGCAACAACGATTTGTCGCTTTACCCCCTGTAAGACGGCCATAATCGCGATGCCTAGGGACAAAACGATTGTGCAATCAATACATATGACAAAAACATATCGTTTACCTCTCAAACTCTCTGCAGACACTGATGCAGATCCGAAATGCAGGCGAATTTTCGTGCAATGAGCAGATTTAAATCTGTCAGGCTACTACGAGTCACATGACCCGCTTCCTTTACAATAACAACACTCACGTGTATGTTACCTTGCTTGCCCAATAAGTGTTAGTGAGAACGCAGGGCACCATCCCTAGGTCAATCAAGTGCCTTGTTACTGGCTAAGTAGAAACTAGGTCAAGTTGCGACTTGTCGTCCGGGTAAGAAAATGCAGGCTATTGAAAGCTTATATATTTTTCTATCAAATAAATACAATCACATAACGGTAAATTATGAACAAGTATCAATCCAACACTGATTTTCCCAAAATTTCACGTGTTTTTTTTGGTCATTGACAAACGTTCGTTCAACCCGGTTTCACTTTATCACAGCAATAACCAGGAAATTTGCAGTTAAAAAAAATGGTGTGGTAGATCTAGATCTACAAAAATAAAACGAATAAATTCTATCACCACCTCCAAGCATATCAAAAGAATGATGTAAAAGTAGAGAGTTTTGCCATTTTCCTTCGAATCGACGAGGAAGGATCCATTGTACGTAACGTCATGGATTTCCCAACCTTTCCTTCGCTTATATCCAATGAAATGGCTCCATGGTTCCATTCAAATTTGTTGCAAAATGGCAGCATCCGAAATAGAAATATAACGACAGACGAAAAGGCCGCTGTTGCTAGTTGCTTACTTATTTAGAGGACAAAACCAAAATGGAGATTGGTGATATAATTGGGTTGTTTTATTGAACCACGCCATCTTTTGAACTGAAAATAGCCAGCCTATGGCTGTGATATAGTGAAACCGGGGTAAACGAACGTTTGTCATTGACCCAGAAAACATGTGAAATTTGATAAAATCATTGTTCAATTGATAATTGTGCAAAAGTTACCAACAGAAGATTATATTCATTTGATAGTAAAATATATTGGTTTTCAATAGCCGAAAGAATTACAAGACTATCATTTAAATTGCAAGAGTTACATTCATATTTGTACTTGTGGTACACGGATATCCATTCTGCTAGTTGGAACCCTTGTTTTATATAGTACATATAGACCCCCATGAAGCAGACCCCTGTGGATGTTGCAGTCGGTGAACCAGTTCCGGTCCGCTTTCCGTTTCATCTAGATCTACTGGGATACTCCCAACAATCAATTTCTGATAAAAACTGGGATGTTTCATTGCTACATACATATTATTTAGCAAGGATTAAGTGGGTTTGATAGTATTGTGTAGAAGACAAAAATTATTCTGCTCCACTTTAAAATTATTCTGTTCATTCTCAGTGTTGTTATACCTTCTGATCCTTCGAGATCATGAATTTCAGTACTTCTTGTTCTGAAAATTGAATACCGCTTAAGCAGGTGCTAGGGGGCGTGAGCAGTGTTGCACTTTCAATTACTAATCATGAACAGACTCAATAAAACCGAGTCTGCAATTTTCTCTTTTTGTGTTGAATCTTTGTTCGTGGGGGGATCACCTCCCTTCAGAATTTATTCTGGTTCAATACATCCACTGCAAGGACCAAAACGTTACGTTAGTATAACCTGCATGAGTGGACCATTTCCGTGACCTTTCAAGTTTTCAACCAGTTCCGAGACAGCACCACCTATGAGCTAATTTCAAGCAGGGGGAAATCTCAAAATGCTTTTAGACTCAACTGTGTAGGCAAAACGAATATTCCACAGTTGAGAATATTTGTGGATCATTTTTAAGATGAGAGATTTAACAAGGGCAAGCTGTCATGGATACATTTTCAACACAGGATGTCTTCAATAATTCTTCACTTGCACCTGCAAACAGTGTAGACCCAGATGGGAGCTCTCTCATATGGGTCTACTCTGCATTGTTTGCCATAGAATTCTTCATATTCACACACTATATTCTATTTGCCATCATATAAATTGCTGCTCACAATCTGTCTGTATGAAAATTTACCTAATTTATATTCATAAAAGGAGGAGCAATAAGAGTTTATTTATCGGGTTATGTGTAAAATGCTTTAAAAATACTTTCATTGATCTATTTTGAACATAAAACTATAATAATGCATGTTTAATTTCATATTTCAGCACATCTTAGATGTTTTGAAATGACCCTCTGGTGTACATTCAGTGGACCAGAAATGCTCCATTTAGCGCTATTTAATTAAGAGCCTGTAGCCTGTATATTTCTCAATACTATCGTGTATGGCAATTGTCACGTTTCATAAAAGATTCAAAATGCATCTATTAAAATGAAAAAATGTGTTCGTTTCCTAGATTGAAAAGTTTTTTTCGCGATTGAGGTGGCGGCTTCTAGCAGACATTACTCTGCCGATCGTGGAACTGCTTGACTGATATTTCAAGTGCCTCTTTATTTGGAAGTGAATAATATTTCGGAAATAGGTTGATTTTCAAATAAATATGTTTATACTTCACGACCCAGCCATTTTTTCCACATTTTCTACATAAAATTGAAGACTTTTATTAAAATATCATTTAATGAACCGGAACTGGTCATTAGCCGAAACTGGTTCACTGACTGTAGTTAGATCAGGGGCTTTGCATATGATCACTGAACACATCTGCTTGGTAGAACTTACACTTTACAAAAAGAAATGACACAGGAATTATAAATAAAATAATAATGAAATTTCTATCAGGGTCTACACAGAGAATCAATAAACTATATAAACAAGAAGTTTGAATTATTGATACCTGGAATCAGGACATGGTCAAGGTCACTAATTTGAAAACTTGGATGTCATTAAATGTTTGTTATAACTTCTGAACTCCATATGCTAGACAATTTATATTTGGTATACAGATAGCTTAGGTGACGGTCTTTCAGTTGAAAAATCCGGCTTTAATGCGGTTTCCGTATTTTTTGCTTGTTGTTTGTTCAAGTAGTTAAAACCATGATTTTGTTTTTTAATTTTTGCAAATCCTGATCTATGTAAATATAAAGTCTGAGTATAAACCTGGATCACGGACCCTTTAGAATCAAGAGCTAAATCTATATTATATTTCTCGGCCCCCGGTGTGGCTGAGTATTTGGCCCACAGTTACATTTTAGTCCAGAATACATACCGCAATCCGTGATAGTTAGATAATTTATTTATTGATATTTAACCTGTGTTTGCACTAGATCTTGACTTATAGCAGCCTATATCTTTATAAAGCATAGAGACTATCTTATATGAACATTGGTTGTAGCACTGCTTTTTATGTTCCCAGGGGCATATTGTTTTTGCTGTCTGTTGGTTTTTAGCGCCAGAGCATGAAATGCTCAGAGTGAGCTTTTGTGATCACCTGATGTCCGTCGTCCGTCGGCATGCGTTGTCTGTCGTCAGTCGTCAACAACTTGAAATCTTCTCCGCTGAATCTACAGGGTTCTCATCTTTCATCTTTGGCACATAGCATCATCGTTAGGTCCTCTACAAAAGTTATATAAATTATGCCCCTGGGGTCAAAATTGGCCCCGCCCCAGGGGTGTATTGTTTTCAATAGAAACATGTAGTTAATCTTCTCTGAAACTCTCTCAGCTTTCATATTTGGCACATAGCATCATGTTCAGGTCCTCTACAAAAGTGATATAAATTATGGCCCTGGGGTCAAATTTGGCCATGCCCCAGGGGTGGGCAGTTTTCAATAGAAACATATAGTGAATTTTGCAAATCTTCTCCTTTGAAACTGAAATGCTTCATAGCTTTCATATTTGGCACATAGCATCATGTTCGGGTCTTCTACAAAAGATATATAAATCATGCCCCCATGGTCAAAATTGGCCCTACACCAGGGGTAGCAAGTTTTTCAAAGATGACTAACAAGTGGTTATTTATAAACATTTGCTGGTGTCTATTTTTAACATACATTTAAAGGGAGATTATCTCCCTTTGCCTTTTTTTATAACAACTGGATTGTCCTCCTTGTTGGTAGTAACTCTGCAGTAATATTGCAGACCCAAACAAAGAAAATTGTTATAGTTAGATCTGACTGGTTGCACAGTAAATCAGACAATTAACCATTTACTCCATAAATATGCCTTTCTACACCTTTGCAAACAGAGTAGACCCAGGTCAGATAGCTCATGTAGTAGCCATCTGATCAGTCTGCTGTTTGCTTATGATATAATATAGTGCAAATTGCATTACATTATTTTCATTTTGTGTACAATATACTTATAATATGTTTGCTAACCCTTTCCCTCATGTTAACACATTTTCACACATTTACAAACAGAACGGACCCAAATCAGACGGCTCCTATAGCAGCTGTTTGATCAGGGTTTGCTCTGTTTGTCAATGGAATTTGAAAGATGTTTCTTTACTTTCTAAAATGGCTACACTGTCCCACCTTCCATATTTCATTATAACTATTTTGACTGTGAATATTCAGTAGGTATTTAAATTTTGAATAAACATAGAACAGGAAAAGGGTTGAAAATAAATTAAGATATGAATAATAATAACTCTTGAAGATGTAATGAAAATATCTGAAATTATGAATATTATTTATAAGAAGTCATGTATAGATTAATTTATTCTTTCTAAAATTCAACCAATTTGCCCAGGGAGAGGGTATACATACTTTTGTACATGCCCTTCTTTAGATTTGCATTGTTGTATGTTTTCATTTACATTTTTAGCTCACCAGAGCACAAAGTGCTCAGGGTGAGCTATTGTGATCGCCCGTCGTCCGTCGGCGTGCGTCGTCCGTCGTTCGTCGTCCGTCGTCAACAATTTGAACCTTTAAAAATCTTCTCCTCTGAATCTACAGGGATCTCAACTTTAATCTTTGGCACATAGCATCATATTCAGGTCCTCTACAAAAGTTATATAAATTATGCCCCTGGGGTCAAAATTGACCCCGCCCCAGGGGTGCCTTGTTTTCAATAGAAACATATAGTAAAACTTTGAAAATCTTCTTCTCTGAAACTGGAAGGCTCTCAGCTTTCATATTTGGCACATAGCATCATGTTCAGGTCCTCTACAAAACTTATATAAATTATGGCCCCTGGGTCAAAATTGGCCCCGCCCCAGGGGTGGGCAGTTTTCAATAGAAACAAATAGTGAAATCTTTGAAAATCTTCTCCTCTGAAACTGGAAGGCTCTCAGCTTTCATATTTGGCACATAGCATCATGTTCAGGTCCTCTACAAAAGTTATATAAATTATGGCCCCAGGGTCAAAATTGGCCCCGCCCCATGGGTGGGCAGGTTTCAAAAGAAACAAATAGTGAAATCTTTGAAAATCTTCTCCTCTGAAACTCGAAGGTTCTCAGCTTTCATATTTGGCACATAGCATCATGTTCAGGTCCTCTACAAAAGTTATATTATTTATGGCCCCGGGGTCAAAATTGGCCCCACCCCAGGGTGGGCAGTTTTCAATAGAAACAAATAGTGAAATCTTTGAAAATCTTCTTGTCTGAAACTGGAAGGTTCTCAGCTTTTATATTTGGCACAGAGCATCATGTTCAGGTCCTCTACAAAAGTTATATAAATTATTGCCCTGGGGTCAAAATTGGCCCCGCCCCAGGGGTAGGCAGTTTTCAATAGAAACAAATAGTGAAATTCTTGAAAATCTTTTCCTCTGAAACTGGATGGTTCTCAGCTTTCATATTTTGCACATAGCATCATGTTCAGGTCTTTTACAAAAGTTATATAAAGTATGGCCCCTGGGTCAAAATTGGCCCCACCCCAGGGGTGGGCAGTTTTCAATAGAAACAAATAATTAAATCTTTGAAAATTTTCTTCTCTGAAACTGGAAGGCTCTCAGCTCTCATATTTGGCACAAAGCATCATGTTCAGGTCCTCTACAAAAGTTATGTAAATTATGGGCCCTGTGTCAAAATTGGCCCGCCCCAGGGTAGGGCAGTTTTCAATAGAAACAAATATTGAAATCCTTGAAAATCTTTTCCTCTGAAACTGGAAGCTTCTCAGCTTTCATATTTGGCACATAGCATCATGTTCAGGTCTTCTACAAAAGTTATATAAAGTATGGCCCCGGTGTCAAAATTGGCCCCGCCCCAGGGGTGGGCAGTTTTCAATAGAAACAAATAGTGAAATCTTTGAAAATCTTCTCTGAAACTGGAAAGCTCTCAGCTTTCATATTTGGCACAGAGCATCGTGTTCAGGTCCTCTACAAAAGTTATATAAATTATGACCCTGGGGTCAAAATTGGCCCTGCCACAGGGGTAGTAGACAGTTTTCAATTGAAACATATTGAGAAAACTTTGAAAATCTTCTTCTCTGAAACTGGAAGGTTAATCTCAGCTCTCATATTTGGCTCATAGCATCGTGTTCAGGTCCCCTACAAGTTTTTCTAAATTAATTCCCTGGGGTCAAAATTGGCCAGCCCCAGGGCCGGCTAGTTCTCTACAGAAACATATAGTGAAAACTTTGATATCTTCTCCTCTGATTGTCTGGTGAGCGCTTCAGGGCCATTCTGGCCCTCTTGTCTTAAATTATTATATGTTTTCATTTACATTTTCTTAAATTTTCTTCACTTGAGGTCCTCTACAAAAGTTATATAAATTATGCCCCTTCGGTCAAAATTTGCCCTCACCAGCGCTGGCTAGTTTTCTATTGAAACACATAGTGAAAACTTTGAAATCTTCTCCTCTGATTGTCTGGTGAGCGATGTCAGGGCCTTTCAGGGCCCTCTTGTTTGGTTTGTTGGATGGTTGGTTGGTTTGTTACTGACAATTATTAGGGCTGACCTATTAAGGTCAAGATCATACATTAAGGTCAAAGGTCAAATTACCGGTCAAATTTAGATACTTTGTTCGCCATTCAACCTGCATCCTTCAAACTTGGCATGCATGTGCAAATAGAGGCAACTACGTTTAAGGTCAGTGTCATACATCATGATCAGAGGTCATATCGGGGGCATAATGTTTCACAAACAGATCTTGTTACCATTTGATTTGACAAGTTTATTATCTTTTTTACCAAAGGAATGTTTGGTATGTATTGGATGAAATTTATATAAATTATAATATTATTCAATTTTGCCGAAAACAGATATTTTGGGGTATGTAGGTACCCCAAACTCAATTGTATGTGTTTCGAAAGAGTTGGTTATTATGGAAATAGGGTGAACCAGTTGCCTCTAATTGGTAAAAAATTAGATATTCGTTTTTGATGAAAATTGGAAATTAGGGGTATTTGGGTACTCTGAACTTAATGGCTGGAATTTCAATGTTCTGATTGCCACGGTAACCCAGTGATATTTTGCTCATCAATACCTGTTGTCTGTTTCGTTTGGATTCCGTTACTGTTGAATCTTGTTTAGGCCGAAGTATAGCAATATATGAATCATCATGTTAAATATGTCTGAAGTATCATTAATTGGGACCAATTGAGATAAATGTGCATGTTGTGTTTTCAGTAAACTACAGCGGCCTGAATCAATTGGGTACATAAAAGATTGCATATGCATTTAACCAGATGTATGTCATCTTGTTTTATAATGCCCCACTTGTCTTTCAGTCGTAGAGATATATATGCCTAATCCCAGTCTGACAATGCATGCTTGTAACCTAGATTAGTCATAGTCAGTACCTGTACATTTATTAACACGGTTTTCTCTATTTCCAGGATGACAACACCAGGTTCAAGACTTAACGATGAAAATTACCTAAACTGGCTGCGTGGGAGCCTGTCACTACTATTTCTTAAAGAAGGTATTGAAGCCTTTACCAACAAGAGAGTGATAGATTTACACAAGCATCTGCAAGAAATTGTGTCTCAACAGCCTGGTCAGCAACAAGCAGCTTCATGCACCACCTGTACTGGTTATGACGTACAACAACACAAAAACACATGGAGGGTCAAGTGTTCATCCAACACATGCAACACTTGGCTCAAACAGATACTGAGGTTTCATGCCGATGGAACAAACCCTAACTTAGCACGCACCAACTTGAAGCCACAGCTTTGGCCAACTCTGCCATGGGAAGTTGCTAAGTGTTTCCTACCATGTGGCAGTGAGAATGTAAAATCTGCAAAGGATGCTGATGTAGCAGCAGTGTTGAAGCTAATGAGATCGTGTTTGTTCATGTATACATTCATTGACCGTAGCTTAGTGCAGGAGGTGAGTGTATATCCCGTTTTAGCTTACAAGAGCACAACGTGTTCAGAGTGAGCTTTTGTGATCGCCTGATGTCTGTCGTCGTGCGTCATCCGTCGTCAACAATTTTAAATTTTAAAAAATAAAAATGTTCTCCTCTGAATCTGCAGGGTTCTCAGCTTTCCTCTTGAGCACATAGCATCATCTGCAGGTCCTCTACAAAAGTTATATAGTTTATGTCCTTGAATTTGAAATTGGTCCAACCCTGGGGAAGCCTTGTTTTCTATCGATACATAGTGAAAACTTTGAAATTTTCTCTACAAAGGTTATATAAAATATTCTCCTAGGGTCAAAATCGGCCCAGTCCTAGGGGTTGCCATGATTAAATAGAAATACAGTCAAACCTGTCTTATGTGACCTTCAGTGGGAGAAAACCAAGAGGGTCACATAAGACAGGTAGTCACATAAGACAGTCCTGCAGTTTTTCTCCAAATTTTATAACTTCATTTCAGTGGTTCTATATTATAAAAGTGAACAGAATTATGCATGTGTCTTTGGATTAAAATACACATAAATGGAATAGATGTTACATGTTCTAAATAATAGTAATAACCTTTTAATATTTGATAATTTTATATGTGCACTGTTCAGTTTTAATTCACCCATCCTTATGAATTTCCTATGATATTAGATGTAACACGTATTTGACTGATCTTAATTATGACAAATGCAAGAGGAGACATTTTTTACAAAAAAAGAGAAAGAAAGAATGAACTGGACATTTATTCTATACTGACTTTTGGTGTTACGTATGTATTCCTCAATTCAATTCCGTGGACATAATGATAATAATGAGTGTGTGTGTTTAATTCACGTCCAGCATCACATACACATCTGTAAACGTGTAACCAATCTTGTTTGATTTTTTTTCACTTGTGTTACAAATAGGTGTGGTGTTTCTCGCCAGACATCAATGACACTTTTAACCCTTAACCTGATTGTCGTGAGCGTCATGGCATGTATGCAAACAAACTGGATCCGGATGGGACGCCGAGTAACTTGGAGCCTGATCTGGATCCAATATGTTTGATACTCAGTCAACATGTCTACAAGAAATATAAGCGAATTTGTGAAGTTTTAATAAACAAGCATGTGCAAGCTTTCGTAACAGGCAAAGGGTTACAGGATGTTGCAAATTTAAACTCGAGGTCACTCCCCTATATCTGTGATTCTATATGCAAATAGCTTTTAACAATCATTCACCAGGATTAAGGGAACTTTTGCCAATATTTCAAAACTTGTGACCAGATGAATTGTTTTGTGTGTGTCAGCATAATAACGGTTAGGAAAGTGAAATAAAATGGATTTTTAATTTTTATTATTAATAGCAAAGTTGTGGTATGTCGTAATTTGTTCCAAGATCAATGCAGGTAAGATTAAACAAATCGCCTCTAGACAAGAGAGTTAAAACTCGATAATGACCCGCAATTACAGGGTCGCTATAAACAGGCACATTAATTAGCGGATTCGGATTTCGGGAGCGGCGATTGACGGTCGTTAGTCAGGTAACACAGGCAGGTCGCTATCCCCAGTCTGAATAAATAGGAAAATGCGTTGGGAGGAAATATTAGGGTCACATAAGACAGGAAGTCGCTATTAAGGGACGGTCGCTGAGACAGTTTTGACTGTATAAAGAAAATATTTTGAAAATCTTCTCCTGAAACTGGAAGGTTACGGTCGCGAACCAGGGCTTTTTTTCCTTCTTTAATAGAGGCCGATCTTCGGTGACTTCCCAATTGCGAAAAGCCTATTTTTTTCCCAATTTCGGTGAAAGAATTTCCCCAAAGTATGATGCAGAAATTCCCAATATGTTGCCCCCGGTCCAAACAATAAGTCTGCCAATGTCAAAGAAAAACGAAAAAACAAGACACAAAATTAAACTCGGGCCATCGGACCTTCGTCCATTCAAAGGGAAGTAACCCACACTCGTCTTCGGGAAGACATAGCGATCACGGTCCCTAAACGCTTTAATCCAACGTAATTTTATTTGTGCAAGCATCTATACGAAGATGACTCAGCACTCTATTTATGACCGAGATTAGTGGTGTAACAATACATAAAACTATCGAACTATCGTGATAGTTCTCTATCCCAGCTACACTATCGATAGTTATTTCCAATTGACGATAGACTATTGCAATAGTTGCTCTGACTATCGATAGTTTCAATAGTTCTTTCATATAATTGGCACTGTGTTTTCAAGATGGCGTCGACCATCGCAGAGATCGAGTTTGTTAAAAACAAAAGCGGTAAAACACAAGTGGCAAAGCCCAATTCATTTTAAATCATTTCCACAAACAATTTTTTCTATAGCAATAGCAATAGTATCACAATAGTACTTTCAGCAATAGCAATAGTATTGCAATAGTCAAAACTGGCCCCAATAGTCAGCCCTAACCGAGATGCTGCGAATTTATCGACCCGATTTGATTTGTTGAATCGAGAACTAAATCCAGTAATTTTGCACGATTTATTAAACTGCCTGGAGATTTTACGCGGTCACCATTTCAGATTAAATTGTTTGAAATGCTTCGTGATAGCTTTCTGTACACGCTTAAAATTTATGAACAATAATTAAATCGTTTTCTGAACGAATACTGTAGAACATATTCTTACGGTTATCTGAATTAATATTTGGAAAACAAGCACTCCCTAAACAAACTTTAAAAATGTCGAAAAACGGAAAGTATTATATAAAATCCGTTAAAAGGGCTGCAGAAGATAAAAAACAGCGCAGCCTTTTCACCGTTGGTGTCAAAAGGACAAAGTCGGATTCATTTTCCTCTTTGACAGCACAAGCGTCTGCTTAAGTGCAAGGTCAGTCAGATCTCCCAGTGTCAGAAGACCAGACAGTCAACTCACCGGATTTCACCCCGACCTCTCCTAATGTATCTAAGTCTCACTCTGTATCTGAATCATCAGATGTGGCAAGTATAACTCAACCACCCCCTACATTTTCTCATAGTGATGCATCTGAGTTTCTTACTGTCTCAACACCTACAATATCCACAGATAGTCATTCAATATCCACAGATAGTCATTCTCTTGACACATATGATGGCCGAAAAGCAGTTCTGCTGAAGTATGAACTCAGACACCCATGGGTTTTGCTTATAATATTGATGTATGACTATCTTCAAGACTTGAAAGTCAGTCTACATTTTTTTTCCCAATTTGGTCGAAAATCGCGCTTGAATTTCCCAAAATGAAAGGCTAAGGCCCCTTCCCAATTTTGGGAAAAAAAGCCCTGCGAACACCATTAGTTTTAAAGATATTCTTGGTTAATATTATAACAAAGAATAGTAGAGGTGCAAGTGTTTACTGCAGAGCATTGCAGAAATATGTCCCTTTGAACTTTAATATTTTATCTCACCAGTGCTCATGGTGAGCTTTTGTGATTGCCTGATGTCCGCCGTCAGTCAGCGTGCGTCGTCATCGTCAACAATTAGAAACTATAAAAATCTTCTCCTTTGAATCAGTGAATCTACATGGTTCTCAGTTTTCATCTTTGGTACATAGGTAAGTATCATCTGTAGGTCCACTACTAATGTTATATAAATTACGACCCTGTGGTCAAAATTGGCTCTGCCCCGGGATTGTCCAGTTTTCAATAGAAACCTATAGTGAAAACTTTGAAAATCTTCTCTGAAACTGGAAGGTTCTTAGCTTTCATACTTGGCACATAGCATCATGTTCAGGTCCTCTACAAAAATAATATAAATTATGCACATTGTGTAAAAATTGGCCGCGCCCTGGGGTAGAAACATAGAGGACGTTAACATGATGTTATGTGCCAAATATGAAGGCTAAGAACCTTCCAGTTTCAGAGGAGAAGATTTTCAAAGTTTTTACTATCTATACAGATTTGTATAAATCCTTCCTGTCTCTTGCATAAGTTGATCACATGAGATCTGTTAACTAGGCTAGTTACAAGGCCATCATGGTCTTCTTGTTTCAACTGATATTCATATCAATAGTGGGAGGTTTAGTTTTGGCTTCAGCCATAAAACAATTTTGTAGTCCTTCAGACAGTTTACTGTCAGATCTCTCCCAACTGAGAGCATTTAGCTGAGATAAGAACTAAGGAATCTAATATGTATATGTATAATTCAGCGTTTTTTCCCTTCTTTGAACGGTACCGGGGAACGGAACTACGGAATCTAATATGTATATGTATAATTCAGCGTTTTATCCTTCTTTGAACGGTACCGGGGAATGGACCCGTTCCCATTTCGACACGGACCCGTCACAGTTCAACGACAGGACCCTTCCCAATCAAAAAATTTAAATAACGGACCCGTTCCAAATCAAAATACAAAATAAATACATTTCCCAATATGTCAAATCATTTTTATACGCCCACCTAATAAAGGTGGTCGTATATTGTCGTGGCCCTGTCCGTCCGTCCGTTCGTTCGTTCGTTCGTTCGTTCGTTCATTCGTTCGTTCGTTCGTTCGTTCGTCCGTCAACATTTTGTTTGTCCGCTGTTTTCTGGGAAAACTATTTGACAGATATTAATGAAACTTCAAACAAATGTTAAATGCATCAAGATCTGAAGCTGAGTTGATTCTGAGGTTCATTTGATTTTTCATTTCAGAGTTATGGCCCTTGTCCTTAAAAAATATGCAAATAGTTTGTCCGCTGTTTTCTGGGAAAACTATTTGAGAGATATTAATGAAACTTCACACAAATGTTTAATGCATCAAGATCTGAAGCTGAGTTGATTCTGAGGTTCATTTGATTTGTCGTTTCGGAGTTATGGCCCTTTTA
Organism: Azorinus chamasolen; assembly: GCA_963576725.1. Classification (NCBI taxonomy): domain Eukaryota; kingdom Metazoa; phylum Mollusca; class Bivalvia; order Cardiida; family Solecurtidae; genus Azorinus; species Azorinus chamasolen. Next base: position 52,270,995 of record OY755250.1, on the reverse strand, counting down.
CTTAAAAAATAATGCAAATACATGCAAATAGTTTGTCCGCTGTTTTCTGGGAAAACTATTTGACAGATATTAATGAAACTTCACAAAAATGTTAAATGCATCAAGATCTGAAGCTGAGTTGATTCTGAGGTTCATTTGATTTTTCATTTCAGAGTTATGGCCCTTGTCCTTAAAAATATGCAAATAGTTTGTCCGCTGTTTTCTGGGAAAACTGTTTGAGAGATATTAATGAAACTTTACAAAAATATTTAATGCATCAAGATCTGAAACTGAAATGATTCTGAGGATCATTTGATTTTTCGTTTCAGAGTTATGGCCCTTGTCCTTAAAAAATAATGCAAATAGTTTGTCCGCTGTTTTCTGGGAAAATTATTTGAGAGATATTTATGAAACTTCACAAAAATGTTAAATGCATCAAGATCTGATGCTGAGTCGATTTTGAGGTTTATTTGATTTTTCGTTTCGGAGTTATTGCCCTTTTACTTAAAAAAATGCAAATATATGCAAATAGTTTGTCCGCTGTTTTCTGGCAAAACTGTTTGACAGATATTAATGAAACTTCATACACGTGTTAAATGCATCAAGACCTGAAGCTAAGTCGATTCTGAGGATCATTTGATTTGTTGTTTCGGAGTTATGGCCCTTGCACTTAAAAAAATAATGCAAATCTATGCATATATGAGGATGGCCATAACTTTTTCATTTGAAATGATATTTACTTCAATTTTTTTATATGGTTAAACCTTAATGTGAATTTTCACATATATTGCGGGGGTTTTGATATGTCATTTTATTCTAAAGTTATCGTCCTTGAACTTTGTGTGTTCGTTGCTTTGTTAGTCGGTCAACTTTTAGTTTGTCTGTTGTTTTCAGGGAAAACTATTAAAATGATATAAATGAAACTTAACACAAATGTTTTAAGCAACAAAATTTGAAGCTGAGTTTATTTTGAGGTTCATTCAGTTTGTCTTTACAGAGTTATGGCCGTTGCTTTTTACAAAAATCTGCAAAAATGAGGATTAGCTGTAACTTTTTTATTTAATAAGATATTCACTTCATTTTTTTAAAAAATAGTAACACCTTAATATGGAAACCAAGATCTGAAGCACAGATTAGAAAATGTCAACACTTATAAGGCATGTTGAATCAGAGAAAGTTTGCAAGTGGGCGTATTACGTACCGTATGCGGTACTCTTGTTCTCTTAATTCATACCAAACTATCCAAATTCAAACTTATCTCTTGCCATAATGTAGGTCTACAATGAACGTAAACAATCGGCGTTTTTTTGCCTTCTATAAAACTATACCAATGAATACGGATGCATTTCGGAAACGGTCCTGACAAAGATCTATACATGCCCTTTCATCGAGACTGGTTTACGTTCAGTGATAATAAATCTACAGATATTGTCAAGATTTTACAATTCCCAATCCGAAGAGTACGGTACCCGTTCCCAATTGGGTGAAAAAACCCGCTGTAATTGTTTACATTTTGACAATTTATAATCACATATGAAGTGGTAATACTAATAGTAATGTGTTAATGTACAGTTACTTCTAAATATTATTTAGGGTCCTGTATTGAAAATACAGGAGCCCTGTAGGAATCACATTGTCTGTCTGTATGTCCGTTCATATGTCTGTCTGGACGGCCAAAACGAGACTGGGTGCCTTTGAAATCCGGGGCCTTACAAAGGGCCATTTGTCCAAATTAAAGAGCCACTGTATGTCCGATATGCCCCCTCCTATTGTACAGGTGTCAGACTTAAAAGGGCCATTTTGCACTTGGACGTCCATGACACCAAAGCTTGGACAGGTTTTTAGGGGTATTTTTAGCTCACCAGAGCACAATGTGCTCAAGGTGAGCTATTGTGATACCCCTGTGTCCGGCGTCCGGCGTCCGTCTGTCCGTCTGTCCGTCTGTCTGTCTGTCTGTCCGTCTGTCTGTCCGTCAACAATTTCAAACAACTTCTTCTCTGAAACCGACTGCCCAATTGTAACCAAACTTGGTCAGATACATACTGTGGGTGGGTGCTTCAAAAGTTGTTAAAAGATAGTGGATGGGGCCATCGGTCTTGTTGCAATGGCAACCGTACACAATATCTAGAAAAATCTTCTTCTCCAGAATGACTTGTCCGATTTGAATATAGTTTTCACCAAAATGTTTCTCAGTTGATAGACTTCAAAAGTTGTTAAAAGAATTTTGATCCGGCAAAAAACATGGCCGCCAGAGGGCGTGGTCATTTTTTCCATATATGGTAATATGGAATTTTCATAGGAAAATCTTTAAAAATCTTCTTCTCTGAAACTGTAAAGCCTAGACCTTTGATATTTGGTATGTAGCATGGTCTTATGGTCCTCTACAAAAATTGTACAAATTATGGCCCCAGGGCCAAAAATGGCCCCGCCCAAGGGCTTATCAGTTTTTCATAGGAAAATCTTTAAAAATCTTCTTCTATGAAATTGTAAGGCCTAGACCTTTGATATTTGGTATGACTAGCATGATCTTATGGTCCTCTACAAATATTGTTCAAATTATGACCCCCAGGCCAAAAATGGCCCCGCCCAAGGGCTTATCAGTTTTTCAATGGAAAATCTTTAAAAATCTACTTCTCTGAAACTGTAAGGCCTAGACCTTTGATATTTGGTATGTAGCATGATCTAATGGTCCTCTACAAATAATGTTCACATTATGACCCCCGGGCCAAAAATGGCCCCGCCCATCGGTTTATCAGTTTTTCATACGAAAATCTTTAAAAATCTTCTTCTCTCAAACTGTAAGGCCTAGACCTTTGATATTTGGTATGTAGCATGATCTAATGGTCCTCTACAAAAGTGGTTCAAATTATAACCCCCCGGGCCGAAAATGGCCCCGCCCAAGGACTTATCAGTTTTTCATAGGAAAATCTTTAAAAATCTTCTTCTCTGAAACTGTAAGGCCTAGACCTTTTATATTTGGTATGTAGCATGATCTTATGGTCCTCTACAAATATTGTTTAAATTATGACCCCCGGGCCAAAAATGGCCCCGACCAAGGGCTTATCAGTTTTTCATAGGAAAATCTTTAAAAATCTTCTTCTCTGAAACTGTAAGGCCTAGACCTTTGATATTTGGTATGTAGCATGATCTTATGGTCTTCTACATATATTGTTCAAATTATGACCCCCTGGGCCAAAAATGGCCCCGCTCAAGGGCTTATCAGTTTTTCATTGGAAAATCTTTAAAAATCTACTGAAACTATAAGGCCTAGACCATTGATATTTGGTATGACTAGCATGATCTAATGGTCCTCTATATATATGTAGCTGTGGCTTGTGGTCCTCTGCCAAGAATGTTTAACTTACGACCCTGACCACTGGGCGAAACTTGGCCCTGCCTCAGGGCTTATCAGTTGTTCATGGGAAAAATATGAAATATTATTGTTCTCTGAAACCATAAGGCTTAGACCTTTAATTAATGGCATACTGCTTTGCCTTGTGGTTCTCTACCAAGGTTGTCCACATGATTTCTTGTGGTCAAAAATGGCCCCGCCCCTGGGGTTATCTCAGGTGAGCGCTTCAGGGCCTCATGGCCCTCTTGTCTGTAATGTATTTTTTCAATACCCCCTGACCCCCTGATGCCTTTAACCCTTTTCCTGTTGCATGCTTATTCCAAATTTCAATACCTGCTGAATATTCATGGACAAAATAGTTATCATGAAATATGGAAGGTGGAACATTGTAGTCATTGTAGAAAGTATAGAAACAGATCTATCAAATTAAATTAGCAAACAGAGCAGGCACTGACCCTGATCAGACGACTCCTATATCATCCGTATGGTCTGGGTCTTCTCTGTGTTTGCAAATGCGTGAAAACACATTTTTATGAAGGAAAGGGTTAAGACGATAAAACAAGGGGGCATGCCCCCTTGCTGTAAAATAGCCCCTAGTATACATGTCAACCGCTGAAAAAGTCCTCATTCACTTTTCAATCGCACGAACATCCGTCCGTCAACACTTTTGATCAGACGCGATAATTCAAACAATCTTTCACATACTACTGGTATTTATACATGAGTCTCTGTTTCAACATCTTAATAACTGCCATTTTAACTGCATCACAATCATAACCAAAACTTATACTACAGCTGTTTATATGTTCCCAACATCATGTATTAACTCCTTCACTGCCAGGCCAGTTTTTTGCATGCAAAATATGTTGTCTACTTCAACACACGTCTTAACATGCTACCTAGACATTTGGTCAAACTATCGACTAAGTGTCAAATGGCGTGGATCCAGACGTGACGCAGAAGTACTAAGCATCAAGCGTGGTTCCAAACTGTGCTTCCAATGTTACTACATTTGTAGTCGGACAGTGAATAGGTTAAATATTATAACCTTGAACACAAGATCACTGCAGGACCCTCTCATGGTCAGCTTTCTAGTTAATTTAGTAATTTTGCAACATCAAACTTGTCTGCCTTCATATGACATTCTTTACCTTTACAGGTGTTAGAAGTGCGTCATAGACTAATGCATTCAAACAGCATGACCACCAGCGATGACCAATTGCAGCGTGACACGGAAAAAATAATTAAGCTGTTAAACAGCCTGGTAGACCCGTCACAAGAAGAAAGCGACAGTGCTCAAAAAGCAATTGACAACATCAGCAAGGTATTATTCAATTGACTTCTCTATATGATAAACAATGGTAGATAAGACAATCTCGATGAATCAGGGTTGTCACGTGTTATGGAAAAGTCGGGTATCATTTTCAAAATCCAGGAATTGTCAGGGAATTTTCGGAACTGTCAGGGAAATTTGTATGTATAGACAAATGTCATAATATTATTATAGGATGAAGAAAACGAAATTGGATGCCATATATCTTAAACTTCCTCAAACATATTACATAAATTTTGAAAGAAAGGCCCAATTGAATCAAAGAGCAAGGTCGCGATTATGTTTGTATACGGAATGGTTTTCGATCAATAGCTAAAGAAGGATTTTGAATCAAAATCCTGAAACTTGGTAGTGATGTTGAACATGATATTAAGTAAATGACCCCATATGTTTTGAAATTGAAGCAATGTGGATGAAAGTTCAAGGTCATTCTAACCTTGAACAGGGATTTCATTTCAATTCCATAACAGAGGAATGCAAAAACAAATCTTAGAAATACGGGCATCATTTTTAAAATAGTTAATAATGTATCTAATGAAGTTGCAACGTTTGGATAGTGTAATATTAAGATGAATGTTCACCGCATAATTATACCCACACATTCGAAGTTTGAGAGGGGGTATATAGGAGCCAGTGTGTTGGTCGGTGGTATGTCTGTCCATGGCACAACCTGGCTTAAATCTTGTGGCAAAAACTATTTCTACATTTCTTTACCGATTTACATCAGACTTTGCATATGCATTAATTATGAAGTGTTAATCTGCATAGCACAATTTTCTCCGAAGAATTTCTCCAAAGAGTTATGGCCCCTGATTTGACTTAAAAAGGGACATATTTCCTCAAATAGTCATTAGTCACTTGTGTATTGCTCTGAAATGCTTAAGCATATGTTTTGCTATATATAGATAAATCATTGATTGCATTTTAATCGGTTTGAATCCAGATCAATCCTTTTTGATTTACATTTTAATCAGTTTGAACCCAGATCAGTCCTTTCTTTCAAAACTGTTGACATTTTAGCTCACTTGGCACGATGTGTGAAGATGAGCTATTGTGATCGCACTGTGTCTGGCGTGCATCGTCAGTTGTTCGTTGTCAACTTTATTTCTTAAAATGACATTTCCTCCTAAACTACTTGCTGGATCTTTACCAAACTTGACAGGACTGTTTCTAGGGTCAGCCTCTTCCAAAGCTGTTCAATGACTTGATTCCATGCAGAACTCTGGTTGCCATGGTAACCAATGTCAAGAAATAAAAACTTAAACAAAATACTGTAAGGCATAGGGCTGCCAAATATGTTGTGTAGAATCATCTAGTGGACCTCTACTTAGATTGTTCAAACTTTGTCCTTGGGGTCAAAATTGGCCCAACGCGGGGGTCACAAGTTTTACATTGCATCATATAGTAAATTAATCAAAATATTCTTGTCCAAACCGAAAAGCTTAGAGCTGTGATATTTGGTATTTAGCATCACCTGGTGAACCTTTACTAGGATTGTTCAAATTATGCCCCTTGAGTCAAAGACGGCCATGCCCGGGCTGGGGATCACATGTTTTACATATATAGGAATATAATTACAGTAAAACTTTCAAAATCTTCTTATCTCAAACCGAAAGACCAGAATGATATTTGGTATGTAGCATCATTTGGTGGACCTTTACCAAGATTGTTCAAATTTGGTCTCTGGGTTCAAAATTGTCCCCCCCTGGTGGTCACAAATTTTACATAAAGGATTATATAGTAAAAACTTTAAAAAAAAATTCTTGTCTGAAACTGAAAAGCTTAGAGCTGTGGTATTTGGTAGGTAGCATCATCTGGTGAACCTTTACTGGGATTGTTCAAATTAAACCCCTAGGGTAAGAACTAAGAAGTGGCTCTTCCTCAGGGGTCACAAAGTCTACTAAAACATTAAAAATCTTATAGTCAAATTCAATAAGGTCTAGAGCTACCAAATTTGGTGTGTAGCATCATCTGATGGACTTCTACTAAGAGTGTTCAAATTTTGTCCCAAGGGTCAAACTGGCTATGCCTTGGAGGTCACAAGTTTAATATTAGCATATGATTATATTGAAGAAAAAACTCAAAGGCTTAGATCTGTGATATTTGTGTTGTAAGTATTATCTAGTAGATTTCCTCAAAGACTAATCAAAGTTTGCTCTAGGGTAAAAGTACCCATGCCCTTTTGGTTGTCAGTTTACATAGAGTTATATTGTGAAATCTACAAACATATTCTCTGAAATTTATACGAGCTTTGATATAGAAAACATAGCAAACCAGGTGAGCGGTAGAGGGTCATCATGACCCTCTTGTATAGACATATGCATTTGAAAGTTGTAGTGAATGAACCTGAGATACAGTCAAACCTGTTTTTAGAGACATAGATTGGGAGAAAGCCAAAAGTGTCGTATCTCACAGGGTGTCTTTGAATTCACGTTGAAAATTTCATGGGCCAATACCAACCGCTCCAGGGTCCATGTCGTATTGATCAACATTCTTCGCGAAAACTGATGACATTTCAAATATATATCTAGGTATTACTTTTTTAGGGTTGGAAATGGAATAAACTATTTTATGATGTTACTTCTTTAGTGTCCTTATCATTAATTCTATTAATAAAAGTAAGTTTGTACACAAAACAAATCAGAAGCCCTCATAGTTTTTCGAAGCGTTTCGGCCCATTGCCACAACGAGGCCAAGCACACCTGTCTTTGACAAGCAGAGGCACATTTCTGTATGTGTGTATTTTAATTATGAGAATACAATTTATGTTATAATGAAATAAACCTTTTGAAGTGGTGTGGTTAACTTCTTGCCAAGTTATGAAACCAAATTGGCAATTAAATCACTAGAATAGCCAATTACGACATTATGACCGATTTCCGGTATAAATAAATTGATGATTAAAGCCCAGTTCATTATCAGAATGTTATGGTTGGTTAGCTGGCTATAAAAACAGTAGTGAGACACACCAACTGGACCAGATAATCCCTTATCACCTTGGGCATTAATCCTTTGACACGTTAATGAGGGCAATTAGGTACAAACACAATGATACAGTGAAAGAGCATTGTCGCTAAAAACAATGTGGTTTGCCGAGTTGGGAGTACAAATTGAGTGTCGTATGTCGCATCTGCCAGTTTGTCGCTAAATACTAGGGCTGTCACGGTTAGACAATTCTTGAACCGGTTAATCGGGAACGCCGAACCGAACCGTAACCGGTTAACCGCCATATTTATCATCCGTGTCAGACTGTATATAGGATAAAGCATGGTGCGCTATATATTTGAAAATTAAATCCTATTTGGGCCGATATAAGACTTGAAAACCTTGTTGACATCCTGCTTGACTCATTTGTTGACCGAAATCATGTAACCACTCATTTCAATCTGGTAGATTTATGGCGAAAGTGAAAGTAAGAATCGTGTTTACCTTTCGAGTCTCAACTTCCGCTAGACTGGTCTACTGTAAAATTATCAACTTCCGTTATGAATGTGTACTGACTAATAGTACAGGTTCGAATGCCCTTCCACTCTACCGTAATGCTTGTAAAAGTAATAGTACACACTACACAGAGATGAGGAAAACTGGATGAAATTGAGAACGAACAAACATTGGTTCATTGGTAGACAAGTGCATATGATAAACCACCTTTAGGCAAGTGGAAGACTGTTACCTTTCAATTAGATTTGAGAACTAGAGACAGGTTGTTTTTTTAAAAATTAGCATGTAAACGTGATACGTAGCTCGACGTGAACTATGTTTACAGAAGATGATATGTACATGTATATGGTTTACAGCCTCGAAAAGTCAGATACCTGCATTTCTCCATCATAGCATGTCGAAGGGAAACAAAATGACTTAAATGAGATATGACAGTATAAAATAATATTATTTAGCGTAATTTACTTTCCCAAATTATTACAGGCGGTTCACGGTTAGTGAAATTTTTAACCGGTTAGAACAACGAACCGAACCGTCATCGATTAACCGAGTAACCGTGACAGCCCTACTAAATACAGGTGAAATATAGAGGAAAATACATCGGGAGGAAGGAAATACTGTCGCATCTGACAGGATGTCGCTAAAAACAATGTGTCGCTAGGACAGGTTTGACTGTAATTATATCCCCGCAAAATAGTTTTTTGCAAATTTGGCATGAAACACGGGGAGAGTTGGTGTAACAAACTCCTCCTTCAGTTTTAAAGTTATTGATATTATTTTAAACAAAAATAGTACATGTGCAAAACACAATTATCCTATCTGTTTAGTGGCAGGCATTACAGAATTATCTCCACTCGAACTTTGAGTATTTTGTCATTTGGTCCTGTTACATTGGTAGTTGGTGTACTGTAACAAACTTGGATTTACAATCTAGGCTACTGTGCGGGGTTATTCTTCACCTTTAGTGATTGTTCTAGTTGTTTATGGGAGTGTACTGGAATCATCCAATTTGGCAGTCAAGCAGTCCGGCTATCTGCATTTGAACATGGGTAGTTGGTGTTGCAAACATGTCATTCAGTATTAAAGTTATTACATCCCTTTTTTGAAAAAATGGGGATATATTGTTCTGCACATGTCGGTCGATCTGTCTGTCTGTCGGTTTATCGAACGGTTTCCTATCTGATAAATGGCTTGACGTAGGATATTCACACTTGCTGTGGTGCTTAGCCATGACCACTAGATGACATCTGATGTTTTTGAGGTCACTAGGTCAAAGGGCAAGGTCTTTTGAAAATGTTTTCTGATAACTGCTCTAGGGTTTGGCTTAGGATCTTCAAACTTGCTATGGTGGTTGGCCATGGCCACCAAATGACCCATATTGTTTTAGGTACGGGTGTATCAAATTTTATAAGCAAACAGAGCAGATCCTGAAGCAGGAGCCGTCTGATCTGGGTCTACTCTGTTTGCAAATGCGTGAAAAGGGAAAATCTTTAAAACCAGTGCTCAGAATTGACTATTTGATAGGAATAGTATTCTTGTGACCGTCTATCACAATTGCTACAGTTATGTTGATTTAAAAGACCAGGTCGCCAGGGGAGGGGATAGATTCCTTATATATAAAATCGAAGTCTCTCACTTATTGGCATAACAAGTTTAATCTTAAGGCGCTCCCGCGACACTGTATTTCACATCCTGAAAATTATGGTGATGTAATTTTGTAACATTATTCGACATACACGTTTTCTTATTTTTTTCATAAAATATGTTAAGAAATCATTAAAAAGGGATATGATCCTATAGTACTACAACATTCTGAATGTCATGTTGTCAACCCTTTTACAGTTATCCTGTCACGCTGCCCTATTTTCATATACGCCGACAGGAAAAGGCTTAGTACTTTATGAAGACGCTCTCTAAAATCTGGAAACGGAAGGACGACGTCAGGTCTTTCTACTATTTCTTTTAGTTCACCTGGCACAACGTGCCAAGGTGAGCTATTTGATCGCCCTGTATCTGTCGTGCGGTGTACGATGTCAACTTTTTTCTTAAAATAACATATAGATATGATTCTGCAGCTTATGTCATGGTCAAGACCTCCCTTGTTCACGATAGAATTATAAAATTCAGTATATACATAGGCGCTGACTGATCTGGTTCTACTCAGTTTGCAAAGAAACTTGAAATAGTGCTCATATGAATAGTCTGCTACTTTACTCTTTATCAGAATTGCTAAACCATGCTGTTTCTGAAATGACATGGCCGGTGTAATGACGAATTTGTACTCCCGTAGAATGTAAATAAACACATTCTATTTATAATCAACAGTGTGTAACATAGGTGCTAATGAATCACAATGATGTTTTGACCAGCCTTGGCATTTGACACTGATCGTTCCAAGGCGGTACTCTCATATTTCTCCTGGCAAATGTATGTTTCTTTTTTTCAGTGTGAAATACTTCAGTGTTAAAGCTCATTCATTTTCAAAAAGAAATTGAGGTATTGTTACTTCTTCTGTATTGTCGACAACATCGGCATCTGTCGTTGTGAAATATAAATATTCTGAAAATGGGTGATCCTTCGAAAGCAAAAGTAAAAATGCAAACAGAGAAAATTGCAGACTCGGTTTTATTGAGTCTGTTCATGAGTAGTAATTAAAAGTGCAACATTACTCACGCCCCCTAGCACCGGCTTAAGCAGTATTTAATTTTCAAAACGATTAACATCAAAACTTATGATCCCGAAGGACCAGAAAATATAACAACACTGAGAATGAAGTATGGAGCGACTTTTTACAGCGGCCACACAAGCACTTAACACCTGCTGTTGTGAAGTACATATATTCTGCAAATGGGTGATCCTTCGAAAGCAAAAGTAAAAATGCAAAAAGAGAAAATCGCAGACTCTGTTTTATTGAGTCTGTTCATGAGTAGTACTTAAAAGTGCAACATTACTCACGCCCCCTAAATTAACATTGGCGATTTATTAAATTTTCAATCAAATATAATGAAATTTAAAACACGTGCTCATCATCACAAGGGCTACACTGTGATAGAGGACGATTACACTGTATGCCTTTTTGACAAAATTATTCCCCTTGACGGACAAATAAATAGCAGACAAATCCTGATCGTAGCTTCTTTACATTTAGAGATAATCTCATGAAATGTCACATACCTGTTATGCGTATTCTGAAATGTGCAGCAGAACAGAACCATTAAAGACAAAAAGACTTTGGTACTGAAAATATGGAGCAGCCCCGTGATCGAGTGGTAACGCGCCAGACTACTAAGCCAGAGGTTGTGGTTCGATTCCTTGCTCCAACTGTATTTCGGATGAGACTTAAAAAAAACCGAGGTCCTCGTCTCCGTATAACTATTCTGTGTTGGTGGGTCGTTAAACCCAACTCAAACAAACAAACTATCGTAATGTTATCGAAACACTACCCCTTCACTTAATAGCATGGCTCTGATTCTCTTCACCATGTCGTCCAACCTATACTTGGTTGCTCGTAAAATCAAAGAGTGTCCGCTTGTAAGTCTTTCAGTTTTATCTTATATTTGCCCAAAACTGTTTCGTCGATTTTGCAGATGCATTGCAATCCAAGATTTCAATGATTCTGTTACATTAGATGTACCTGTCTATATTAATAGAGTGATTCTCTTTTCTAGATAATTGTACCCCAAACTTAACATGAGATTAAGCAGTGTTTACTGTACAACAGTTATCCAGCGTGGTTGAAGAATGATAGGAGAAACAGGAGAAACTTTAAACTAGAAAATTGTGTCTGTAAGACACAGTGATGCCCCCGTGTGGGTGCTTAGCTAGCTGCATGTAAAATTCCTAAGTCATTTGACCTTGACATTGGTCTTTTAATGAAAGTATGGATGGTATTTTATATGTACGTTGGTGTATATGCATTTGAATGCTAATAGCTACAATAGTTAGGGAGATATAAGACGAAAAAACTGTGACATCCAACTGCACGTAAAATTCCTAAGTCATTTGACCTTGACCTTGGGCTTGCGGGCAGAATGGGTTGGGTGTGCAATGAAAGTATGGATGGTGTTTAATGTGTATATGCAATTCCATGGCAATAACTACAGTTGTTAGGGAGATATGATACAATGAAAAAACTGTGACAAAAAACTGCATGTAAATGTGACAACCAACTGCACGTAAAATTTCCAAGTCATTTGACCTCGACCTTGGGCTTGCGGGCAGCATGGGTGGGGTGCCAAATGATGGTACAGATGGTAATTGATGTGTATGTGAAGTTTCATGTGTATAAGTGTAGAAATTACTGACTTATAAACACTTGAAAAACTGTGACAACCAACTGCAACCTAAAAGCGTGACACACGGACAGACAGACAGACGGACGGACATGTGCAAAACATAATGCACCCTGACTATGGTCAACGGGGGCATAAAAAATGTGCAAACACTGTTATAACAGCAACTCTTCAGTTCTAGTCAGAACTAACAAACGGCGTAACAGCCCCCACCCCTTTCCCCCGTTATCCTGCAAGGACTTTATAATTGAGTGGTATCTAACTGCCGACGACAGGCAGTCTGTTAATCCCAGTTGGCAACAATTGTGTTTTTCAGTTGGGTTTACTGTAACTTCAACAATATTTCACTTGTTCCGTGACGTTCAGTTAATTATCGTCGAGTATATCCGACTTCACAAGCACAGACAAACACATGGGTATAATCGTCGACCTTCCAAAAAACCAACCGAGAGGCTTCCCCGCATAAGATATTCGCCTCTGGCAAGGCAGGGGTGAGGGTCTATGTGATTCGCACCCGGAGACCATAACCGCTTGGACGCGGAAGCCCTTCAACCATTGTTTTCTTTGAAATAACCGAATGCTTCACTCAGCTCAAACTTCTACCCTAAGCTTGTCGAATTCGAATGTAATGCCTTGTTTGGTCAAACATCTGGGATCAAGTTAAGACGCCGAGTAATTCAGCATCTCATCCGGATCCAAGTTGTTTGCATGTTCTTTTACGACTCATTTTTTGTTATGCATGGTGCTGTGCCTTTGGCTGGAGAGCGCCGCTACGGCTCAACATATCTGACTTCAGATCTTCCTGTAATTTTTGAGGTACACCAGGCACTTACCCAGTCGTTCACTTCATATTGACACTGACGAACCAGTTGTAATACTATCCCTTAAATCCTGAGCGCCATGGAGGGAAACCATGTTTACCTTTCACGCAGCGACTCATAGGCTATGATAACTGGTGGTTTACTTGCTCCAACATCAAGTATCGGGATAACACGGTGTCTCATCCGGATAAAAACTGTTTGACACTCATTCAGCATGTCTATGAGGAATCAAACCAATGTGTGAAGCTTTAAACATGATGCAGATTTTTTATGGAATGTTAAGTGTTATCTAGACAAGTCACTGATGAGACAAATGCCCCCGAAACCACATTGATTTACAAGTCGGCAACAATGCATATTGGATCAACGGGTCATAACTCTGCAGTTACAATTCCAACCCATTCAAAAAGTGCATGATGCATAAGTACACCTGATAGTGACTACGTATACATATGAAGTTTCATTCAAATTTTTTTAAAACTATATAAAAAAGCTCGCTGACAAAGGTTTTTCTCTAGTTTGACCGACCAACTAATCGGCCAAAAGGCCGACCAATCGACTGATAAGTTGAAACCCGCGAAACAAAGCTTTTTGGGTATAATTTTAAAGGGGAGTCATTTTTCTACAGGAGTACATATTCTATGTGAGGGGAGTCATAATTATTACGGGTCCATTGCCAGGGGAGTACTTATTCGTTGACGAATAAGTATCCCTTTGGTCGTAGAAAATGGACTGGTGAGTACAAATTCTACGGAAGTACATATTCGTCATAACAATACACTGGCCGTGGTGGGGCCTTACTAAATCTCTTTTATATAACTATAGGGAAAACTTTCTCAAAGTTCACTCAACCATGTTGATATATTTTAAACAACATGGCCGCCAAGCAGTGATATGACTATAGAGAAACCCCATTTAAGCTCACCAGAGCACAAAGTGCTCAGGGTGAGCTTTTGTGATTGCCTGATGTCCGTCGACGTCCGTCGTCCCGCGTCAACAATTTGAACCTTTAAAAATCTTCGCCTCTGAATCTACAGGGTTCTCAGCTTTCATGTTTGGCACATAGCATCATCTGTAGGTCCTCTACAAAATGTATATACATGTAAATTATGCTCCTGGGGACAACATTGGCCCCGCCCCAGGGGTGTCTTGTTTCTATTGAAATACGAGTTTGAAAATCTTCTCCTCTGAAACTGGAATGTTCTCAGCTTTCATATTTTTCACATAGCATCATGTTCAGGTCCTCTACAAAAGTTATATAAATTATGCCCCTGGGGTCAAAATTGACCCCGCCCCAGGGGTGGTCACTTTTCAATAGAAACATATAGTGAAATCTTTGAAAATCCCCTCTGAAACTGGAAGGTCCTCAGCTTTCATATTTGGCACATAGCATCATCTTCAGGTCCTCTACGAAGGTTATATAAATTACGCCCCTGGGATAAAATTGGCCCGCCCCAGGGGTGGTCAGTTTTCAATAGAAACATATAGTGAAATCTTTGAAAATCTTCTCCTCTGAAACTGGAAGGTTCTCAGCTTTGATATTTGTCACATAGCATCATATTCACATTCTCGACAAAAGTTATAAAATTATGCCCCTGGGATCAAAAATGGCCCCGCCCCAGGGGTGGTCAGTTTCAATAGAAACATATAGTGAAAACTTTGAAAATCTTCTCCTCTGAAACTGGAAGGTTCTCAGCTTTCATATTTGGCACATAGCATCATGTTCAGGTCCTTTACAAATTTTATATAAATTATGACCCTGTGTTAAAATTGGCCCCACCCCAGGGGTGCCTTGTTTTCTATAGAAATATATAGTAAAACTTTGAAAATCTTCTCCTCTGAAACTGGAAGGTTCTCAGCTTTCATATTTGGCTCATAGCATCATGTTCAGGTCCTCTACAAAGTGTTTGTGTGGCGGCCGTAAAACGTCGCTCATACTTCATTGTCAGTGTTGTTATACCTTCTGATCCTTCGAGATCATGGATTTCAGTACTTCTTGTTCTGAAAATTGAATACCGCTTCTCAGAAAAACCGAGTCTGCAATTTTCTCTTTTTGTGTTGCAATTTTTGCTCTCGGGGGATCACCTCCCTTCATAATTTATATAAATTATGTCCCTGGGGTAAAATTTTTTAGTCCCACCCAAGGGTTAGCCAGTTTTCAATAGAAACGTATAGTGAAAACATTGAAAAATTTCTCCTCTGAAACTGGAAGGTTCTTAGCTTTCATATTTGGCATATATCATCATGTTCAGGTCCTGTACAAAAGTTTTATAAATTATGCCCCAGGGGTCAAAATTGGCCCCGCTCCAGCGATGGACAGTTTTCAATAGAAACATATTGTGAAAACTTTGAAAACCGTCTAGTCTGAAACTAGAAGGTTCTCAGCTTCCATATTTGGCACATGGCATCATGTTCAGGTCCTCTTCAAAAGTTATATAAATTATGTCCCTGGGGTCAAAATTGGCCCCGCCCCAGGGTTAGCCAGTTTTCAATAGAAGGATATAGTGTAAACTGTGAACATCTTCTCCGAATCTATAGGGTTCTCAGCTTTCATATTTGGCAGATAGCATCACGTTCAGGTCCCCTACAAAAGTTATATAAATTGTGCCCTTTGGGTCAAAATTTGCCCCACCTCAGGGCCAGCTAATTTTCTATAGAAACATACAGTGGAAACTTTGAAAACCTTCTCGTCTGATTGTCTGGTGAGCGCTTCAGGGCCATTCTGGCCCTCTTGTTTGGTGTTGGTAGAAACTGTGGAGTCGACTCTGTCATGATTTCCTATGCATGCAGAGCAGACTCCAGGAGCTGTCTGATCTTGGACTACTCTGTTTTCAAAGACGTGAAAAGATGTTCCTATGAATAGTTCGCTGGTTGCTCTTTACTTAAATTTCTGAAACCATGCTGTTTCTGAAAAAACCGTGGCCGGACATGGGGTAAAGAGTGGTTAAACTGCTTTATATGACTATAGGGAAAGATTTTTCAAAGTTAACAAACCCATACTGAGATCATGAAAAAACATGGCTACCAAGGGTAGGACTAAGTTTATGTTTCCTTACATTACTGTAAGAAAAACGATGCATTATATGAAAAGGTTTCTAACCTAGTGAATAGCCTATATACTTGTAACCTTATTATTTAGATCCAGACCGTTTTTTAAAGTGCAGTGTAAATGTACGAGGTTTCATTATTTTTGCACTAGGCATTTGATTTACTCCTAAATATGCATATTATTGCAGTTGAGGGACAAAACACTGGACATCACCACCAACAACGAAGTCATAGTACTGACATCAAGAATGAATGCTGTAGAGGGAGACCTAGCCATTCTTAAGGATAGATGCAATGAGCTTACTAAAACAACAGGAGATTTACAATCCCTTGAGGCAGAGATTGATCAGGTACAAAAAGCATCAAAGCTTTTAAAGATTTTTTAAAGCTGCATGTTCACATCTGTTACGAAAAAACAAGTTCAATAGACACCTTTTCTCCAATTTATCCGATATTTCTAGAACCCTAATCAGTATAAACGTTTGTTGTTGCTTGGCAGACAATGCAAACTTATGATCTATTAAAATAAAGTCATCACACATTTTCTATTTAAATTTTGATACTAATATCGAACCCTATAGCTATTATTGTCAACAATAAACAAAGACATTATATATAAATCTCAGTGCAAACTCGGACTTAAAAATGGTTTAACAAGATTCACACCATGTACACTTTTATAATATGCATTTATATGTTATACAGTCATGTACTGATACGATGTATAGTAATCTCTTGATACAAAGACCATGTCTGATGCTGGGAGTGGGAGTAATGTTGTGTTCAAAATGTTCCTATAATGTCTTTTACCATTACAGAAGAGGGTATGTCTTCTTATGCAAAGGTACAATACATAGAGGATCTTACATGAGTGTTCTTGATTATTGGATTTATTAAATGAGTCTTTTTAAAATGATAAAAAAACTCTCTAAGTTCGTTTTTAGAAGTGCCAGGTGAGGTATTTTGAGGGGGCTGGCTCCGGCGTCCGTCGTCGTGCATATGTGCGTCGTCAACAATTTAATTAAACATCTTCTGCTCTGAAACTACAACGCCTAGAGATTGGATATTTGGTATGTGGAATCATCTAATGGTCGTCTACAAGGATTTTCAAATTATGACCAAATATGGCCCGCCCTGGGGCTTATCAGTTTTTCTTAGGAAAGTCTTTAAAAATCTTCTTCTCTGAAACAGTAAGGCCTAGACATTTGATATTTGGTATGTAGCAACATCTATTGGTCCTCTACAAAGATTGTTCAAATTATGACCCCTGAACCAAAAATGGCCCCGCCCCGGGGCTTATCAGTTTTTCATAGGAAAATCTTTAAAAATCGTCTTCTCTGAAACCGCAAGGCCTAGACCATTGATACTTGGTATGTAGCATTATCTAATGGTTCTCTACAAAGACTGTTAAAATTATGACCCCTGGACCGAATATGGCCCCGCCCCGGTGCTTATCAGTTTTTCATAGGAACATCTTTAAAATTCTTCTTCTCTGAAACCGTAAGGCATAGACATTGATATTTAGTATGTAGCATCATGTAATGGTCCTCTACAAAGATTGTTCAAATTATGACCCCTTGACCAATAATGGCTCCGCCCTGGGTCTTATCAGTTTTTCATAGGAAAATCTGTAAAAATCGTCTTCTCTGAAACCGTAAGGCCTAGACCATTGATATTTGGTATGTAGCATCATCTGTTGGTCCTCTACAAAGATTGTTCACATTATGACCCCTTGACCAAAAATGACCCCGCCGCGGGGCTTATCAGTTTTTCATAGGAAAATCTTTAAAAATCGTCTTCTCTGAAACCGTAAGGCCCAGACCATTGATATTTGGTATGTAGCATTATCTAATGGTTCTACAAAGATTGTTCAAATTATGACGCCTGGACCAAATATGGCCCCGCCCCGGGGCTTATCAGTTTTTCATAGGAAAATCTTTAAAAATCTTCTTCTCTGAAACTGAAAGGCCTAGACAATTGATATTTGGTATGTAGCATCATGTAATGGTCCTCTACAAAGATTGTTCAAACTATGACCCCCGAACCAAAAATGACCCCGGCCAGGTGCTTATCAGTTTTTCATAGGAAAATCTTTGAAAATCTTCTCATAAACTGTAGGGCCTAGACCTTTGAAATTTAGTATGTATTATCATCTAATGGTTTTCTACCAAGGTTGTTCAAATTATGACCCCTGGACCAAAATGGCCCCGCGTCTGGCTTATCAGTTTTTCATAGGAAAATCTTTAAAATCTCCTGTGAAATTGTAAGGCCCGAACTTTGAAATTTATATGAAGCATCATCTAATGTTCCTTTATTTAGATTGTTCAAATTTTAAAATCAAGGCCTAAAATTATGACCTTTGGTTTCATATTGGCCCTAATCTGAAGCTTACTTATTTTTACATAGAAATACAGTGTATGCATATGTCTATAGTAACCAGGTGAGCGATTTAAGGCCACCATGTCCCTCTTGTTTGTCGTTTTAAAAAGACATTTTCTAAATCCAAGAACATGAATGCAAGATTCTATTTATGACATCAACACAAATGTTTTTTGAAGCCAATTTTTCAGCAGTAACGTGGATTGTT
Source organism: Azorinus chamasolen (assembly GCA_963576725.1). NCBI lineage: Eukaryota > Metazoa > Mollusca > Bivalvia > Cardiida > Solecurtidae > Azorinus > Azorinus chamasolen. The sequence goes on along the minus strand of OY755250.1, from coordinate 52,252,142 downwards.
ATATATTCTCCTTACATATAGAAATGATGAATGAAAGGTGCTATTAGGTTCGCTAAGTAACTGGGACAAAGTAGGTCCAAAATTTCCAACTGTTTTGACTTACTGTCATATCAACCAGGATATAATTTAGACATCTCTTGTATTCCATTCAACTGTGTTAATTTATGATAACAAAAACCTACAGAAACACGTCAAAATCAATTTTGAGTTACAGTTTCGACATACAAACACTTCAAATTATGACGTCACTGTACACAACATGTGTTTGTGTAAAGTGCGCCAATTGCTCATAGTTTAAAAGTAGACCAATACAATTCGCCTACGCGTCTAACACTCACTGTCAATGAGATTCAAAATGCGCATTTGTGTTGGTATATTAAGCCCTTCATTGAATAAGTTTATTGAAATGGACAAAAGATTCAGGGATACGAACTGCTGCATAAAACTCAGTTGGGACAGGAGAAAGATTTTTGCAATCAGTTGTTTTGGAGTATATAACATATTTGAAATATGTTTGAGCTGTGCTGGATTCAGATGACTATAGTTGTTGATTGACGAGATATTTTTATGAGTAGAAATCTGCATAAACGAAAGGACATGCGTTGAAGAAAATGTTGTTGAGGCAAATTTTTGTTTAGAATGGATGGTTTTGGTCAGAGTAGCTGGTAGGTCTTTTTTTGCATACATTTTGTAGATATTTACTGACAGTGATTATAATGTTTATTATTTTATCGAAATTAAGCGCAAGTGCCAACAGTCAATTGCCATCTATCCTGACTCAATCGTTGACCGATAGGTCACCGTCCTCCAGTTTGTTTGTTTCGACAGCGCGTATGAATACAGTTAGGTCGTTCGAATGTTATTCACTAGTGAATATATGCCTGTGAATATCAAAATACAGTAAAACGGCGATAATCCGAGGAGCGATTTTCCGAGTATATGGCCTAATCCGAGGGAATTTGTATGGTCCGGACATGAAATCTATTATTTCAATACAACTATGTACCGTGTAATCCGAGTCTCGATAATCCGATTTTTCGAGCACGCTTCTCGGTCCCTTCAATCAATTGCTTCATTAAATTACCTGCCTAATCCGAGCATGCATCGCGGACACTTCGAAGTCAATTTATCACACCTCCATTGTTGATGTCTCGCGACTCCGTGTGTCCCCAGCAATTAGAGGTGCCACTGTGTTAGTTTGCTACTATGTGTGAATAACACCGGGTCCAGCAGTATACACGTATGTTGGCAGTAATTGTGAGCGCATAATTGTGTATAATGCATCGATTCTTTACTTATATATAAGTAAAACGGTAAACACCATTCACAGCCGAGACCGAAGTTTCACTGTAGTTTGCTCCGTTCAACGGACCCTTCACAATAAACCCAAATTTGGTTTCAAACTATTAGACATAGTAGTCGTAGCTTCTAACCTCATACTTATGGATTTGAGTTTGCCTAAGTTTCCATTCGTCGACATTTCATTTTAGTTTAGGATGTTTAAAAACAATATCGCTTCGCTCCCGTACTGTTTCGTGATAAGAAAAATCAGGGCGAGTTGAATTAATTAATAATCGGAACACTCGGTGTTATTCGTCTAAAATACTCAATAAAGATTGTTTACTCTCGTAATAAGCGTTTGGTTGAACGAGACTTTTCTAAAAATACGCAAACATATCAATTTATCTTTTATGCATTCTGTAGGCAAACAACACATGTATGTGCATACACTGTACGATATATTTGACATGTTGAATCCACAAAGTATGAATTCATGGATAATCCGAGGGTAGCGGTAATCCGAGCATTTTCTCAGTTCCCGACAGTCCTCGGATTATCGCCATTTTACTGTATACATAATAGTGTTATGTCACCCTGAGGCCACGATTTATGTTATAAATGTACATATACATGTATGTATTCATCAATATATTGAATATACCTGTTCATTAGTGGGATGGTATTCCCGTACTTCATTCTCAGTATTTTCTGGTCCTTCGGGATCATTGGTTTTCATGTTATTAGTTTTGAAAATTGAATACTGCTTAAGCCGGTGCTAGGGGGCATGAGTAGTGTTGCACTTTTAATTACTATTCATGAACAGACTCAATAAAACCGAGACTGCAATTTTCTCTTTTGCATTTCTACTTTTGTTTTCGAAGGATCACCCATTTTCAGAATATATGTACTTCACAACAGCAGGTGTTAAGTGCTTGTGTGGCGGCCGTAAAAAGTCGCCCCGTACTTCATTCTCAGTGTTGTTAGCTCACCTGAGCCAAAGGCTCAATGTGAGCTATTGTGACCTCCTGTCGTCCGTCTGTCCGTTCACTTTTATTTCAAATGACTTCTCCTAAACCACTTAGAGAATTTCAACCAAATTTCACAGAAATGTACCTTAGGGTGTCCTCTATCAAGGTTGTTCCAATCATGACCCCCGGGCAAAAAATGGCCCCACCCCACTACTTTTTAAGGTTTTTTTAAATCTTTAAAAATCTTCTTCTCTGAAACCACACTTTCTAGAGCTTTGGTATTTGGTATATAGCATCATCAAATGGTCCTGTTCCAAATTTATTCAAATGATGACCCCGGGCCAAAAATGGCCCTTCTGTGGGGCTTGTAATTTTTACATAGACTTATATAGGGAAACCTTTAAAAAATCTTCTTGTCTGAAACCACATAATCTAGAGCTAAGATATTTGGTATGAAGTATCACCTGATATACCACTACCAAGTTTAGTTCAAATAATGACCCCTGGGCCAAAAAATGGTCTCACCCTGGGGCTTTAGACTTCTTAACATCAGAAACTACAGTTAAAAAGTTTCCCCCTGAGCAATGTCCTCACAGTTATTTCCCTTGTCTCATCAGCATAGCCATAAGGGACAAAGGGAGATAACTGCATTGGAGTTCTAGTACCTCTTGAATAGTTATTCTATTTGTAACTATTTATCATAAAATATGGAAGGTGGATCAGTGTAGCTGTTTTATCCAGTCACCAGGCTTCTCTAGTGACATAATAAAGGGGGTGCAAATAAACTTAGGTTTATTAGGTTACTTCCGGTAGTGGAAGGTTTATTAGGTTAGTAGATAGGCGTAATGATTCTATAACCATGGAACTATTTTAGTTTTCTGTAAATATTCATAAACATGTTGATGGAATAGATCTAAAAGATCTATTTGGTCACCAGAAGAATTATTCAAATGAGAAAAAATAAAAATAATTGGCTACGGCTGGATTCGAACCCGCGCCTGATCCTTCAAAAACTAATTCTAATCTCTCTAGAGACGTCGCCCTTACCGATTACGCCACTGAGGCCACATACAAAATGACGTTGATTTATCACTTTTATTAATTTAATCCACCGCTGGCAAAACCCGTTTTTGATAAAATCAAACCTGGAAGCAAAGATTGACAGATAAATAGTAAATGTTTTCTTTTCACTCTCATGATTATTTGATTGATAAACTCTTACAGTGGCGGTGATAGTCATAAACCTAAATATAGCCTGTTCAGTTCCATCGATTTCTGAGTGACGTTAGGTAGAATCTAAAAATAGAAACCGAGACTACGTAACTCGAATTTGACCGAAGAATATAGATCATGTCTATTTGAAATAACTTATCGACCCTCGATTCAAATCATCTTATTTTTCAAATTCAACCACGTTTCCCTTCTAGTAATACAAGTATCGAAACTATATTCCTCTGCGGTAGCTCATTAGATCTATTTACGTCTAAATGGAAGTGAAAAGGGAGGGATCCGTTGATCGAAAAACTGCATTTTCAATGTAAATTATTTCAAGAGTGTTATGAGTCTATAAAAAAGACATTTAACTATATTAACTGGATAAATCGAATAATAGGTTAGTGCCGTAGATGGGATGCCTTTATCCGACTCGGAGAGAAAACAGTTGAGGCTCGGCAAGCCTCGCCTCAACGTTTTCTCCCCTCGTCGGATAAAGCGTCCCATCTACGGCACTAACCTATTATTCTCTATTTAGAAGGCATAGAAACAGATCTATCAAATTCCATTAGCAAACAGCAGACCGTGATCCTATAGGAGCCACCTTATCTGGGTCTACTCTGTTTGCAGATGCCTGAACAAGTTTATATAAGGGAAATTAAGGGATAAATAGACTTCTTCACATCAGAAACTACAGTTAAAAGATTACAGCACTTGGCAGTAAAATCTCTCCAGGTCAATCCATTACTCTTAACTCTTTGCACGCTAGTGGTGAAACTGTGATTACCTATGCAAACAGTTTGGATCCAGATGAGAGGCCGCATAATGTGGCGTCTCATCAGGATCCAAACTGTCATCTTAACCATGAAAGTAAGTTTATTTTGAGAACTGAAGCAGATGACAATAAGTTTTTGTTGCAGACGAAAAATTAAAGGCATTTTGAAAGGATTGTTGACCCATTAACCCCATAGTGTAGTGTAAGTGATTTGTGGTGCTGCAGCAGGTAATTTCACAGCTAGATGTTATCATAGGTCTTTGCACTATGTTATGTTTGTTTCTGCAGTTAATTTATGTGATTGGGGAAAAAAATTAGTTTCATTATGATCATTTATTTTAATAAATTTTATTATGCGAGTCTTCATTGATTGCATTTAGTTAAAATTTAGGTGTTTTATAAAGTCTTTTCTCCTTGCTACTAATTGTATATATTTTAATTTGATTTTTAAAACAAATAATGTCTTAAGTTAATCAAAATTATTGTCAGTCAATAATTAATGTTACTCAAAAAATTAGTAACTCTTCTCAATTTCAATTGTTAAAAAAACTAATGACCAGTTTAATTGACTTATCATCAGATATTCACACCTAGAGCTAGAATTATTTCTAAACACCTATAAACCCTTTACCTGTTCGCTTTGACAAAAATTGATCTGGGTCTACTCTGTTTGCTAATGCGTAAAAACATTTTATTTCTATAAGAGAAGTTTTAGTTTTGATAAAAACTGTAAAATCAAATCTATATCTTGTCAAATGCAAACAGAGCAGACCCTGAACAGACAGCTTCTATAGGAGACGTCTTATCTGGGTCTACTCTTATTTTTAATGCGTAAAACACAATATTTCTGTGAAGAGAAGTTTTTGCTTTGACAAAAACTAGAATCGGATCTATATTGTGTCAAAAGAAACAGAGCAGACCCTGATAAGACAGCTTCCATAGGAGTCGTCCGATCTGGGTCTAGTCTTTTTGCTAATGCGTAAAAACAGGTTTTTATGAGGGAAAGGGTTAAAAGATTTTTAAAGATATTTTTATTGGTCATTTCATACAAAAACTGGCATTATGTACTGCCTAGCACTTTATTTGCCTATATACCTGGATCAAGGTATATTTGCATAGCTTTATTGACGTCATTTGAATTTCTCAAATACCAGTTTTAGGCATTTTGAGCTAAGGCAAAATTGGCAGAAGTTGTAAACAGTAACTCAGGTGAGCGATATAGGGCCAATGGCACTCTTGTTATATTTTCTGGTCCTTCGGGATCATAGGTTTTCATGTTATTAGTTTTGAAAATTGAATACTGCTTAAACCGGTGCTAGGGGGCGTGAGTAGTGTTGCATTTTTAATTACTACTCGTGAACAGACTCAGTAAAACCTCTGCAATTTTCTCTTTTGCTTTTCTACTTCTGCTTTCGAAGGATCACCCATTTTCAGAATATTTGTGACATGGTATTATTCATTTAACCCTTTATCTAAAAGAAATCATAATGACATCATAAAAATGAATTACCAGAATTGTTATAATGAATAAGACTTGTTTCCTAAAAACAATAGGGTTCTCAGTTTCATCTTTGGCACGTAGTATCATCTGTATGTCCTCTACAACAGTTATGTAAATTATTTCACTGGGGTCCAACTGGATATACCCCAGGGGTGTCTCGTTTTCTGTACAAACATATAGTAAAATTTTCCTCTCTGAATCTAGAAGATGCTCAGCTTTGATATTAGGCACATAGCATCATCTGTAGGTCCTCTACAATATTATATAAATTATGCCCCAGGGGTCAAATGTAGCCCCACCCCAGGGCTGGCCAATTTGCTATAGAAACATATAGTAAACATTTTGAAACTCTTCTCTTCTGAAACTGGAAGATTCTCAGCTTTCATATTTGGCACATACATGTAGCATCAACTTCAGGTATTTTACAAAGCTATACAAATTATGCCCCTGGTGTCAAAATTGACCATGCCCCAGGGGTACCTTGTTTTATATAGAAACCTATCATGCAAATTATGAAAATCTTCTCCTCTAAAACTGGGAATTTCTCAGCTATCATATTTGGCACATAACATTATCTTGGAAGTCCTCTACAAAAATGAGGCCCACCCCAGGGACGGCCAGTTTTCTATAAAAAACATATAGTGAACTTAGGGATGCCTTGTACAAACATGTAGTAAAACCTTTGAATATCTTCTCCGAAGCTGGAAGGTTCTCGTCTTTGTAATAGGTAAATTTGATGTCAATATTACCCTGCCCCAGGGGTGGCCAGTTTTGTATAGAAACATATATAGTTTTGTATAGAAACATATACTATAGTGAAAACTTTGAAGAGCTTCTCCTGAAACTGCAAGGTTTTCAGCTTTCATATTTGGCACATAGCATCATGTTCAGGTCTTCTACAAAAATATATAATTGTGCCTCTTGGGTCAAATGTGGCCCCGCCCAAGAGGTGCCTATTTTATATAGAAACATACGGTGAAAACTTGAAAATCTTATTTTCTGGATCTGAAAGGTTCTCAGCTTCATATTGGCACATATCAACTTTAGGTCTTCTACAAAAGCTATACAAGTACAGTTGAACTTCGATAAGTCGAACATCAAGGGACCGTACAAATTAGTTCGAGATAACAGATGCTTGAGTCATCTGATTTCTAATCTGAACGATTTGCCAAGACCACAGCTTAAAACAGGTGCAGGAGCTTTCAGCATTACTTTAGACCTGTATTAAGCTGCCACATGTATTTCTAGGTTTCTGTATACGTTTTAGAGCAATTCTTTAGTGTTAGTTTTAGAAGGACTGGACTTTTTGTTCGAGTTATCCCGAAGTTCTGGATTTATATGAGTTCGAGATAACGAAGTTCAACTGTATATACCCCTGGGGTCAAAATGTACCATGTTAAAGGGGTATAGTGAACATTTCGAAAGTCTTCTCTGAAATGGATGGTTCTTAGCTTTAATATTTGGCATGTAGCATTATCGGCAGGTCCTCTACAAAAGTTATGTATAAATTATGCCCCTGTGGTCAAAATTTGCCCCGTCCCTGCGGTGGCCAGTTTTTTGTAGAAACATATAGTGAAAATGTTGAAAATTCTTCTCCTCTGAAACTGGAAGGTTCATAGCTTATATACTCGGCACATAGCATCATGTTCAGGTGCTCTACGAAAGTTATATAAAATATGCCTCTGGGTCAAATGTTGCCCAGCCCCAGGACTGGCCAGTTTGCTAAATAGAAACATATACATGTAGTGAAAATTTTGAAAATATTCTCCTCTGAAAATGGAAGGTTCTCAGCTTTCATATATGGCACATAACATCAATTTCAGGTCTTCTACAAATGTTATAAATACAAATTATGTCCAATGGGTCGAACTTGATCTTTCCCCAGGGGTGCCTTGTTATATATATAGATACATATTGTGAAAACTTTGAAAATCTTCTCTGATGAATTGGAAGGTTTTCAGCTTTCATTCCTCTACAACAGTTATATAATATCACTGGGAATTGTGTCGCTTGGATCAAATGAGGACTGCCCATGGATGACCAGTTTTCTATAGAAACATAAAGTTGGCACCCATATGTGGTGCCACAGTGATTTTTTAGCTCACCAGAGCACAAAGTGCTCAAGGTGAGCTATTGTGATACCCCTGTGTCCGGCGTCCGGCGTCCGTCTGTCCGTCTGTCCGCACTCACCAAAGGGTAGTTGTGTGACTTTTTCTAACTAGTCCCACAAGTAAAATCATTAACCTGGCCATCTCTTGTGACATTAACCTGGCCATTTCTTGTGACATTAACCTGGCCAGTTGTGTGACATAGGGTTAGGGTTAGGGTTAGCTTCCAGATCATTCTTTTCCAAAGTTAGAGCCAAAAATAGTTTTTCTTGTGGAACTAGTCACACAAGAAAAGATCAAAGGAAAAAGTCACACAACTACCCATTTGTTAGCACGTCCGTCTGTCAGTCTGTCCGTCTGTCCGTCTGTCTGTCCGTCAACAATTTCAAACGACTTCTTCTCTGAAACCGACTGCCCAATTGTAACCAAACTTGGTCAGATACATACTGTGGGTGGGTGCTTCAAAAGTTGTTAAAAGATAGTGGGCGGGGCCATCGGTCTTGTTGCCATGGCAACTGTACGCAATATCTAGAAAAATCTTCTTCTCCAGAATGACTTGTCCGATTTGAATATAGTTTTCACCAAAATGTTTCTCAGTTGATAGACTTTAAAAGTTGTTAAAAGAATTTTGATCCGGCAAAAAACATGGCCGCCAGAGGGCGTGGTCATTTTTTCCATATATGGTAATATATGAAAATCTTTAAAAATCTTCTTCTCTGAAACCATTCTGTCCTAGACCATTGATATTTGGTATGTAGCATGATCTTATGATCCTCTACAAAGAATGTTCAAATTATGACCCCCGGGCCAAAATTGGCCCCGCCCAAGGGCTTATCAGTTTTTCATTGGAAAATCTTTAAAAATCTTCTCTGAAACTGTAAGGCCTAGAACTTTGATATTTGGTATGTAGCATGATCTTATGGTCCTCTACAAAGAATGTTCAAATAATGACCCCTGGGCCAAAAATGGCCCCGCCCAAGGGCTTATCAGTTTTTCATAGGAAAATCTTTAAAAATCTTCTTCTCTGAAACTGTAAGGCCTAGACCTTTGATATTTCGTATGTAGCATGATCTTATGGTCCTCTACTAAAGTTGTTCAAATTATGACCCCCAGGACAAAAATGGCCCCCCCCCCAGGGGCTTATCAATTTTTCATAGGAAAATCTTTAAAAATCTTCTTTTCTGAAACTGTAAGGCCTAGACCTTTGATATTTCGTATGTAGCATGATCTTATGATCCTCTACAAATATTGTTCAAATTATGACCCCCGGGCCAAAAATTGGCCCCGCCCAAGGGCTTATCAGTTTTTCATAGGAAAAGCTTTAAAAATCTTCTTCTCGGAAACTGTAAGGCCTAGACTTTTGTTATTTGGTATGTAGCATGATCTCATGGTCCTCTACAAAAGTTGTTCAAATTATGATCCTCGGGCCAAAAATGGCCCCGCCCAAGGGCTTATCAGTTTTTCATAGGAAAATCTTTAAAAATCTTCTTCTCTGAAACTGTAAGGCCTAGACCTTTGATATTTCGTATGTAACATGATCTTATGGTCCTCTACAAATATTGTTCAAATTATGACCCCCAAGCCAAAAATGGCCCCGCCCAAGGGCTTATCAGTTTTTCATAGGAAAATCTTTAAAAATCTACTGAAACTGGAAGGCCTAGACCTTTGATATTTGGTATGTAACATGATCTAATGATCCTCTACAAATATGTAGCTGTGGCTTGTGGTCCTCTGCCAAGAATGTTTAACTTACGACCCTGACCACTGGGCAAAACTTGGCCCTGCCTCAGGGCTTATCAGTTTTTCATGGGAAAAATATAAATATTATCTTTCTCTGAAACCATAAGGCTTAGACCTTTAATTAATGGCATATTGCTTTGCCTTGTGGTTCTCTACCAAGGGTGTACACATGATTTCTTATGGTCAAATATGGCCCGCCCCTGGGGTTATGTCTGGTGAGCGCTTCAGGGCCTCATGGCCCTCTTGTTTACAAATTTTCTTGCATGAGTCCTGGGACTCGATAAACAGCAAATCTGCGAGTCCCCAAACTGAAAGAATGAGTCCAAATTTTGATATTCTATGAAAATACATTAAAGCACCCAGTCAAAGGTATTTATAAGACTGGCCTTTTCATACTAATAGCTGATGAAAAACTGGGTATTGATAATAATTAAGGTATGCTTCAAAATTAAATTTTGTTAGAAATTTCAATGCATTATTGGGACTCACATAATTTGAAACTGTGCATCCTCAGAGAATTTTACGAGTACAGGACTCGGGACTCGCAGGTAAAAAAATCACTGTGGTGCGCGTATATTTATGCTTTGTTTGGATGTGAAGATATAATAGATCATTCAGTCCTAATATTTTAGTAAGTTGATTTAAATTTTCCGTTTTTGCAATATAAGTACATGTATATATTTATATGGCTCTGGACATTTAACCAATTCTTTAACTTTAACCAGCAGCCATCTTCAAATTAAATGAATTGTTCTGACTTCTTCACTGTATATACACCATTAAATAAATACTCGTTATTAGTCCACTCACAACTGGTAATAGTAATGACCGCAGAAATGCTAGCAGCAGTCTCTGGTGGGGGACATTGGATTGCTTGTCGATACCTGCTTGTTGAAAATACTATTGTATTGAATGATGTACATGTAGTATGAAGTGAGTATTTGTATGTATTTGCAGTTGAACAAAGCGAGGGACTGTTTTGAAAGTTTTCTACAAAAGAATGGTCTTGATTGTGATGTTGCTAAACTATCCAAAAGGTTAGCTGAGCATGGTCATAGATTCGATCTTCAGGATGCAAGAATAGATCAGCAGGATGAAAGACTTAATGAAAGACTAGGTCAGCAGGACGAAAGACTAGGTCAGCAGGACGAAAGATTTAACGAAAGACTAGATCAGCAGGACGAAAGACTTAATGAAAGACTAGGTCAGCAGGACGAAAGACTTAATCAGCAGGGTGAAAAACTTAATGAAAGACTAGGTCAGCAGGATGAAAGACTAGATCAGCAGGACGAAAGACTTAATCAGCAGGGTGAAAAACTTAATGAAAGACTAGGTCAGCAGGACGAAAGACTTAATCAGCAGGATGAAAGACTTAATGAAAGACTAGGTCAGCAGGATGAAAGACTAGGTCAGCAGGATGAAAGACTAGGTCAGCAGGATGAAAGACTAGGTCAGCAGGATGAAAGACTAGGTCAGCAGGACGAAAGACTAGATCAGCAGGCTCAAAATATGGATCAACAGGGTCAAAGACTAGACCAGAGACTTTCCATAGTGGAAGAACGCATGAAGGTTAGTATGCACCTGGAAACTAAACCCAATGAAATCTACCATTAGAAAATAAATTTTGACACTTGATAGCCATATGAGCAATAATTCATAAATGAGTATGACCCCTTATCCTATAAAATGAGTCACTGTTTGCTGTAAACATATCTAAAATTTCAACGATAATCGGTAGGATGCAAAATAGTCGACTATATTGTGTAAATTAATTGCTTCAAAAAATATTATTCCAGACTTTGTAAGGAATAATAATAGTCATTTCATATACCGATGAGGTTGTAAATAATCAACCCTGGCCACTGGCAGGATAAGTGAGCTTTCTTACCTTTACACTACAGTGCTACTGTACAACATGAATAATTTTAGAAAGGGTATAAACAAATTAACCGTATTAGCCTTTACCTCTTGACAATACAATAAAACCTCTCTAAAGCGACCGTCAAAATAGTTCTCATTCTGGGTCTTAAAGGCAGGTGGAAGCTTAACGCAGGATCTTTCTGCATTAGTTTTGCCCTGTATTAAGCAAATACATGTACCTGCTTTTAAAGTCACTTATGTTTATTAGTCCCCCACCGGTTACCGGTTGGGGGACTATAGGTTTGCTCGATTCTGTCTGTCCGTCTGTCACGCTTCGTGTCCGGGCCATACCTCCTACAAAGTTATGCCAAATTCATTATAACTTCACACATTGAAGAAGCATGATGAGGGGTAGTGTCATGCATAAGGGCCATAACTCTAGCATCAACAATTTTTGGAGTTATTCCCCTTTTACATATTTTTTGTCAGGACAATAACTATCTACTGGTTCAATTGATTTGAAACTTCACATATGGAACACTCATTATGAGGGGTAGTGTCATGCACAAGGGCCATAACTCTAGCATCAATATTTTTTAAGTTCTTCCCCTTTTTCATATGTTCTTGTCAGTCCGTCTGTCACGCTTCGTGTCCAAGCCATATCTCCTACAAAGTTAGGCCAAAATCATTATAACTTCACACATTGAAGAAGCATGATGAGCAGTAGTGTCATGCCCAAGGGTCATAACTCTAGCGTCAATAATTTAGGAGTTATTCCCCTTTTCATATTTTTTGTCAGGACAATAACTATCTACTGGTTCAATTGATTTGAAACTTCACATATGGAACAAGCATGATGAGGGGTAGTGTCATGCATAAGGGCCATAACTCTAGCATCTATATTTTTGGAGTTATTCTGATTTTCATATTTTCTTGTCCAGTTAATAACTCTTTATGTACTGGTTCCATGATTTGAAACTTCTCATATGGAACAAGCATGGTGAGGTGTAGTGTCATGCAGAAGGGCAATAACTATCATCAATATTTTTTTAGTTACTCCCCTTTTTCATATTTTTATGTCAGGAAAGTAGGTACTAATACCATTCAGGTGGTCATGTATATACCATGGTCATCCACACCATGGGTGGGTGGAGTGGGGAGATTGGAGGGTTTTTTTCAGTCCGGTGGGGGACTCATATCTTGCATAGCAATACAACATGCCCTTGTTTATAAAGTGGTCCCATTAATGGGGTTTTATTTTATTTCGTCATCCCTCATTTAAAAGCGTATTTACATGTAGTGCTTTTGCAAACAAAATAGACCCACATCAGACGGCCCCTGTACATAGGAGTTGTTTGATCAGGATTTGCTCTGTTTGCTTATGAAATAATATACATATATGTTATTCTACAGCTTCTACCGTGGCAAAAGTAGAAGTATTCATATGCCGGATTAATATTATTCTAATCAATATTCATGAAATCATAATTTCTTACATAAATGTTTATGTGAAAAAGGGTTTAAAATGCTTTAGAGCTAATTTTGATAACAATGAACTATTCTAATATCTCTGTGTGCTTTAAATGATCAATTACTGATTACGCACAGAAATCTTAAAGATCTATATATGTGATTACATAATGTAGATCATAAGTTATGCAGAAACCTGTCTTGGTAGCTGTTCAGCCTGTTTGATTTATGTTTTTCCTGCATTAACCTGCCACTTGTCTAAAGACCAAGCTTAATATTATATGTAATAATTGCTTAACCCTGTACTACAAATTAGCCTTTCTACGCATTTGCGAACACAGTAGACCCAGTTCGGATGTCTAAGATACAAAATACAAGAAGCTTTATTTCCAGTCTGGTTTATAATAAAAACATTAGCTACCGTATATCAGAAGTTATTTGCCGACTATAGTAACATAAAACGGTAATGCTTTAAAACAAACAGCCTGCAAATATAGAATAAAGTTAAGCATATTGAAAACATACATATAAGATATACATATATAGATATGTTTAAACTCTCAAGTTTAATATAAATAGTTGTTACTATTTGTATTAGGAAAAGATTTCTATAAATTTTAATATCTAAGACAATATTGTCTGTAAAATTATTAAAGCATGTTCTAAGGCGTCATATTACTAGATCAAGGGAGATAATGCTGACATAGTTAAAGGTCTCTACAACAGATTTACCATCCATAATCATATGTATAAGAGAAAAAAAGACCAAACTAGAGTATTTAAGCATGGGATTGATTTATACAGTATAATTCCATAATGCAAACTTATTACCACAGTTTCAGTAAGTACTTATAAATATAAATCATATGTCAATAGGGCATATCGAGGCAGCATGGTTCCTGATAAGATGCTAGGTGATCCAGTGTCTAGTCCGGACCAAAGCTGCTTATGAATCATTTGCAATTTTTAGTCGAAGGGGGCTATAGGTTTGCACTCTGTCGGTCTGTCAGTCAGACTTCGGTTTTCTTGACTTTTTATGCCCCCATAGACGATAGTCGGGGGGCATATTGTTTTTGCCCTGTCTGTCTGTCTGTCTGTCTGTTTGTCTGTTTGTTTGTCAGCAACTTTAACATTGGTCATAACTTTTGAGCCAGTATAGATAGAGACTTGATATTTGGCATACATATGCATCTCATGAAGCCGCACATTTTGAGGGGTGACGGGTCAAGGTCAAGGTCATCCTTCAAGGTCAGAGGTCAAATATATGGGTCAAATCGCCGACTTTAACATTGGCCATAACTTTTGGACCAGTAGAGATAGAAACTTGATATTTGGCATGCTTGTGTATCTCATGAGGCTGCACATTTTGAGGGGTGACATGTCAAGGTCAAGGTCAGAGGTCAAGGTCAGAGGTCAGATATATGAGGGGGCATAGTGTTTCACAAACACATCTTGTTTTCTAAACACTTACAGATATTGAAGTGATACTTGGTATGTAGCCTGTTTGAATAACACATCAATTTTGCATGTCGTCAGTGCTAGGGAGCGTGGGTAGTGTTGCTCTCTTAATTACTGCTCATGAACAGACTCAATAAAACCGAGTCTGCAATTTTCTCTTTTTGAATTTCTACTTTTGCTTTCAAAGGGTCACCAATTTTCAGTATTTAGAAATATATGGATGTATATAATTCCATTGGGAAACAGAAAAGAGACTGATCAGGCAGCTCTATCTCTGTGTCCAAAGGTGTCTCCATCAGGTGATGGAATGTCTCCAGCAGGTGTCTCCATCACTTACTGTTGATGGAACCTTAAATGGCTCGGTCTGAATGTAGTGTATGTGGACTGACTACAAAAAAATGGAAAGTCATGCATGGCAAATATGTCACCTATTACAATCCATTTAAATTCCAGAACACAAAAGACGCTACTGCTGACAGAGATGTTAGCAGCTGGGAGGAGCAATGCAATGGTAGGTATAGTAATGATCTACACGAGTATGTGTTGCCAGGTAAGCTTAAACGTTAGCTGCCTATGTATTAAAACGGAACTGTCTCAATTGTTATCACCTCTCTTCAGAATTTATAAGTCATAGTAAATCTATATATTATGTAGTCTTTCTTTTTTATACGCCCACCTAATAAAGGTGGTCGTATATTGGCGTGGCCCTGTCCGTCCGTCCGTCTGTTCGTTCGTCCGTCAACATTTTGTTTGTCCGCAGTTTTCTCGGAAAACTGTTTGACAGATATTAATGAAACTTCACACAAATGTTTAATGTATCAAGATCTGAAGCTGAGTTGATTCTGAGGTTCATTTGATTTCTCGTTTCAGAGTTATGGCCCTTGTCCTTAAAAAATGCAAATAGTTTGTCCGCTGTTTTCTGGGAAAACTATATGAGAGATATTGATGAAACTTCACACAAATGTTTAATGCATCAAGATCTGAAGCTGAGTAGATTCTGAGGATCATTTGATTTGTTGTTTCAGAGTTATGGCCCTTTTACTTAAAAAATAATGTAAATACATGCAAATAGTTTGTCCGCCGTTTTCTGGGAAAACTATTTGAGAGATATTAATGAAACTTCACACAAATCTTTAATACATCAAGATCTGAAGCTGAGTTGATTCTGAGGATCATTTGATTTTTTGTTTCAGAGTTATGGCCCTTGTCCTTTAAAAATAATGCAAATACATGCAAATAGTTTGTCCGCTGTTTTCTGGGAAAACTATTTGAGAGATATAAATGAAACTTCACACAAATGTTTAATGCATCAAGATCTGAACTTGAGTCTATTCTGAGGTTCATTTGATTTTTCGTTTCAGAGTTATGGCCCTTTTACTTAAAAAATAATGCAAATATATGCATATAGTTTGTCCGCTGTTTTCTGGGAAAACTGTTTGACAGATATTAATGAAACTTCACACACATGTTTAATGCATTAAGACCTGAAGCTAAGTCAGTTCTGAGGTTCATTTGATTTGTAATTTCAGAATAATGGCCCTTGCACTTAAAAGAAATAATGCAAATATATATGAGGATGGCCATAACTTTTTCATTTGAAATGATATTTACTTCAATTTTTATTATATGGTTAAACCTTAATGTGAATTTTCACATATATTGCGGGGTTTTGGGTTAGTCATTTTATTCTAAAGTTATGGTCCTTGAACTTTGTGTGTAATGATTCGTTGCTTTGTTTGTCGGTCAGCTTTTAGTTTGTCTCTTGTTTTCTGGGAAAACTATTAAAATGATATAAATGAAACTTAACAGAAATGTTTTAAGCAACAAAATCTGAAGCTGACTTTATTTTGAGGTTCATTCAGTTTGTCTTTACAGAGTTATGGCCGTTGCACTTTTCAAAAATCTGCAAATATGAGGATTAGCTGTAACTTTTTTATTTAATAAGATATTCACTTTTTAAAAATAGTATCACCATAATATGGAAATCAAGATCTGAAGCACAGATTAGAAACACTTATAAGGCATGATGAATCAGAGAAAGTTTGCAAGTGGGCGTAATATGTACCGTATGCGGTACTCTTGTTGGGTTTTTAGCTCACCTGAGCCAAAGGCTCAAGGTGAGCTATTGTGACCGCCTGTCGTCCGTCGTCCGTCTGTCCGTCCGTCTGTCCGTTCACTTTTATTTCAAATGACTTCTTCTCCTAAACCACTGGGAGGATTTCAACCAAATTTTACAGAAATGTACCTTAGGATGTCCTCTATCAGTTTTGTTAAAATCATGACCCCCGGGCAAAAAATGGCCCCGCCCCACTACTTTTACAGGTTTTTTTTTTAAATCTTTAAAAATCTTCTTCTCTGAAACCACAATTTCTAGAGCTTTGATATTTGGTATATAGCATCATCTAATGGTCCTTTACCAAGTTTGTTAAAATGATGACCCCCGGGCCAAAAATGGCCCTGCCCTGGGGCTTGTAGTTTTTACATAGACTTATATAGGGAAACCTTTAAAAATCTTTTTGTCTGAAACCACATAATCTAGAGCTAAGATATTTGGTATGAAGCATCACCTAATATACCACTACCAGGTGTGTTCAAATAATGACCCCTGGGCCATAAATGGTCTCACCCTGGGGTTTTATGCTACTTAACATCAGAATCTGTAACACTTAAAAGGTAATTTCCTCACAGTTATTTCCCTTGTCCCATCAGCATAGCCATAAGGGACAAAGGGAGATAACTGCATTGGAGTGCTAGTATCATTCTATTTATAACTATTTATAGTAAAATGTTGAAGGTGAATCAGTGTAGCTGTTTTAGAAGGCATAGAAACATCTATCAAATTCCATTAGCAAATAACAGACCTTGATCCTATAGGAGCCACCTTATCTGGGTCTACTCTGTTTGCAGATGCATGAAAACAAGTTTATATGAGAGAAATTAAGGGTTAAATATCAACTCCAGATCCTAAACTGCAGACCAGCAGCAGTTCAAAGATTACAGCTGCCCAGAATCTCTCCAGGTCAATGCATGACTCTTAACTCTTTGCATGCTAGTGGTGAAACTGTGATTACCTATGCAAACAGTTTGGATCCAGATGAGAGGCCGCATACTGCGGCATCTCATCAGGATCCAAACTGTTTGTCATCTTAATCATATTTTTGCAAAAAAATGAAAGTAAGTTTATTTTAAGAATTGAAGCAGATGACAATAACTTTTTGTTGCAGACGAAACATTAAAGGCATTTTGACCCATTCACCCCAGTGTGTAGTGTGAGTGATGTTACATGGTGTCTTCCAATGTCTCTCAAATTAGATGTGAGAGATATAGGAAAGTAACAATTCAGGCAATCAAGGAAATTGATCACCATCTAGACTTTTGATCTGGGTCCAAACCCAACTGATGTAAGTCATGGTAATGTTTAAGAAAACTGTGAAAACATGATTATGCAATGGCCCAACTGATATAAGTCATGGTAATTCTTAAAAAAAACATGATAATCCCCCCCCTCCCCCTAACAATGATAGGTGTTAAACTTACTACTGTGGATTAAGTCTGCTGCCCCAAAAAGCATCTTAAATATAACTTTTTTTTATAAAATTTGATGACAACACATTAAAAAGTCCTAAAATGTCTGAATCTTGTATGATATTAATGAAATAACTGAGTAAATATAACTTAATTATAACAGTAGACGTAACTCTTCTCAATTTCAATTGTTAAAAATACTAATGACCCGTTTAATTGAATTATCATCAGATATTCACACCTAGAGCTAGACTTATTTCTAAACACCTATTAACCCTTAACCTGTTTGCTTTGACAAAAATTGATCTGGGACTACTCTTGTTTGCTAATGCTTAAAAAAATTGTTAATGCCATAAATAGAAGTTTTAGCTTTGAAAAAAACTGTAAAATCAAATCTATATCTTGTCAAATGTAAAAAGAGCAGACCCTGATCAGACAGCTTCTATAGCAGCCGTCTGATCTAGTCTACTCTTATTTTTAATGTGTAAAACACATTATTTCTCTGAAGAGAAGTTTTTGTTTTGACAAAAACTGTAGAATCCGATCTATATTGTGTCAAAAGAAACAGAGAAGACCCAGATCAGACAGCTTCCGTAGGAGTCGTCTGATCTGAGTCTTCTCTGTTTGCTAATGCATAAAAACAGCTTTATATGAGGGAAAGGGTTAAACGATTTTTAAAGATATTCTTATTGGTCATTTCACACAAAAACTGGCATTATGTACTGCCTAGCACTCTATTTGCCTATATACCTGGGTCAAGGTATAATTGCAAAGCTTTATTGAAGTCATTTGAATTTCTCAAAGACCAGTTTTAGGCATTTTGAGCTAAGGCAAAAATGGCACAAGTTGTAAACAGTTTAGGTCTTGGTCAACCAGTCACTTGGTATTAGTTCTGAATTCAGTTCAAGTTTATTCAGCAGTGAAAGGGTGAAAGCAGTGCACTAAGCTTATTTCATCTGCTAGAAATGTTGTCCACTGAAAAATTAACATGTCAATATACATGTATTACTGTAACTCAGGTGAGCGATATAGGGCCAATGGCCCTCTTGTTTGAAAGACTCAGTAAAAATGAGCCTTTGGGTTTTCTACATACATAAATCTGTATATGGATAAGTGAATGATACACATGTCATGCCGATGCAGTCCACCAAATAGCAGTACAGAAGCAGCATTTTGCTACTTTCAAATAGGCCTGTACATATGAAGTTGTTCCTCAAGTGCCATAACTTGGGACTGAATCGTCAAATTTCATTGAAACTTGGTATGAATGAATGAATGATTAGGCAAATAGTAAACTCAACATATCGTTACTTTCACTCTCTTAGGGATTAAGATATGGCCCCTTGTAAACTTGTAGGCTGATGAATTTATTTAGGCTCTTATTGCAGGCTGATATTGTATAAATAGGAATTTTGTCCGTCCCAAGCAGTATCTACGTATTCAATGGTTAAACTTGCTTGACACTACACGGAAATATATGCATTTATTACATAATTTCCCCCGTATTGGATTTAATATAGCCATTGCATATTTCTCTATGTTACACATATTTAATTTACGTCACACAATATTGTGATAAATACATCACATAACATGTAGGAAATGACACAAATGACATTTTTCAGCCAAATAACTGACTGAGTTGATATTAAACTGGTCTTTGAAAAGGTTATTAAGCGAACCTATTTGTAGCAGAGATATGATTCTTTGTCACTTTCAATAGCCATTTATAGACTTTTGTACTGTCTGCAGTCATACTAAGGAATTGTTTGTTGGATCTATGTTTGGTAATGCAAATGATGCATATTAAATACAATTATTTGCCTTAAATATAGAAGATGGCCTTTGTATTTCCAAGAATCCATTTATATAAGACATATCTAGGTACCTGTTGATCATTTCCATCGTAAAGGCACTAATTGATCAGATTCCATTGACCCTGAGAATGTGGCTTTAAATTTATTGTGTTTTATAAGGAAATATTATGGATTCCTGGATAAGCCTTAGGGGAACCTCTGGAATTACAAAACCAGTCCCAGACACATTCCACTACTTTATTGTCATGAAACTCTAAGAGACTGAGATAATGTACTTTATTGCTACTATTTAGGGTGACTATATTGCTACTTTTTATGGTGGCTATGTTTACTTTTATGGTGCATATTACTACTTTATATGGGGACTGCTTCATCGCTACATTTTATATTGACGACTTTATTGCTGCGTTCTATGTTGACTACTTTATTGCTACATTTTATGTCGATTACGTTATTGCTATCCCAATATTGATATAATGTCCACAATCATATTTCCAAATCTCTCACATCATGTTAGATTGTCCCCTATCAATCCTATTGCTACCTCATACCCGACAAACATCTCCAACATCGAGGTTCCTAAGATTTTAGATTTATGAAATAAATACATTATTTATTTTTATTTTGTATTTTCTTATCCTGTGTTTTTCGGAAGAGTGATTTAAATTTTCCTGATAGAGTTAAGATTATTCATAGCTTTCAAGATACATGTACCAGCAATAATCTGAAATCAAACAAACTCCCTTAACCCTTACTCCATAAGTACGCCTTTAAACAAAAAGAAAAATCTTTAAACATGTTCTTTCTTTCTTAAACCCAGTCAGAACTGATTTATATTTGCTAGGAATGGTTTAAACCTCTACCAACATTTTTAAAATGATAGGGGCGTGGCTAGACTTTCTTATAAAACTACATGTATAGAAAATCTTAAAAAATATTCTCCAACACCGGTGGTCCAATTTGAATGCCCATTGAGCAAATGTTCTTTTCATCACAATGGTTTCAAAAAGTGACATTTACAGAGCCGTGAAAAGGCTTCAGTGCTGGGAAGTATACTAAATGGCATTTATCCCATAGAACGAATTTCCATTAAATTTTGCTATTGAAGTTTGATTTATCTTCATATATCATCACAAAATTTGTTCTTTCTAAAATTCAACCAATTTGCCCAGAGAGAGGGTTTACATACTTTTGTACATGCCCTTCTTTAGATTGACATTGTAATATGTTTTCATTTTCTAAAAAAAATCATGTGAGGTCCTCTACAAAAGTTACATAAATAATGCCCCTTGGGTCAAAATTTGCCCGCCCCAGGGCCGGGTAGTTTTCTATAGAAACACATAGTGAAAACTTTGAAAATCTTCTCCTCTGATTGTCTGGTGAGCGATGTCAGGGCCTTTCAGGCCCTCTTGTTTAAAAATAGTATCACCGTAATATGGAAATCAAGATCTGAAGCACAGATTAGAAACACTTATAAGGCATGTTGAATCAGAGAAAGTTTGCAAATGGGCGTGTTATGTACCGTATGCGGTACTCTTTTTGGGTTTTTTCCAAGACTCAGTAAAAATGAGCCTTTGGGTTTTCTGCATACATAAATCTGTATATGGATAAGTGAATGGTACACATGTCATGCCGATGCAGTCCACCAAATAGCAGTACAGAAGCAGCATTTTGCTACTTTCAAATAGGCCTTTACATATGACGTTGTGCCTCAAGTGCCATAACTTGGGACTGAATCGTCAAATTTCATTGAAACTTGGTAGGAATGATTAGGCAAATAGTAAACTCAACATATCGTTACTTTCACTCTCTTAGGGATTAAGATATGGCCCCTTGTAAACTTGTAGGCTGATTTATTTAGGCTCTTATTACAGGCTGATATTGTATAAATAGGAATTTTGTCCGTCCAAAGCAGTATCTACGTATTCAAAACTTGCTTGACACTACACGGAAATATATGCATTTATTACATAATTTCCCCCGTATTGGATTTAATATAGCCATTGCATATTTCTCTATGTTACACATATTTAATTTACGTCACACAATATTGTGATAAATACATCACATAACATGTAGGAAATGACACAAATGGCATTTTTCAGCCAAATAACTGACCGAGTTGATATTAAACTGGTCTTTGAAAAGGTTATTAAGCGAACCTATTTGTAGCAGAGATATGATTCTTTGTTACTTTCAATAGCCATTTATAGACTTTTGTACTGTCTGCAGTCATACTAAGGAATTGTTTGTAGGATCTATGTTTGGTAATGCAAATGATGCATATTAAATACAATTATTTGCCTTAAATATAGAAGATGGCCTTTGTATTTCCAAGAAGCCATTTATATAAGCCATATCTAGGTACCTGTTGATCATTTCCATCGTAAAGGCACTAATTGATCAGATTCCATTGACCCTGAGAATGTGGCTTTAAATTTATTGTGTTTTATAAGGAAATATTATGGATTCCTGGATAAGCCTTAGGGGAACCTCTGGAATTACCAAACCAGTCCCAGACACATTCCACTACTTTATTGTCATGAAACTCTAAGAGACTGAGATAATGTACTTTATTGCTACTATTTAGGGTGACTATATTGCTACTTTTTATGGTGGCTATGTTTACTTTTATGGTGCATATTACTACTTTATATGGGGACTGCTTCATCGCTACATTTTATATTGATGACTTTATTGCTACATTCTATGTTGACTACTTTATTGCTACATTTTATGTCGATTACGTTATTACTATCCCTATATTGATATAATGTCCACTATCATATTTCCAAATCTCTCACATCATGTTAGATTGTCCCCTATCAATCCTATTGCTACCTCATACCCGACAAACATCTCCAACATCGAGGCTCCTAAGATTTTAGATTTATGAAATAAATACATTATTTTTATTTTGTATTTTCTTATCCTGTGTTTTTAGCTCACCTGAGCCAAAGGCTCAGGATGAGCTATTGTGACCGCTATTTGTCCGTCGTCCGTCGTCCGGCGTCCGGCCACATTTTCAAACGACATCTCCTCTGAAACTGCTGACCCGATTTTAACCAAATTTTGTCAGAAGCATCAGTGGCTAGGGGGAACGAAACCTTGTTCACATTATGACCCCCGGGCCAAAAATGGCCCCGCCCAAGGGCTTATCAGTTTTTCATAGGAATATTTTAAAAAATCTTCTTCTCTGAAACTGTAAGGCCTAGACCTTTGATATTTAGTATGTAGCATGATCTTATGGTCCTCTACAAATATTGTTCAAACTATGACCCCTGGGCCAAAAATGGCCCCGCCCAAGGGCTTATCAGTTTTTCATAGGAATTTTTTTAAAAATTTTCTTCTCTGAAACTGTAAGGCCTAGACCTTTGATATTTAGTATGTAGCATGATCTTATGGTCCTCTACAAAAATTGTTCAAATTATGACCCCCGGGCCAAAAATGGCCCCGCCCCGGGGCTTATCAGTTTTTCATAGGAAATTTTTAAAAAATCTTCTTCTCTGAAACTGTAAGGCCTAGACCTTTGATATTTAGTATGTAGCATGATCTTATGGTCCTCTACAAAAATCGTTCAAACTATGACCCCCAGGCCAAAAATGGCCCCGCCCATGGGCTTATCAGTTTTTCATAGGAAAATCTTTAAAAATCTTCTTCTCTGAAACTGTAAGGCCTAGATCTTTGATATTTGGCATGTAGCATGATCTTATGGTCCTCTACAAAGATTGTTCAAATTATGACCCCCAGGCCAAAAATGGCTCCGCCCAAGGGCTTATCAGTTTTTCATTGAAAAATCTTTAAAAACCTTCTTCTCTGAAACTGTAAGGCCTACACCTTTGATATTTGGCATGTAGCATGATCTAATGGTCCTCTACAAAGATTGTTCAAATTATGACCCCCAGGCCAAAAATGGCCCCGCCCAAGGGCTTATCAGTTTTTCATAGGAAAATCTTTAAAAATCTTCTTCTCTGAAACTGTAAGGCCTAGATCTTTGATATTTGGCATGTAGCATGATCTTATGGTCCTCTACAAAGATTGTTCAAATTATGACCCCCAGGCCAAAAATGGCCCCGCCCAAGGGCTTATCAGTTTTTCATTGAAAAATCTTTAAAAACCTTCTTCTCTGAAACTGTAAGGCCTACACCTTTGATATTTGGCATGTAGCATGATCTAATGGTCCTCTACAAAGATTGTTCAAATTATGACCCCCAGGCCAAAAATGGCCCCGCCCAAGGGCTTATCAGTTTTTCTGTAGGTCCTCTACAAAAGTTATATAAATTATGTCCCTAGGGTCAAAATTGGCCCCACCCCAGGGGTGCATTGTTTTCTATAGAAACATATAGTGAAAACTTTGAATATCATCTCCTCTGAAACTGAAAGGTTCTCAGCCTTCATATTTGGCACATAGCATCATGTTCAGGTTCTCTACAAAAGTTATATAAATTATGCTCCTGTGGTCAAAATTGGCTACACACCATGGTGGACAGTTTTCTAGCAAACTTATAGCTGACTGCGATTTTAAGCATCTTCTCTTTGCTCATAAATAGGTCATCCAGTCAAGCAGTGGGATAGATGACCAGTGGCTATTTTTAGGTCACCTGTATCTGGTGCTGGAGCTCTGTGCCTTAACCCTTTGCCTGTTCTATGTTTATTATTAATTTGAATGCCTACTGCATATTCATGAACAAAATAGTTAAAATGAAGTATGGAAGGTGGAACATTGTAGTCATTTTTTTTCAAATTTCACAACCTACTGAATATTCATCTATAAAATAGTTATAATGAAATATAGTAGGTGGAACATTGTAGCCATTTTAGAAACTTAAGGAACAGCTGTATAAAATTCCATTTACAAACAGAGCAGGCCCTGATCAGATGGCTCCTATAGGAGGCATCCGATCTGGGTCTACTCTGTTTTCAAAAATGTGAAAACACGTTTGTATGAGGGAAGGGTTAATTAATAATAGTGATTGGCATTATGATATTATTATAACCTGCCCTGCAGTTCAGAAGAAGGGTAAATCATGTAAAGACTCCAGAATGCCAAATTAAAGATTTCAAATAAATTATGAAATATTTTTTAACATGAAATTGTATTACTTGAAACTGTTAAGTTATACTTATGATTATGCAATTATTATGTAATAATTTATAATAATATTCAAATGCAAAAAATCAGTTTGGAATGCTAGGGTACACATACCCGTTCAGAAGAACAGTTGATTGCCTTTAGTCAGAACTTTGTATGGCCTTGTTTAAATTATGCCCCTGGGATTAAAATTGGCCCCACCCGAGGGGTGGTCAGTTTTCAATAAAAATATATAGTAAAAACATTGAAAATCTTCTCTGAAACTGGAAGGTTCATAACTTTCATATTTGGCACATAGCTTCATGTTCAGGTCCTCTACAAATGTTATACAAATTATGCCCCTGTGGTCAAAATTGGCCCTGCCCCAGGAGTAGCCAGCTTTCAATAGAAACATAAAGTGAAAACTTTGAAAATCTTCTCCTCTGATTGTCTGGTGAGCGCTTCAGGGCCATTCTGGCCCTCTTGTTATTGTCCCCTGCCAAAGGCAGAGCTATATTGTTTTGGGATTGTCTGTCCGGTTTCCATCTGATACCATATCTATGTAACGGATACACAGAATTCAATGTAACTCGACATGAATAGTTGTTATCACTGGGGCATCGTTCCCATGTACTACTTTTCCAGACTGCTTGCTGCATTTAGGAGTTTTTGCCCTTTTATATGCAGTGTTCCCATGTATTAAATTTTCAGATCACTTGTGGCATTTTAGGAGTTATTTCCCTTTTATATGCAAAAATGACTTTTTTCACATCTGATGCCATATCTCTGTAACGGATTGATATAATTCAATGAAACTCATGATGAATATTTATTTTAACTGGGGCATCATTCTCATGTATTACTTTTCCAGATCGCTTGCAGCATTTTATAAATGAGTTATTGCTCTTTTATACACAAAAATGGCATTTTTCCCGTTGGATGCCATATATCTGACAGATTGACATAATTCATTGAAACATGACATGAATATTTGTTATCACTGGGGCATCGTTTCCATGTATTACTTTTCCAGGTCACTTGTAATTAACAGTTTGTAAGTACAAAAATGAGTCATGCAGGAAACACCACATACAGAACAAACACTCGCCCGGACAGCAACACAAGGAAACAGCAAATGTACATAACTAGAAAAAACAACAAGAGACACACAAAGACAAAACAAACATACAATAGGAGGGAGATGGAAGTACCGCCTTGGAACGGTCAGTGACAAAAGTCACTGGGGGGTTAAACCAGTTTATGGGCGCCCAACCTCACTCTTATTCCATCTCCACCCTAAAAGACAAACTGTAAATAAACGTATCCCCTCTCCGACTAATCTACAACAACCGCGACGGCAAATACAATGGTAAAGTGCATGTATAACGAAAAAACATTTAAGTGAACATACTGTATCCACCTATCGCTAGTGTACTCAATGATTGAGCTGCAAACAGAGTAACTGTAGAAAAGTAATAAAGGGTACGACAAAAATGAAATAGTACAGATATCCGACGTTCTCCTTCCATTTCTGGATTTAAGAGGTCGCCTTCATAGAGTACTAAACCTTTCTTGTCGGCGTACATGCAAAGAGGCCAGCGTGATTGCCAACTGTAAAAGGGTTCACAACCAAACATGCAGTATGTTGTAGTACTACTGGATCATATCCCTTTTTATACGCCCACCTAATAAAGGTGGTCGTATATTGTCGTGGCCCTGTCCGTCCGTCCGTTCGTTCGTTCGTTCGTTCGTTCGTTTGTTCTTTCGTTCGTTCGTTCGTCCGTCAACATTTTGTTTGTCCGCTGTTTTCTGGGAAAACTATTAGACAGATATTAATGAAACTTAACACAAATGTTAAATGCATGAAGATCTGAAGCTGAGTCGATTCTGAGGTTCATTTGATTTTTCATTTCAGAGTTATGGCCCTTGTCCTTAAAAAATATGCAAATAGTTTGTCCGCTGTTTTCTGGGGAAACTATTCGAGAGATATTAATGAAACTTCACACAAATGTTTAATGCATCAAGATCTGAAGCTGAGTCGATTCAGAGGTTCATTTGATTTGTCGTTTTGGAGTTATGGCCCTTTTACTTAAAAAAAATAATGCAAATACATGCAAATAGTTTGTCTGCTGTTTTCTGGTAAAACTATTTGAGAGATATTAATGAAACTTCACACAAATGTTTAATGCATCAAGGTCTGAAGCTAAGTCGATTCTGAGGCTCATTTGATCTGTCATTTTGGAGTTATGGCCCTTTTACTTGAAAAATAATGCAAATAGTTTGTCCACTGTTTTCTGGGAAAACTATATGACAGATATTAATGAAACTTCACACAAATGTTAAATGCTTCAAGATCTGAAGCTGAGTCGATTCTGAGGTTCATTTGATTTTTCATTTCAGAGTTATGTGCCTTGTGCTTGAAAAATATGCAAATAGTTTGTCCGCTGTTTTCTGGGAAAACTATTTGACAGATATTTTTGAAACTTCATACACATGTTTAATGCATCTAGACCTAAAGCTAGGTCGAGTCTGAGGATCATTTGATTAAATGTTTCGGAGTTATGGCCCTTGCAATTAAAAAAATAATGCAAATCTATGCAAATATGAGGATGGCCATAACTTTTTCATTTACAATGATATTTGCTTCATTTTTTTTATATAGTTAAACCTTAATGTGAATTTTCACATATATTGCGGGGGTTTTGATATGTCATTTTATTCTAAAGTTATGGTCCTTGAACTTTGTGTGTTTGTTGCTTTGTTAGTCGGTAAATTTTTAGTTTGTCGGTTGATATAAATGAAACTTTACAACTTAACACAAATGTTTTAAGCAACAAAATTTGAAGCTGAGTTTATTTTGAGGTTCATTCAGTTTGTCTTTACAGAGTTATGGCCGTTGCACTTTACAAAAATCTGCAAAAATGAGGATTAGCTGTAACTTTTTTATTTAATAAGATATTCACTTGATTTTTTAAAAAAATAGTACCAACTTAATATGGAAATCAAGATCTGAAGCACAGATTAGAAAATGTCAACACTTATAAGGCATGTTGAATTGGAGAAAGTTTGCAAGTGGGCGTATTATGTACCGTATGCGGTACTCTTGTTAATGAATTGTTTAACACATTTGATGAACAAAGTGAGAAAATTGCCCTTAGATTCTCAAAAATCATATTTTTTCCGTTCAATGCTATATCTGTGTAACGGATTGACAGCATTCAATGAAACTCAACATGAATATTTGTTATTGCCATGGCATCGTTCCCATGAAGTACATTTTCAGATGGTGTGCTGCTTTTAGGAGTTATTATGGAAGTGGAAGTATGGAATATGGAATGATTTCAAAATGCTTTGGCACAAATGTTCGACTCAACAGAACGATGTGCAGAGCGTTTGATTCAAGTACGTGGGTCAAAGGTCAAGGTCACAACCCAAGGCCAAATATTTTTAGCCACACCCTTCGTGTCCGCTCCAAATCTCTTAAACCCTTGGAATGATTTCAAAATGCTGTGGCACAATGTTCTCTGTAACCAGGCGATGTGCAGAAAGCAGAATTTAGGCACATTATTCAATGGTCAAGGTCACAATTCAAGGTTATGGTTACAATTCAAGGTCAATTATTAACACTTTCTTGTCTGGACGATAATCTTACATGGCTAATGCCATTTGATTGAAACTTCATACATTGAGAGAGCATGATGAGAGGATGTGTCATGTATAAGGGCCATAACTGGCTGCAACACTTTTGGAGATATTGCCCTTTGTTACTTTTTTAGCTCACCAGAGCACAAAGTGCTCAGGATGAGCTTTTGTGATCGCCTGATGTCCGTCGTCCGTCGTCCCGCGTCAACAATTTGAATCTTTAAAAATCTTCTCCTCTGAATCTACAGGGTTCTCAGCTTTCATCTTTGGTACATAGCATCACCTATAGGTCCTCTACAAAAGTTATATAAATAATGCCCCTGGGGTCAAAATTGGCCCCGCCCCAGGGGTTGGAAGTTTTCAATAGAAACATATAGTAAAACTTTAAAAATCTTCTCCTCTGAAACCAGAAGGTTCTCAGCTTTGATATTTGGCACATAGCATCATGTTCAGGTCCTCTACAAAAGTTATATAAATTATGACCCTGGGGTCAAAATTGGCCCTGCCCCAGGGGTGGGAAGTTTTCAATAGAAACAAATAGTGAAATCTTTGAAAATCTTCTCCTCTGAAACTGAAAGGCTCTCATCTTTCATATTTGGCACAGAGCTTCATGTTTAGGTCATCTACAAAACTGATATTAATTATGCCCCTGGGGTCAAAATTGGCCCCGCCCCAGGGGTGGGAAGTTTTCAATAGAAACATATAGTGAAAACTTTGAAAATCTTCTCCTCTGAAACTGGAAGGTTCTCAGCTTTCATATTTGGAACATAGTATCATGTTTAGGTCCTCTACAATAGTTATATAAATTATGTACCTGGGGTTAAAATTGGCCCCGCCCCCGGGGTGTTCAGTTTTCAATAGAAACAAATAGTGAAATCTTTGAAAATATTTTCCTTTGAAACTGGAAGGCGCTCAGCTTTCATACTTGGCACAGAGCATCATGATCAGGTCCTCTACAAAAGTTATATTAATTTTGGCCCTGGGGTCAAAATTGGCCCCGCCCCAGGGGTGGGTAGTTTTCAGAATAGAAACAAATAGTGAAATTTTTGAAAATCTTCTCCTCTGAAACTTGAAGGTTCTCAGCTTCCATATTTGGCACAGAGCATCATGTTCAGGTCCTCTACAAAACTTTTATAAATTATGTCCCTGGGGTCAAAATTGGCCCGCCCCAGGGGTGGGAAGTTTTCAGTAGAAACATATAGTGAAAACTTTGAAAATCTTCTCCTCTGAAACTGGAAGGTTCTCAGCTTTCATATTTGGCTGCAATGGCACATAGCATCATGGTTAGGTCCTCTACAAAAGTTATATAAATTATGGCCCTGGGGTTAAAATTGGCCCCGCCCCAGGGGTGGGCAGTTTTCAATAGAAACAAATGGTGAAATCTTTGAAAATCTTCTCCTCTGAAACTGGAAGGCGCTTAGCTTTCATATTTGGCACAGAGCATCATGTTCAGGTCCTCTACAAAATTTATACTAATTATGGCCCTGTGGTCAAAATTGGCCCCGCACCAGGGGTGGGTAGTTTTCAGTAGAAACATATAGAGAAAACTTTGAAAATCTTCTCCTCTGAAACTGAAAGGTTCTCAGCTTTCATATTTGGCTCATAGCATCATGTTCAAGTCCTCTACAAAAGTTATATAAATTATGTCCCTGGGGTCAAAATTGCCCTTACAAAAGTTATATAAATTATGTCCCTGGGGTCAAAATTGGCCCGCCCCAGGGCTGGCTAGTTTTCTATAAAAACATATAGTGAAAACTTTGAAAATCTTCTCCTCTGATTGTCTGGTGAGCGCTTCAGGGTCATTCTGGCCCTCTTGTCTTGTCCAATTAATAACTCTTGCTCTGCTGATGCTATTGGAATGACGTTTCATGTATTGAAGGAGCATGTTAGAAGGAAGTGTTATGCACAAGTATCATAACTATGGCTTCAATAATATTGGGAGTTATTGCCTCCCATTTTCTGCAGAGTTATGCGATTTTGAAATTTTTAGATGGAAATTTTGTCAGCTGGGTTTCTCCAATACCTTTAATTGGATATTCATTAAATTTCATAGTATTGATTAGAACCATGCCGAGGTGTGCATATCTTATTCCTGTTCCAGTTCGATGATTATTCTGCAGAGTTATGGGCTTCAAAAGTTTTACATGGAAAATTCTGTCCTCGGGGTTTCCCCAAAAACCTACTGGATTTTCATGAAACTTCATAGGATTAATCAGCATCATGCCTAGTTGTGCATAGTTTATTCCTTTTCAGATTAGATGATTTTCTACAGAGTTATGAGACTTTGGGGAATTCTGTCCACATGCTTGGGGAGACATCAGTTTTTGTATAAAAAAAATTCTAGTTCCCCTTTGATACAGAAATATCATATATTTATTGCCCTTATCCCTTGCTGAAAACAAAGGGATACTGTTCAATACTGTTTTGCATTACGTAATTGAATATGCTTTATACGGCTTTCATATTCAAGCAGTGTCAAGATGAAATAGACCTTATGATCCTAACAGTTCAGAAACAGATCAGCAACTACAACTAATGCTAAAAGTAGTAGACTGGATCAGATGCCATAGCGGAGATGCGGTAGCCAGTCTAGGTCTATACTTTTTGTAATACAATAAGGCACATTTCCCCTTGCTGTGACTCATTCAGTATCAAAGCATGTTCACTATTATTAAAGATTTCCATAGAAAGCAGTAATTTGGTGCTCTATTCATAAAGTTGGTCAAAATATCTGTTTAAGGTATGTAAAAACCTGGTTGAACGATCCAGGGCTGTTATAGCCCTCATGTTTTAAATTGATTATCTAAAGATCCCCCATTGTTTGCCATTGTAATACTTTGGCAGGGGATATCAATTCTATGAATTTTTTTTTTTATTTTAAAAGCTGCTTAAGCAAGGATATACATGTAGATACCATAAACTGAGAAACTCTGCCATCGAAACTTCTCTCTTATTGAAAAGTATAAGTGCAATCTTAAGGCACTCCTGTGACAAGGTATCTTGCATTCCGAATTTTATGATCATATGATTTACAACTTCGTAAATTTATTCGACATTTTTTTCAATTTATTCATTAACCATGCCTAGTTGTGCAAATCGTATTCCTGTTCCAGTTCGATGATTTTCTGCAGAGTTATGGGACTTTGAAATTTATAAATGGAAAAAAAGTTTCTCCAAAACCTTGAGTCACATTTTCATGAAACTTCATAGGATTAATCCCCACCATGCCTAGTTGTGCATATCGTATTCCTGTTTCGGTTCGATGATTTTCTGCAGAAGTTATGGGACTTTGAAATTTTTACATGGAAAACTTTTGGCCACACGGTTTCTCCAAAATACCTCTTCAGATTTCATGAAACTTCCTAGAAATGATACAACTACAACTATCACTTTTTATTTCTCATTACATATAAAATGTATATATGAGACAATACAATAATACGATTCTGACGCAGAGTGTGGGTGGGGAAAGTATGAGGAGAAATGTAGAGGTGCTATAATTAAGATGGTTCATGAAGCCAACAGTTTTGGCAGCTGGGACACCTTCTTTATAGACAGTAGCTGTATAGATTTCCTTAAAGTTGTTGAATAATTAAGGGGTGGGGTGGGGGTAATTCTTTATATTGGGCGTGTTGCTAAAGTTTAATAAGTTACAAGAGAGATTCGGTAAACAGAGAAGACAGGATGTGAGGGTTTTGGATAAAAAGCCCTCGCACCGGGACCTGCTTTGTTACGTCATACTACCAGTTTTAATGATCAACTTATATGTAATACAACATAGTAAGTACTATGTCTAGTTGTGCATATCTTATTCCTGTTCCGGTTTGATGATTTTCTGCAGAGTTATGGGACTTTGAAATTTTACATGGAAAATTTTGTCTGTGCGGTTTCTCCAAAACCTTTGATCAAATTTCATAGGATTCATCAACACCATGCTTTGATATTCCTGTTCCGGTACTATTAAATTTTTAAGAGTTATGGGACTTTGAAATATTTACATGGAAAAATTTGTTGGCACATTTTTAGCTCACCAGAGCACTTTTGTGCTCTGGGTGAGCTTTTGTGATCGCCTGATGTCCGTCGTCGGGCGTCAACAATTTCAAGCTTTAAAAATCTTCTCCTCTGAATCTACAGGGGTCTCAGCTTTCATCTTTGGCACATAGCATCATCTGTAGGTCCTCTACAAAAGTTATATAAATTATGTCCCTAGGGTCAAAATTGGCCCCACCCCAGGGGTGCATTGTTTTCTATAGAAACATATAGTGAAAACTTTGAATATCATCTCCTCTGAAACTGAAAGGTTCTCAGCCTTCATATTTGGCACATAGCATCATGTTCAGGTTCTCTACAAAAGTTATATAAATTATGCTCCTGTGGTCAAAATTGGCTACATCCCATGGTGGACAGTTTTCTAGCAAACTTATAGCTGACTGCGATTTTAAGCATCTTTGCTCATAAATAGGTCATCCAGTCAAGCAGTGGGATAGATGACCAGTGACTATTTTTAGGTCACCTGTATCTGGTGCTGGAGCTCTGTGCCTTAACCCTTTGCCTGTTCTATGTTTATTATTAATTTGAATGCCTACTGCATATTCATGAACAAAATAGTTAAAATGAAGTATGGAAGGTGGAACATTGTAGTCATTTTTTTTCCAAATTTCACAACCTACTGAATATTCATCTACAAAATAGTTATAATGAAATATAGTAGGTGGAACATTGTAGCCATTTTAGAAACTTAAGGAACAGCTGTATAAAATTCCATTTACAAACAGAGCAGGCCCTGATCAGATGGCTCCTATAGGAGGCATCCGATCTGGGTCTACTCTGTTTTCAAAAATGTGAAAACACGTTTGTATGAGGGAAGGGTTAATTAATAATAGTGATTGGCATTATGATATTATTATAACCGGCCCTGCAGTTCAGAAGAAGGGTAAATCATGTAAAGATTTCAGAATGCCAAATTAAAGATTTCAAATAAATTATGAAATATTTTTTAACATGAAATTGTATTACTTGAAACTGTTAAGTTATACTTATGATTATGCAATTATTATGTAATAATTTATAATAATATTCAAATGCAAAAAATCAGTTTGGAATGCTAGGGTACACATACCCGTTCAGAAGAACAGTTGATCGCCTTTAGTCAGAACTTTGTATGGCCTTGTTTAAATTATGCCCCTGGGATTAAAATTGGCCCCACCCGAGGGGTGGTCAGTTTTCAATAAAAATATATAGTAAAAACATTGAAAATCTTCTCTGAAACTGGAAGGTTCATAACTTTCATATTTGGCACATAGCTTCATGTTAAGGTCCTCTACAAATGTTATATAAATTATGCCCCTGTGGTCAAAATTGGCCCTGCCCCAGGAGTAGCCAGCTTTCAATAGAAACATAAAGTGAAAACTTTGAAAATCTTCTCCTCTGATTGTCTGGTGAGCGCTTCAGGGCCATTCTGGCCCTCTTGTTTCCAAAATCGTTGTTCAGATGCTGGAGTTATCTGTCCCTGGACTGTACTATATGTGTTTCTAGCCAATATTGTCTATGGGGTGAAATTATACATCACATAGCCTTTCTAAGTATTTAACATACATGAGTTGTCCGCCCTTGGGTTTGCATCAAGAATGACATGGGAGGTCATTCGATACCTTAAGTGATAGTTCTAGTATTGGTTATGTTGCACTGTACAACTGACACTTCATCTGTTTTCAGAATTGCAGGCCATGCTAATGCAGCACTACAGGGACAATTGCCTGTTGGTCCAGAATCCAGTAAACAACACGAGTATAGGAATGGAGTACATGTATGTTGAGCCAGCAGTTCGGATCTTACGAGAGAGTAAAGGACGAGATGGATTAAACAATGTTAACGACAATGCAGAAGGTCTGTCCTGTAGGAAGATATTCTATACTGACAACTACAGGGCAAGGCAGATATACATCACTGGAGACGCTGGGTTAGGCAAGAGTATGCTGTGTAAGCACCTTGTGGAACTGTGGTGTGAGGCACAGGGTGATTGTGTGTCTGTTGAGTCTGACGAAAGTACTGAGGAAAGTGATACTGACTCTGATGAGGAAGACTTTTTAATTTCTCTATATTCATGGCAAAAAGAAGAGAAAAAGAAAGCAAGACAGAAAGAGAGAAAAGACAGAAGGGAAGAGAACAAACATATATTGTCTCAGTTCAAGTTTTTGTTTTATATAACACTGAGAGACTGTCTGTCAGAATATAAACTATCTGAAATGATTCAGTCTCAACTATTACAACACTACGATGATATTAAACATGTTCAAGCCTCTGATGTACTAAAAAAGGAATGTTGTCTTGTCATTGTTGATGGTCTTGATGAATGGGTGTGTCCAAAAGGTAGATCTGTCCCTCATTTTGTAAATCCTGGGATCCCAGGCAGGAACACATTGAACAAAAATAATGTGTTTTTGACCACAACCAGGCCCTGGAAATTTGATGTACTGGAGTTGAATGACTCAGACGTTGACAAACATGCTGAGCTTTGTGGACTAGAAAGGGTGTCTGCTTCAAAATTCTGTTCTAAAATCATTAAATTATTGAATAAGAGCAAAGCTCAAAGGAAAAAGAAAAAAGAATTCTGTAGGACACTTAAACAGAAAGGCCTTGGTCACTTCAAAACTATACCTGTCATTCTCATTCAGCTTATTTGCCTCTGGTTTGATGATCAGGAACTTTGTCAGTCTCAGGTGCAGCTATACTGTGCTATGTTGAATTTGCTTCTGAAAAAAGCCCAAACAAAAATGACTGGACAAACCAAAATAACCCCAAGGAGTGAACCTTCAGAAGTGTCCTTACACAAATGCTTTATGAACCACCCATATTGTCAAAACCATCAACAGCTGATACACTGCTTGTCTAAAGTGGCACTGGAGGCTTTAGTTGATAAAACTAAAGAAAACCAGTTGGTGTTTGAAAGTTCACAAATGGAGATCTATGGTGTAGATGAAGAATCGGTAAACATGTGTTTAAAATATGGTATTCTATCACAAAGCAAAATGTTTGACAAATGTGCCCTAAGTGAGAAAAAATTCTCATTTTTGCACAAAAAGTTTCAAGAATTCCTTGCGTCTGTGTATATTGCAAACAGTGATGATGTACAAGATGTTGCCAAACGTGTAACGGATTTCTGTGGCACGTTGAAAGATTGTTTAGAAATGAGTCAGGTTTGGTTGTTTGTGTGTGGGATGAGTCCTGACATAGGGAGACATTTGCTGAAACATTTCACTGATGTTATCACTGCTGACACTGACAAACAAATACAAAAGTACAGACAGAGTTTACGTGGTGCAGGTTTGATACAAGACATACAAACATTTGTGACTGACTGTTTAATTGAAGGTGAAAATAATGGCCACAAATACGATAAAATCGGTTTAGAGGACCTTTATATTGACGGACACACTTTTAGCCATGCAGAAC
This sequence comes from Azorinus chamasolen, assembly GCA_963576725.1. Lineage (NCBI taxonomy): Eukaryota > Metazoa > Mollusca > Bivalvia > Cardiida > Solecurtidae > Azorinus > Azorinus chamasolen. The sequence goes on along the minus strand of OY755250.1, from coordinate 52,216,262 downwards.
GTGCGTTGCTAGGCAACGTGACGTCATGTATAAAGTCCATGTACATAGACGCTGACGACATGACGTTTGACCAGTCCACACTTATAACTGATCTCTTGCTGGACAACCAGGCAGTGCAGAAACTGTACCTGGGTGACCTCATGTCACGTATTACCAGCGAGACGCTGCCAACATTCTTACACAACTGCAGTGACACGTTGACGTGTTTAGACTTGTACGGAGTGACACTAACAGAGAGTGAAGTGACACTAACAGAGAGTGATGTGACACTAACAGAGAGTGGAGTGACTTCAATATGTCACAGTAGCAGCGAGTGTTTAATGGCGCTTATGCTGAGTGGGGTTACACTGACTCATGTAGATAGAGTAAAACTGTTGACCGCGTTATCACAGTCACACACCATTAGACATTTATACCTGTTGTTACACTGTACAGACCATAACTACCCACAGTGTAGACCTCGTATAGACATGTCTACTATGACACAGTTACAGACACTTAAGCTGTGGGACATGTGTGTAGATAATCTACCGACCGTGACACAATGTGTGGAGCGGGTTTTCCTGGTGAATGTTACTTTACCAATGGCGACTCTGTGTGAGTTTGCACTGAGGATTTCACAGACAAAACGTTACGTAGACGTACAACTAGTCTCGGTAACAGTTAGAGAGGAGAGAGAGGACCGTGTAGACCTGGAGACTTTCCTCCGTGGTTGTCCCGGTCTGACAGTGACACACTACCAGTATAGAGACAGAGACAACACATGGACGATAGACTTCCACACAAACAAACAATAAAGTGAAATGTTTCTTCAAACACAAAACTTGTCATCATCCATTTTACTGTGTAAAACGTTTCGTATCTGATGAGACAAGTTTCAACTCGAACGTCAGAAAAAAGTTATTTTTCATCTCTCGGCTTCCTTTTATCATGTTTTAAACAACTTAAAATGAATAAAACATACAACTATGACCATTCATTGTCTTAGTTAGAACATTTCCAGTCGGATTATATAAGTTTTAAATTAAAATTCGGAAAAAAATACTTTTTCATCTCTCTGCGTTCGCACGTGCGATAATTCCATTGTGAAAATGTTTGTTTTTCAGCCGTAAAACTCGTAATAATCGGTCAAACGCCCAACTTTTTGTATTTGATTTCTTAGTTGGGCCATTTCCAGTCAGATTATACAAGTTTTAAATCAAAATTCAGAAACAATTACTTTTTCATCTCTCAGGGTGTTATAAGTGGAATTCTTCCATTGTGAAAATACTATTTTCATCAGTAAAACTCGAAATAATCAGTCAAACACCAAACTATGAGTATTTGTTTTCTTAGTTGGACCATTTCCAATCGGATTATACAAGTTTTAGATAAAAATTCAGCAAAAAATACTTTTTCATCTCTCTTGGTGATACTTGGGACAATTCCATTATGAAAGTATTATTTTCAGCCGTTAAACTCGAAATAATTGGCCAAACACACAACTGTGAGTATTTGTTTTCTTAGTTGGATCATTTCCTATCGGATTATACAAGTTTTATTTCGAAATTCAGAAAAAAATACTTTTTCATCTCTGAGTGATAGGCTACATGGAATCATTCCATTGTGAACTAAATCTACTTTTGTCAGCCGTAAAACTCGCAATAATCGGACAAACGCCCAACTGTGAGTATTTGTTTTCTTAGTAGGTAATTTCCTGTCCAGTGAGTTAAACATTTACAATAAAACTCGGGAGAAAGTGTGTTTCATCGTCAAGCCAGTGTCAGCTTTATGCAGGTGGGAAGCTTTCTGAAATCTCTCATCCACAGCCAGAGGTTATTCTCAATATCAGACCAATCCGGTGATTGAGAAGAATAATGTCGGAAAAGGGATAAAGCTACCACACTGGTGCTTATTAAGCGGTCACTATAGAGAGTCTGTTGTACTTTTCTCAAATTGTGGTTGAAGAAAATAAATTGTAAAACCTTTCTCGTCTTTCTTTTGTTATGCCAAATTAGCTCGCATGACACAAAAGTGCCACAGCGAGTTTTAGGAATCGCCCTGTGTCCGTCATTTAGCCACAAGTGATGTCTTCACATTCCACAGCATCTATACTGTTTTGTTGGTCAACAGACAATGCACTGGTCACTATTATGTTAATTCGACTGAAATGCTTAAACACGATTTAAAATGCTGAAATTACATGTATTTAGGTCATTTGATTACTATTCACGGCCAATTTCAATAAATACGTTGACTTTTGTCCATAGTAAACCAACTCTACAGCGACCCCTTAACCCATTCCCTGATACATGTATTGACGACTCTGTAGAAGTCACATTGTGAAACCATTGTGATGAATAGAGCATTTGCTCCTATAGGAAAAAATGCTCTATTTATCACAATGGTTTCAAATTACAAAAATCTAAAACTTTCCTTTTCTTTAGTTAATGCGCCTTTTCGGTAGTTTTATTTAAAAAGGTTGTATCTAAAAATAGCCTATGAGGTAATGGGTTAAATGTTTAATCCTCGGTTTGCAAGACACGTTTTATTGAGATAAGACCTGGAGTATATCAGCGTTTCATCAGGATCCACACTGTTTAAGCCTTTGTTCCAGGATTACGACTTTGCAAACAGTAAACCCAGAACAGGCGATTTCTACAGGAGCTGTCTGATCAGAGTCTGATGTTTGTTCATGGTATATATAGATCTAATTCTACAGGAGCTGCCTGGCCAGAGTCTATTGTTTGTTTATGGTAGATGTAGATCTAATTCTATAGGATCTGTCTGACCCGAGTCTTCTGTTTGTTTATCATAGATCTAATTCTGCAGGATCTGGCTGATCAGACTCTGCTGTTTGTTTGGTAGACATATCTAATTCTGCAGGATCTGACTGATCAGACTGCTGTTTGTTTGGTAGACATATATCTAATTCTGCAGGATCTGACTGATCAGACTCTGCTGTTTGGTAAATCTAGATCTAATTCTGCAGGATCTGACTGATCAGAGTCTGCTGTTTGTTTGGTAAATCTAGATCGAATTCTGCAGGATCTGACTGATCAGAGTCTGCTGTTTGTTTGCTAGATCTAGATCTAATTCTGCAGGATCTGACTGATCAGACTCTGTTTGTTTGCTAGATCTAGATCTAATTCTGCAGGATCTGTCTGAGCCATACTGTCCTGTGTACATACGCCATTATAAAACAATATAATTAATATTCATGATATTGTAATTTCTGACGTGGATATTCATGGAGTAATGGGTTAACACTGATTATGTGTTTATATTTGCACGTGTGTTACTGCTATATAGCGGTTCCAAGTTTTCCCTCTAATCAAAGAACTAATTTTACACTCTGACAATGAACGGAGGAACATTTACAACTCGGCATGGTGCCTTTCTTGTGGTGGAGGGGGCTCTAAATCCGCGCCTGACTGTCCTCTGCCTTATCAAACTCCCTTTAACGCCGTTGTGGACAGTAGGCCCAGATCCGACTGCTCCTATAGGAGTCGTCTGATCGGGGTCTCCTCTGTTTGCTTATGAATAATAATAAATCTGACTATACCGTAATTGCACGTTTACATTATTATGCCATTATGCAAATTCAGTTAATAAATATTCTAAGATCCAGAGTTAGACCATATGTTGATGGTCGCTCTCGAGGGTTTTTACAGCATAAAGCTAACCCTGCCTCTAAGATCCAGAGTTAGACCATATGTTGATGGTCGCTCTCGAGGGTTTCTACAGCATTAAGCTAACCCTGTCTCTAAGATCCAGAGTTAGACCATATGTTGATGGTCGCTCTCGAGGGTTTTTACAGCATTAAGCTAACACTGCCTCTAAGATCCAGAGTTAGACCATATGTTGATGGTCGCTCTCGAGGGTTTTTACAGCATTAAGCTAACACTGCCTCTAAGATCCAGAGTTAGACCATATGTTGATGGTCGCTCTCGAGGGGTTTTACAGCATTAAGCTAACACTGCCTCTAAGATCCAGAGTTAGACCATATGTTGATGGTCGCTCTCGAGGGGTTTTACAGCATTAAGCTAACACTGCCTCTAAGATCCAGAGTTAGACCATATGTTGATGGTCGCTCTCGAGGGTTTTTACAGCATTAAGCTAACACTGCCTCTAAGATCCAGAGTTAGACCATATGTTGATGGTCGCTCTCGAGGGTTTTTACAGCATTAAGCTAACACTGCCTCTAAGATCCAGAGTTAGACCATATGTTGATGGTCGCTCTCGAGGGTTTTTACAGCATTAAGCTAACACTGCCTCTAAGATCCAGAGTTAGACCATATGTTGATGGTCGCTCTCGAGGGGTTTTACAGGTTTCTCAGCATGTTAAAGATTAACTCAGTCTTGGAGTTACTTCTTGTATAGAGAAAAGCAATAGGCGTGTACGTACAAAAGAGCAACATACGTGTATGTAGAGAAGAGAAATATGCGTGTATGTAGAGAAGAGAAAGAGAAGAGAAGTATGTGTGTCTAAAAAAGAGCAATAGGAGTGTATGTATATAGCTCTCAATGCGTGGTGCATGTTTCCAGTATAGAGTTCTCAGTGCATGGTGCGTGTTACCAGTATAGACCTCCAAATACATGGTTATTTTACCAGCCAGTATAGAGCTGCCAATGCATAGTGCATGTTGCCACCATGCATCTCCCAATGCATGGCGCATGCTGCCATTATACATCTCTCAGTTCATGGTGTATGTTACCACTATACAACTCTCAGTTCATGGTGTATGTTACCATTATACAGCTCTCAGTTCATGGTGTATGTTACCACTATACAACTCTCAGTTCATGGTGTATGTTACCACTATACAGCTCTCAGTTCATGGTGTATGTTACCACTATATAGCTCTCCTCCGTTCTTGGTGTTAGTAACACCAAGAACGGAGGAGAGCTATATAGTTTCTTTACTTTCTAAAATGCCTACAATGTTCTAATTTGCATATTTTGTTGTAATAATTTTGTCCATGAATATTCATTTATTGAAATTTGGAATAAATATAGAACAGGAAAAGGGTTAAAGGGCGGGTACAGACTGTAGTAAGACAATTGTAAATATTGTAGACCCATATTGACCCTTTCGCTGTCAATGTCGGATCTGTGATAACCTATGCAAACAGTTTGGATCCAGATGAGACGCCGAGTAACTCGGCGTCTCATCAGTATCCAAACTGTTTGTTACTGTTACTATGTTTTTGAAACAAAAATGAAGAAAATCAAAAGAATGAAAATTTGTAGCAGACGATAAAGTTAGCAGACGACAGAGTTTGGCAGCGAAAGGGTTAAAGGGCCCCTATTTGTCAGATCCTGCACTGTTGATAATAAAACCCATTTTATTCAGTGATAAAGTTTGATACAAGCTGTTGCTTAATTCATACATGTATTTAGAAACAAAGGGGGGGGGAGGCGGGAGGGGGCACATGATTGTTAAAGTAAACAAACAATTTGAATATTTTGAAACAAAATGTTTGCTCGCTAGTGCAATAGTGTCGATAAAAACATTATTCGACACCAGATAACGATTAAATATTAATAATGGTTCATTAGATATTTTAAACACTTTACTTGTTCAATATTCGTATAAATAATAATTACATCACTTTAGGTGTTCAACGTTCATATAAATGATAATTACATCACTTTATGTGTTCATATAAATGATAATTACGTCACTTTAGGTGTTCGTATAAATAATAATTACATCACTTTAGGTGTTCATATAAATGATAATTACATTATGAATATTTATTAGCTGAATTTGTGAATTGTAAAGGTTTCATAGGAATTGTTGGCCTTGACAACTCTGTTGAATCAGATCTATATCATGTCATAAGCAAACAGATCAGACCCTGATCAGACGGCTCCTACAGGATCCGTCTGATCTGGATCTACTCTGTTTGCTTATGACATGAAATAGCATTTATATGATGGAGAGCGTTGACAGTGTCTATTAAGTTACCATGGTTACAAGAAAACATTGAATAATGAAAGTCAGTTCTTAAAGAAATATTAACATTTTAACTTCATTTCCTGGTATGACACTAATGCATGTGTGTTTTAACCCTTTCCCTCATATTGACAACTTTTGACGACTCTGTTATGGTCACTTTGTGAAACCATTGTGATTAATAGAGCATTTGCTCCCATACGAGCAAATGCTCTATATATCACAATGATTTCAAACTACAAACTTCTCTTGTTCATGCTCCTTTTCAGTAGATTTATTAAAAGAGGTTGTATCTAAAACTAGCCTATGAGGTAATGGGTTAAACCTTATATCATTGTTTACCCCAGTTTGAAATAAACAAAACACCCAACAATCGAGATGTTCAACTATAGAAGCGGCCCGTTTTTGTACAAAATTCTAAAACGGAGTCTAAGATAAGCAGTATGTTTTATAAAAAGCGTACTAGATGCATCATTGTGTAGTACTGTATGCATCATTGTGTAGTACTAGATGCATCATTGTGTAGTACTAGATGCAGTAGTACTAGATGCATCATTGTGTAGGACTAGATGCACCATTGTGTAGTACTAGATGCATCATTGTGTAGTACTAGATGCAGCATTGTGTAGTACTAGATGCAGCATTGTGTAGGACTAGATGCATCATTGTGTAGGACTAGATGCATCATTGTGTAGTACTAGATGCATCATTGTGTAGGACTAGATGCATCATTGTATAGTACTAGATGCATCATTGTGTAGTACTAGATGCACCATTGTATATAGTACTAGATGCATCATTGTGTAGTACTAGATGCATCATTGTATAGTACTAGATGCATCATTGTATAGGACTAGATGCATCATTGCGTAGTACTAGATGCATCATTGTATAGTACTAGATGCATCATTGTGTAGTACTAGCTAGATGCATCATTGTGTAGTACTAGATGCATCACTGTATAGTACTAGATGCATCATTGTGTAGTACTAGCTAGATGCATCATTGTGTAGTACTAGATGCATCATTGTGTAGGACTAGATGCATCATTGTGTAGTACTAGGTGCATCATTGTGTAGGACGTGCACAACAGTAGAACCTGTCCTAAGCGGCGATTACTTTATTGAACATTGGAGTTTTAAAAAGTCAGTGGTTCTTTAACCCATTTGTTCCCACGATCCCATATATGGGATGTAGGCAAACAGTGTAGACTCAGATCAGATCCCATATATGGGATGTAGGCAAACAGTGTAGACTCAGATCAGACCCCATATATGGGATGTAGGCAAACAGTGTAGACTCAGATCAGACCCCATATATGGGATGTAGGCAAACAGTGTAGACTCAGATCAGATCCCATATATGGGATGTAGGCAAACAGTGTAGACTCAGATCAGATCCCATATATGGGATGTAGGCAAACAGTGTAGACTCAGATCAAACGCCGCATATTGCGGCGTCTGATAAGAGTCTACACTGTTTACTGATAGGAATTTCAATATAAAACAAAACAAAAATGAAAAGAAGTAATGACATCATGGATATTTATTAGAAGATATATAAACATGAAATAATCCACTAAGTGCAAATGGGTTAATGCAGAGAAAGTCTCGATTGTTGGTTTTTTATATAATAAAAATTTATACATACACGTCATACACGTTCACAGAATTCGATTGAGGGAAGTGAAGCTTACTTTTAAGTACTTTTTCCGATGGCACAAAGTAAAATACCTATATTTACCGGACTTTTTGTGGGGACCGGCAAAGTATATTCGTTCCGAATATTCATAGAGAAAAAAGTTTTACTAAAATATGGAAGGTGGAACATTGTAGCCATTTCAGAAACTAAAAAATAAATCCATCAGTTTTTGTTAGCAAAGAGAGTATACCCTGATCAGACGGTTCCTATAGGAACCATCTGATCTTGGTCTACTCTGCATATGTGTTAAAATGCGTTTATATGAATGAAATGGTTAATGCGGGTCAAAAGTAATGCAGTAAGCTCCGAGAAATACATACTCTAAATTTTGTTGGAGTGGACTAAATTTTCAATTGATATTTTAAGTTAACGGTGGATGGGGTGCCTGGACGTCTTACACTTCATGCTCGACCACGTGTTGCACGGGGTACCAGACCAAATACCGCTACTGCAACCATCCGCATCCGGCACATGGCGGGAAAAACTGCGTGGGGGATGAATACGAACGACACTCATGTTACGTCACATGTGCCGGGCACACGTCTGGATCAAGTACCGTACTGTATCCTAGGTCAATAAAAGTAATGCAAGTAAAGCAATGCAAATAAAGTAATGCAAATAAAGCAATGCAAATAAAGTAATGCAAATAAAGTAATGCGAATACAAAAGGCAGATATAGTAATACGCCTAGAAGTGATAACATAGATAAGAAACTTAGGGAAAATCACGCAACATCTCGCGACCAATGTACTAAATCACGCAAAGTCACGTTTTCAAATATCTCTGGTTGTAAGAAAAGCTCAGGAATAATAAGTATATCGTTGTGTTGAGCATTTATTCAGCTACAATACGGTACCTTGATTGTTAAAAATATGTCCATTTATAAACAAAAAAGTTGTGTGCAAAGGCCGAACCACCTGTGTGACTTGCAGTCTACTTTTTTTGATGAAAATTACCTTAGTTTTCAATTAAAAATCAAGATTTCTAAAGGTGTACATACTTTCTTCAAAATTATATGGTATATTTGAATTGGAAAATGGTTATAAAACTATTAATAAAATAGTTATCACAGGTAAATCTTCTGGTTTTTAGTAGTTTATGAAATATAAAAGTCTGCCACGTTCCGAAATAAAGTATGATTTGTAGCATGTACCAAATCAAACAAAGCCACTATTACAAATATCTTGGATGGTAGGGAAAGCTCAGGAAATATAAGCATATCATGGTGTATAGCAATGTTTCAGCTACACTATGGTACCTTGATTGTTAAAATCTGTTCACAAAAGTGTTTTAACTTTTATACAAAGACCCAAACCACCGATCAGAATCAAGGTCTCCTGTCGTTATATAGTAGTTTCTTATCTATGTTATCATAGGTCGCTGATTCAAATAATAGGAAAGGAGTTTTTCCCAGTACATAGCTGCAGTTGCAGGTCCTAGACAGAATTCGTAACCCTTTCCTTCATATAAACGTGTTTTCACGCATATACAAACAGAGCAGACCCAGATACCAGACGGCTCCTATGGGAGTTGTCTGGTATTGGGCTACTCTGTATACAAGGGCTTAAAAAGGCGTATAAATTTGTGCCGTAAAGGGCTAGATACATGGCCGCCTCTTACGGAAGACCGGCGATAGGTCTATAACTAAGTATAACTAAGTAAAAGAAAGTTTAAATTTGGATGGAAACAAACAGGCGAGCTAACAACAGTATGTTGCCACGGTCTTATACGGACACAGTATAGCACGTTCATTAACCTTTAGCCTGCTATGGGCGGATGGGTGAATACCTTTGCAAACAGTTTGGATCCAGATGTCATAGTAACAAACAGTTTGGATCCTGATGAGACGCCTAGTAACTCGGCGACTCATCATAATCCAAACTGTTTGACATCCTGATTGCATGTTGGTAGACACATTGATTAGAGTTTGAATTTTGGAAATGTAGGCCTAATATGAGAAATATTCTGCAAATATAATTTGCTCAGCAGGCTAAACGTTAGAAAGAATTCTAAATCCGGTTTGGTAAAACAAGTGTAAGCTTAATGCAGGATAGAAGTGATACAGGGAGCTTCTATAGAAGCTTTTCTACCACTTTTATTCTGTATTAACCCTTCTCTTGCTGAATTTTAAGCAATCTAATTATGTTTAGGGGTACAAAGTAGTCTAAATGCATGCAATATAGATTACCAACATTAACCCTTCGCTTGCTGAATTTTAAAATACATTTCTCCTTCTTTACCCATGCCCTGCTGTATATTTAAATACATATTCACTGTGTACAAGTATTTCGCTGTACAATCACTGCCGTGGAGTGTACTGGTTGCACAATCAATCTGTAAATAGTGCAGACCCTGATGAGACAGCTCCTGCAGGAGCTGTCTCATCTGGGTCTTCACTATTTACAGGTAGTCATATTGGCGTGAAAAGCAAGCGAAGGGTTAAGCAAGCAGCTGCTTTTCGAGACTATGTTCAATAAACAACTTTAGACAGGTTTTGCTACAACAGCAAAATAAATAGACGCCTCTAATTGATTTTGTTGTTATTATTGTTCCATTGTTTTGCTACTTTAGTTGTCAATGGCGGGTGGGGTCACTGGAGTTCGTATTCAACTTGTACCAAATCATGTGGATCTGGGACCATGGCCCGGTATCGTTACTGTAACCATCCGGCTCCCAGCGCAAATGGCCAGTATTGTGCTGGAGACCAGTCTCAGACTGTCACGTGTCATAGCGAGGCGTGTCCATACACAGGAAGTTCCTGTCCAGGTTAGACAAACGTCCATAGTCTATGGAGCGCCATTCTGCCATGCTATTTGCTAAATGATATATGCGAAATGCTAAATGCAAAATGCGAAATGCTTTTTGCCAATTGTGTAAATTGCTAGGGAAAGAACCGGAATGTTCCAAATGATGGATGCAAATAACAAATGCGAAATGCTTATTGCTAAGTGCATGTTTGCACTACAAGCATTGAACACTGAACAGCGCCATTTTTAATTTAGTAGTGCAATAAGCAATAAGATTTAATATAAATTAACATGCATTTAACAAATGTAGTCACTTTAAATTGGCGCAGTTCAATGCTAGTAGTGCAAACATGCATTTAGCAATAAGCATTTGAGGTGATACGACTATATTCGTCCATTACGAATATATCCGAGACGTCTATGTTGTGGGTAAGTCCAGCGGGGATACCTTTATTTACACTATTTGTAAAGCTAGGGTGACTTTGAGAGAAGTGTGAGGTTAGGACGTCCGTTAACCGGTTTAAACCCCCAGTGGTGTTTTTGCTACTGACCGTGCTAAGGCGGTACTCTCTTTGTCACCCTTCCTTTAGTTTGCCTTGCGTCTTTGTGCTTGTGATTTTGTTCATGTGTGTTTCTCTGGGTCTTGTGTGTCTTGGTGTTTTATGTGTTCATCTCGTGTGTGAGTGTGCGTTTTAGTGTGTGGTTTTGTGTGTGTATGTGTGTCATGCTGTTTATCGGTGTTTTGGTGGTGGTTGCGTCTTGTATGTGGCTTTGCCTACTTGACTTTGCTACTTTTCCATCTAGAAAAAAAGATAGGCCTACATAATCTTTACTTATACGTTACTCCGTTTTTGAAAACAAAAGAGAATGACGACAGTCGCCATTGTATTTCAGTCAAATTATTTTTCATTGAACATTTTAGACGTTAATAATGCTTACAATTAGAATTAAATAAATCTTGATCAAAGTACACTCAGAGTAACTGTTCTGTACTAGGCCCAGACACCCAGGTAATTTAAAGAATGCTGTATTATGCGCATTTGTACGTATTCATCAATTAATATCAGAAGCTGTACACGTATACATACAATGAAAAAACGCTTACAACCAATTTTCCGACAGGATGTACTTGTTCAGCTAAATGTTATCGCTATCCGAATACTAGCTGCTAAATTGTTAAAAAGGGGTATCCTTTTCGGTAACGGAGATTTGTACGGAAATAAGCGGACATATTCAGTCAAGTTCTGAATGACTCCTATTTTCTATTTCGGAACAACGCTTCGAATATTAATTAGGTTGTTATCACATGTACAATGGCTGATACTGATGTTCGTCCTACATAATATATTTTATTCAGGAAAGTAAGGCAATATGTCCATCTTATATATAATTCATATGCAAATACGCTAAATGTATACCGTTCAATGGTGTCAACTAAATATAACGGTCAACGTGAGGCAACTCATACAGGTACATCGAATGATCATTTCAGGTATGTAAAAATTTTAACTTTACGACAGATTCCGGCCAAAGGCGAAGGCTGTTCCGTTGGTTTCCGCAGCAATCCATTTTTCTATTATTTTTTTTAATACAAACAATCTTCATCTGTCGGCAAGAGTACATAACTCTGTCTAGCATTTTGACAGAATTATGGCCATTTTAACTTATAATGTTTGGTTAAGGTTTTTGATAAAGTCCAGTGATTTACATAACCCGTTGAGATAAAGCTTTGAAACTTGGAACGCTTGTTCACCTCAAATGCTTTATCTGTAGGCACGAATACATTACTCTGTCAGTTATTTATTGCCCTTTTTTCATTAAAGAGTTCAAAGAGATCCTACATCCTGAATACTGTTTAAGATATTTTACTTTGCTTCTAGTATCATTATCAAAATGTTTGACAGATTTATGTACTCTTGCCGACAGATGAAGATTGTGGCTATGAACAAGTTTTCCAAGTTTCAAAGCTTTTTTCCAAAGGTTAAAAGCAAAAAGTGGACTTTAACAAAAACCTTAACCAAAAAATCTAAGTTAAAAAGGGTCAGAATTCTGTTAAAATGCTTGACAGAGTAATGTACTCTTGTCTACAGATGAAACGTGTGGTGGTTTCAAAGTTTTAAAGCTTTATTCAAAAGGTTAAAGGCAAGAAGTGGACTTTAACAAAAACCATAACCAAGGTGTGACGCGGACGCCAACGCGGACCCCAGCGCGAGTAGGATAGCTCCACTATTCTTCGAAAAGTCGAGCTAAAACGTATAAGTATAGAAATTACTGACTTATAACTTATAAAAACTGTGACATCCAACTGCACCTAAAAGCGTGACACACGGACAGACGGACGGACGGACGGACAGACGGACGGACGGACATGTGCAAAATATAATGCCCCCTGACTATCGTCAACGGGGGCATAAAAAGGGCAATACTTTCTGTTAAAGTGCTTGACAGAGTAATGTCCTCTTGTCTACAGATGAAGTCTGTAATGGTGAACAAGTGTTCTAAGTTTCAAAGCTTTATGTCAAAGGGTTATTTAAATAAGTGGACTTTAGCAAAAAGTTGAAGAGGACCATAATTCTGTCAAAATGCTTGACGGAGTTATGTACCCTTGTCTACAGATGAAGCTTGTGGTAATGAACAAGTGTTCTAAGTTTCAAAGCTTTATTCAATAGGTTTAGGACAAGATGTGGACTTTAACCTTAAACCTTAAACAAGGCGTAACACGGACGCCGACGCTAACGCGAGTAGAATAGTAGAATAGTCGAGCTAAAAAGGGCAATAATTTCTGTTAAAATGTTTGACAGAGCTACAGATGACACTTGTGATGGTGAACACGTTTTCCAATTTCAAAGTTATATCTCAAAAGGTTATGTAAAATAGTGGACTTTAACAGAAACCTTAACAGATAAAAAGGGCCATAAGTATGTTAAATTGCTTGACAGAGTTATGTACTCTTCCCTACAGATGAAGCTTGTGGTGATGAATAAGTGATCCAAGTTTCAAAGCTTTATCCCAAGGGGTTATGTTGATCAGCGGACTTTAATAAAAACCTTAAATAAAAATTCTAAGTTAAAAAAGGGTCACAATTCTATCAAAATGCTTGACAGAGTTATGTACTCTTGCCTACAGATGAAGCTTATGGTGGTGAACAAGTGTTCCAAGTGTTAAAGCTTTCTTCCAAATATTAAGGGGCAAAAACCTTAACCACGGTGTGACATGGACACGGACGCCGACGCCGGGGCGAGTATGATAGCTCAACCATTATTCGAATAGTCGAGCTAAAAATGGACTAATCCAATGTATAAACATGGAAGAATCCACTGGTAGCAAAATTTCTTCACTTTATTAAAAAAATGTCCCACGTGTTATTGTTATTCAACTGTCTGTTATGGTTCAAACTTTAAAACTACCTAATTTTCTTGTGTACATAATGCCGTTATAAAAGTTCAGCTAATAAATATTCATGATGCCACTATTTTCTTCAACAGGGAAAAGGTTAAATCCACATTATAGTTTGACAATTTCCGAACTAGCTTTTCCTCTCGATATTTCATAAATCCACTAAGTTCTATTGCCATTGAATGTTTTCAAATAAAAATACAATGAAAACTGGATATCTCGAACTTTAAGGACCATATAAATTCTTCGAAATAACGGAAGTTCCAGTCAGCTACTTTTTCGATGTGACAGCTTAACCCGTTACCCCATAGGCTATTTTTAGATACAACCTTTTTGAATACATCTATAAAACAAAGAGCATTAACTAGAGAAAAGAAAAGTTTTAGAAATTTGTAGTATGAAACCATTGTGATAAATAGAGCATTTGCTAAAGGAGCAAATGCTCTAATTATCACAATGGTTTCACAAAGTGACTTTTACAGATTCATCAAAAGTCGTCAATATGAGAGAATGGGTTAAACCAGGTCGCAAGTAATATCGTAGACTCATCTTCTCTCGAACCCCATCTGTTTTCCGAACCTTTCATTTTTTGTATTTTTACGCATTCGCAAGTGCGCACCACGTCATCAAATCATGAGTACCGTTGCAGCGTGCTTTGTCTGTAAACAAAGCCTCGTAGCTTTAAAAACGAAATATGCATCATAAACAGGTCAATACAGTTTATTTTTCCTTCAACTATGCTAAACATGAGAAGACTCTTAATATTTTATAGAATATCAACACAAATTGAAAAGTACCACATTAAAAATGTTTGACAGCTCTGATCCCTTCGGGTTATGCAAAGGTCACGTGCCCATGATGAAATCACGTGACTATGAATATTATCTTACAGTAAACAATTTCTAAAATAAAGGTTCGAGAAGCAGGTGATCTTTTTCTGGCAGCCATTTTTGTTTTTGTTATGCGTGTGGTGGGGAACACCGGATTGTTTGGGATTAATAGATGAGGATAATATTACTTAATTATTTCAAGGTATGTGTAAAATATTATTTTGGAACTGCTGATTTATTATTTTCTTCAATATTCAGGGTAAACGTTTTCTTTTCATGGTCAAAGATTAAGAGGTTCGAAAGACGGTGAGACCATGCTATTTGTGTTTAGCACCAAGTATTGTAAGCACTCTAGTCATAACCAACTGTTAGCATGATGTGCCTAATATGAGCACCCTAACCTAGACCAACTGTTTGAAAGATGTCTCTAATAGGGACACACGCATGGGTCAATTGTTGGACAGGAGGTCTCTAATAGGGACACACGCATAGATCAATTGTTGGCAAGAGGTCTCTAATAGGACCACACTGGCCTAGACCAATTGTGTGTAAGAGGTCTCTAAAAGGGACACAATAGTCTAGACTGTATTTAAGAGGTCTGTAATAGGGACACAATAGTCCTTATCAACTGTTTGCAAGAGGTCTAATAAAGACAAATAGTCTAGAACAGTTGGCAAGAAATCTCTAATAGGGACACAACCATCTGGAGCACCTTTTTTTCAAAAGGTCTCTAATAGGGAAACAGAAGTCTAAATAAAATGTTGACAAGGTCTCTAAATGATGCACGCTAATCTGGACCAACTTTTTGTAAAATGTCTCTAATTAATAGAAAATTCAGTCTGGACCAATTGTTGGCAAGGGGTCTCTAATAGGGACAGACTAGTCTAGATCAACTGCTGGCAAGAGGTCACCAATAGGGGCAACACAGTCTGGACCAACTGCTAGCAAGATTTTTTAAAGGGCACACAAGTTTAGTCCCAATGTTTGCAAGAGGTATCTAACAGGAGCCCACCAGTCTATAACAACTGTTAGCAAGAAGTCTCTAATAAAAACATACTGCTCTAGACAAACTGTTAGCAAGAGTCCTTATTAGGAACCTACAAGTCTTGACCAACTGTTAGCAAAATTTTCTAATAGAAACACACTAGTCTAGGCCAGTTGTTTGGAAGAGGTCTCTAATAGGGTAAACACTAGTCTGGGGGTATTGTTTGCAAGAGGTATCTACTAGGAGGATCCTAGTCTAGACCAACTGTTAGCAAGATGCCTCTTATATGGGAACACTAGTCATGATCAACTGCTTGTACGACGTCTGTATAAGGAGCGATTAAATACATTGTTTGCACTAGGTCTCTGAGCATACAGTCGAGATGAACTGTAAGCAGGGGTCTCTAATATGAGCACAATTCTGGACCAACTGTTAGCAAAGGGAGTCTCCAATAGGAACACATAGTCTCGACCAAATAGATGCAGGATGTCTCTAATGAGCACACGAGTCTAGATCAGCTGTTTACAAGATGTTTCTAGTATAAGCTCAAAAGGGCATACTAGTCTGGACTGTTTGCAAGAGGTCTCTAATAAGAGCACAAGTCTAGACCAACTGTTTGCAATAGGTATCTAATTGGAACACACAAGCCTAAACCAACAGTTAACAATGTCTCTAATAGGGCCAAGGTAGCTTAGAACAGCAGTTAGCAAGATATCTCTAATAAGAACACAGTAGTCTATACCAACAGTTAGCAAGTCTCTAGTAGGAGCACAGTGACCTAGACAAACAATTAACAAGTTGTCTCTAATAGGAGCACACTAGTGAGTCTAGACCAACTGTTTGTAAGTAGGCTCTAATTGTAACACCCTTATATAGACCAGTTGCATTGGAAAAGGTCTCTAATAGGGACACACTAGCATTTTCGAACTGTCTCTAATAGGGGCACACACTGGTCTAGATCAACTGTTTGTAAGAAATCTCTAATTGGAACACCCTTATATGGACCAGTTGCATGGCAAAAGGTCTAATTCGAACATCCTTATATGGGCAAACTGTTTTGCAAAAGGTCTCTAATAGGAGCACACTACTATTTACACTGTTTGCAAACTGTCTCTAATAGGGACACATACTAGTCTAGACCAACTGTTTGTAAGAAATCTTTAATTGGAACACCCGTATATGGACCAGTGGCCTTGCAAAAAGTCTCTAAATAGGGACACACTAGCATTTAAAAACTGTCTCTAATAGGGACACACACTAGTCTAGACCAACTGCTTGTCAGTAGTCTCTACTTGGAACACCCTTATATGGACAAACTATTTTGCAAACTGTCTCTTATAGGGGCCCACACTAGTCTAGACCAACTGTTTAGCAAACTGTCTCTAATAGGGACACACACTAGTCTAGACCAACTGTTTGCATATAGGTCTCTAATAGACATTTTTCGCTGCTGCTGATTGCGAGTAGCGGGTAACTGTGCACGACTTATTTGAAGGGGCTTTCTCAAACCATTCGGACGTAATGCTGTTTGATATTGAATTACCGTCTGCTGTCTTGTCGTCTCCTTATTTTCCAAATACAAATACAGTAACACCCCTCTAATGCGACCACTTTACGAACGGAAATAAATATCTTTAAAAGCAGATGGTTGCTTAATGCAGGTCTAACGTTATGCAGAAAGCCCCAGCAGGAGCTTTCTGCATAACATTCGACCTGCATTAAGCTTCCACCTGTATTTAAGACCCAGAATTATACATCTTTTTGGTTGTCGCATTAGAGGGGTTTTACTGTAGTTTGATTTCATTACTTCTGCACTAATGAAAAGCTTTGTCGAACATTTTGGGCCTCAGATTAGCCCTTTTGGTTTTGTGGGATGTGTACTGTTTAACATTCTGCCCACTACAGGTGAATTTGGATTCAGACGAAACGCCGCATGACGCGGCATCTCATCTTGATCCAAACTGTTTGACACTCTGCTAATATTTTTCGGTACAAAAATGCAGAAAATTGTTGCAGATGGCAATGTTTTGCAGACGACAACTGCGTACCAAGTAGAAGGTTAACCAAATTTCGCACAATAATCGTATGCGTACGACGTTTCGTCAAAAGGTACCCATTTCTGGATCCAATATGTATGGGTCTCCACATCGGTAACTAAAAAGATGAATAAGTTAAAAACAAAATAAGTATTATGTTTTCATTTAATCCCATATGCTTCCCTCTGCAGATAAGACCGGTACATATTTTCACAATTCGTCCTAAAAGGGACCTTGAATGCCTCCACACAGAGTTCACTGCTCTGTAAGACTTTAGCTTGGCAATGGCATGCTTGACACTCATTCGATATGCTGTTGCACTGTTGCAAATCTCTTCCTTGCTTTCTGGCCAGCTGTGCAGAGTTGTAAGCAATCAGAAGCGGATATCTGTTAGGATATAGCTTGTCTGCTAACAAATATAATTCTGTAAAGGGAGATAATTTGGAACATATCGTCTTTGTCAACGGACGATTGTACACAAACTGCTTAAGAATTATTCTCCGAAATTCCAGTTTTTTGTCACTGGCTACTTTTCAACATTATTGTTAACTTTCATGAGAAAAACATGATATTCTATCTCGTTTATGACTTGTTAAGTAGTTACAATAAAAGGGGAGTTACTTTCCTTTATGCAAATGGTTAAAGCCCGGTCGACATCTCTTTCTGTGTTCGGACGTTTTATTGTTTATGTCAGTATGCAATTTGAGTGATTAGCTTGCATCTTTAATGTATGACTATGATTTTGTTCATTAAAGGCCTGGTCACAACCCGCCGTGCGTATTTTTAGCACGTACGTTTTTTGGGGAGGCCAGGGCTGCTACGTTTTTCTGAAAACGTTGGGAAGAAGTAGCAAATGCAGGGAGGAACGCAAGTCACACGCACGGTTGCGCAAGGTGTACGTACGTGGCACGCACGACAGCCTCGCCCTGGTCGGTTGCGTGCACCGTACGTTGCACGCGCGGTAAGTGAGTTGAAAGTGCTTACAACGTGCTCACAACGTACGATCTCCGTGCGATTGCCGCATTATCGTACGGAGGCCGTACGGTCCACGTGCTGCTCACGTACGGTCCACGTGAGTTTTGTCAGTTCATTGGACAGTAGAACTGGGGAAGTGCCGAGTGAGCACAGACCACGTACTTATCACGTGTGCTACACGCACGTGCTAAGTGCGCTGTCTGTAGAGCAATCGACTGTGGGGGAAAAGATTAAAACACTTACGGAGTCAGTACGTTGTGCGCACGTTGGCTGTAGAAGCACGTGCGTCACCCGTACGTTGGTGAATCCGTAGCCCGAACGCAGCTCGAACGCAGCGAAAGGTTTGCATGCACTAAAAGTGCTACGGCGTGTCTGCGTGCTCCTAAATCCGTACGGAGGCCGTATTCACCACGTACGGATCCCCAAAATTTCCCCACGTTTTTGCACGTAGACAACACGCACTTACGCGTACGGCGGGTTGTGACCACCGCTTAACTTAATTAACTGCATGAAAATATTCAATCTTTTTAGATGGATGAGCTGGATTTTACCGCACTGCCACCCTGAATAGTTCACATAGTGCCGACTTTGGTATCCAAAGTCTGTTTCATGACATATCATAACTGTTCTTTTGGTCATGTTTTCATTAATTAAGTTACAGCAAAACAATATCAAATGAATCCCTTCTTTAAAGGCACATTATCCGACCTTGTTATACAGGTACATTTTTAATACCTAATCATACGTTTTGAGAAGACCCCCATATTTAGTCCGCCACTCGCTTCTCGAGAGCGGTGTTCAGCAGCAGCGAAAAATGTCTAGTAGGGACACACTAGTCTAGACCAACTGTTTGCATAAATGCCTCTAATAGGGACACTCTAGTCTAGACCAACTGTTTGCATAAATGCCTCTAATAGGGACACTCTAGTCTAGACCAACTGTTTGCATAAATGCCTCTAATAGGGACACTCTAGTCTAGACCAACTGTTTGCATAAATGCCTCTAATAGGGACACTCTAGTCTAGACCAACTGTTTGCATAAATGCCTCTAATAGGGACACACTAGTGTAGACCAACTGTTTGCATAAATGCCTCTAATAGGGACGCACTAGTCTAGACCAACTGTTTGCATAAAGGCCTCTAATAGGGACACACTAGTCTAGGCCAACTGTCTGCATAACGGCCTCTAATAGGGACACATGCACACTAGCTTTTAGACCAACTGTTTGCATAAAGGTCTCTAATAGGGACACACTAGTGTAGACCAACTGTTTGTAAACAAAGTCTCTAATAGGGACATACACTAGACTGGATGAACTGTTTCAGAGGTCTCTAATAGGAGTACGCTATAAAATCTGGACCAACTGTTTGAACAAGGTCTAATATGAGCATTCATCTTGACCAACTGTTTGAAAGAGGTCTAACATAAGCACTATAAAATCTGGACCAACTGTTTGCAAACAATACGATTATATTAAGCAGTAATCAAAAAATAGGGTTTGGTGGAGAAATGACAAATTGAGTATACACCTTTATCCGTTTCTCTGAATACATTTGAGAAATAAGTCTTACCCGTAAGGGCAGTAATTTAAGCGACCATCAAAAAATGGTATTGTTGTGGGTCTAAAAGACAGGTGGTAGCTTTATTCCTTTCCCCTATAAATACACCTTTCTTTCTCTTTGCAACAATAGTAGACCCAGATCAGATGGCTCCTGTAGGAGCCGTTTGATCAGGGTCTGCCGTTTGCTTACGGTATAATACAGATATGTTTCCACAGTTTCTGCCATGTTACTCCTTAAATGAATATTCATAGAGGAAAGGGTTATGCAAACAACGGCTTTTAAAGACATTTATGTTTATTCATAAATCAGTCACTTTAGAAGGGCTTACTGTCTTCCTAACCCCATTACCTCATAGGCTATTTTTAGATACACCTCTTAGAATAAATCGACCGAAAAGGAGAATTAACTAGAGTAAAGGAAACTTTTTAGAATATTGTAGTTTGAAACCATTGTGATAAATAGAGCATTTGCTCCTGTAGGAGCAAATGCTCTATTTATCACAATGGTTTCACAAAGTGGCTTTTACAGAGTCGTCAAAAGTCGTCAATATGAGGGAATGGGTTAATATATGAACAGATAAAGTTATGCAGAAAGTGCAGATCTATCCAGATCAAATTTTTTCCGTTAGCAAAGAGAACTATTGGAGCTGTCTGATATGAGTCTACTCTGTTTGCAAAGATGCATTTATGGAATGAATAATTAATATATGTAAACAGATAAAATTAGGCAAAAAGTGCAGATCCAGATAAGTTTTTTTTTGCTTTTCCTTATAAAGAAGCAGTTTGAAGAGGAACTTTTCTTTGGTCTCCCACAAGCTTGATGCACAATTATCACAAAAGTGTTCAAAGGAACACGTGTCACCTGCTGGTAGAAGTGTTCGAATAAAAAAAGTGTGACGGAGAGAGAGACAGACGGGATGGAAAAGTGATCCCTATGTGACACATTGCCTCTCGGCAGGCGACACAAAAACAGAGTCAAACTGAATTAGTGACAACCTGAAAGAGGGGGGATATGGGTGTCAAAAAAGTGATTTTGCATCTCATCTTTATTTCTCCGTCAAATCCTATGTTGTGACCACTCTTTAGAATTGTCTCTTCGAGAGACGATTCTAAAGAGTGGTTACAACATAGGGTTCATGAGTGGATACAACATAGGATTTGGTGGAGAAATGACAATATTAGTATTTGTATCTGTAGCTCTGTGAATCTTAGAAACTGTTTTCAATTGTCTACAATAAATCACTGTCAGCTTGATACAGATTAAAATGGTTGGCAAAGAAATCATAAAAGACATTGACTCTTCAAAATCTTAAGCTCCATTTATTTCAATCACAAACAACTTGTATTATCCTGTAGTTACCGCCATGGTCAAACGTTTCTTTGTTCATAATGACATAATTAAACAGTCTCTATCCATAGGAGATGCTGAGTAACTTGGCGTCTCATCAGGATCAAAACTGTTTGACACCGCTTGATGGAATTGGAAGAAGTCAACCTGGAAAAAGATCCACATTTTCATGGTTAACCCCTTCCCTGTTCTGCAAAATTTCAATACCTACTGAATATTCATGGACAACATAGGTATAAAGAAATATTGAAGGTGGAACATTGTAGACATATTAGAAAGCAAAGAAACTGTTCTATCAAAATCTATTAGCAAACAGAGCAGACCCTGATCAGACGGCTCCTCTAGGAGCCGTCTGATCTGGGTCTACTCTGTTTGCAAATGCTACTGGGTCTACTCTGTTTCCATCATAAAAATAAAAAAAACGCTTGTTCATGTCTTTACAAACAGAGTAGTCCGGTTACTGTCCCACACCTGAAAGCTCCTGTAGGAGACATGGGACCAGGGTCTACACTGTTTGCTTAAGAAATTATTATAGACTCCGTAATTTCTACCAGTACTAAACAAAAATCATGTTTGCATAAGCCAATTTCAAAAAAATCAGCTAACGAATATTCATTATGTCATTATTTCATAATTTGAGGCTCATACTGATCCAAGCGTTCAACATTTTAAACTTCTTTGTATGGCATTGACAAAACTGATGTCTCATGAAAAATTAACTTAATAAAGTAACTCTCTTTTATCAGATACAATAAAGTTATCTCCATGGAATCAGTACCATGTTTTATCAGACCCTATGGAGTGATCTCCCTTGTACCGATATTCTTTTCCATCCTCATTTCTTTTATACACATATTTGGTGGGGAAATATTCCTGATGAACCATGTACAGGGTTTTCCTTCTCTCCAAAGTATCATCAATTAATTTCTGTTTTATATTCCACACGCTCTCTGGCTGTTCAGTGGTGACCTGTAACGATTTCTCCTCCCCGAGTGGGGCAATCTTTTTCGTCACAACAAATTCCCCATTGTCTCTAAGAACACAGTGAGCAAAGTCTTCCTCTGATTCAGGGAGGCCGTAAGGAAATGTGACAGGGTGTACCTCTACAAGATGCTTCACTGTCTTCAACATACTGTTAACATTTTCTTTGTTCTTCACAAGCACTGGTTTGTCGAGCTGTGTATATATATATATGAAATTAAAGAATAAAATTATAATTCATTCAATAGACTGAATCTAGGACATGGATACTTTAACTTCAACTAGAGCTACAGATATCGATGCGCTAAAATCGTCATTTCTACACCAAACCCTATACTGCGATCACTCTTTAGAATCGTCTCTTCAAGACGATTCTAAAGAGTGGTCACTGTATAGGGTTTGGTGGAGAATTAAAGAAGTTGTTCTTGAAAATATTTAATATCTGGACCACTGTATAGACATACAATTTTTTCGTGCATTAAAAATTTACGCATCTTATCTGGACCTCAGTTTCAGCTCAACCTTTAATTTTGTAGCTATAGTATATTCTGTGTTTTATCAGCACTATAAATAAAACTGTAGGTAAGAATTCCTAGTGTTTGACTCCAAATAACAGAATGCCTACAATCTAGCAAAATCTCCTACAGTTATTGCTCAGCTCAAACTTCTTTAGAATCGCCTCTGTGAGGTAAGAGGGTCATAGTATTATCAGGGCTCAAGCTGGAGCTCTCCATCGGGGAGAAGTCTTGTGGTATTAAGGGAGAAGTTTTTGCTCTGATTTTGAATCTCCCTGTATGTTCTAAATATTAAAACTGACAGCTCAAACAGGAAGAAGTCAGCAAGATAAGGGAGCCCTCATGCTTGAGCCCTGAATAGAATATTATTAAAGTTTTCGCTATAGTCATATAAGGAAATTTAGTCCTGCCAATTGGCAGCCATGTTTTGTGAGATATATATATATAAAAGGGTCGTCAGGCATTATCAAGGGATTGTCAGTCAAAGACCACAACCACTAAGCCATGGATGCCACCTGAGGGTCACAAAAAGGTATTCCTATCAAATATCATTCAATTTTTACCACTGGTTTTGGAGAATGTTTAAAGGTTTTTCTTTTGGTAACCAGAGTTCTGCATGGATCCAAATTATTTTGGCAATTTTGATAGAGCATAAGACAAACATCATTTATGTAAAGTTTGGTTACACTCTGCCTTATGGTTTCAGAGGAGATGTCCTTTAACCCATTCCCTCATATTGGCGCCTTTTGACGCTTCAGTAAAACTCACTTTGTGAAACCATTGTAATAAAAAGAGCACTTGCTCCTGAGTGCACACAAAGGTTTCAAAACTACACAATTCTGAAAATTTCATTTTCTCTAGTTAATGCTCCTATTTGGTAGTTTTAATCAAAAAGGTCAGGTCTAAAAATAGCCTAAGTGGGAATGGGTAAAAGCAATTGTTGACAGATGGACAGGCAGACGGTCGGATGATTGGCAATAATAAAAAGTCACCTGAGCATACTCAGGTGAGCTAAACAAGAGGGCCATGATGGCCCTGATATCGCTCACCAGACTATCAGAGGAGAAGATTTGCAAAGCCCTCACTATGTTTTTATATAAAACTGGCCAGCCCTGGGGCCTCATTTGACCCAGGGACATAAATCCTATGACTTTTGTAGAGAACTTCAGGATGATGCTATTTGCCAAATATGAAAGCTGAGAACCTTCCAGTGTCAGAGAAGATTTTCAAAGTTTTCACAGTATGTTTCTAAATAAAACAGGGCACCCCTGGAGGAGGAAAATGGTTGGGATGGCGTTGTTAACCCAGTCCCTCATATAAACGCCATTTCATGCATTTGCAAACAGAGTAGACCCAGATCAGATGGTTTCTGTAGGAGCCATCTGATCTGGGTCTTCTCTGTTTGCAAATGGAATTTGATAGATCTGTTTCTTTACTTCTAAAATGGCTACAATGTTCCACCTGACATCTTCCATAATTCATTTTATCTATTTTGTTCATGAAAATGCAGTAGGTATTCAAATTAATAATAAACATAGAACAGGGAAAGGGTTAAGACCACATATTAGACAGACTCACTATCACTCCAAGCTACTACAGCTTGAGCATGTACACTAAAAATAGCCCCTGTGCCAGTCAGTGGAGAGTGCTTGACCACTGTAAACTGACCAGCAAAGGATAAAATTCTTAAAAGAGCAGCCTGCTACAAATTAGCTAGAAACCTGGCCAACCCTGTGGTGCAGACAATATTATAGCATAATTTATATAACTTTTGTAGAGGACCTGAACATGATGCTATGTGCCAATTGGCCCAAATATGAAAGCTGAGATGATTTTCAAAGTTTTCACTATATGTTTCTATCGAGATAATTTGGAACATATCGTCTTTGTCAACGGACGATTGTACACAAACTGCTTAAGAATTATTCTCCGAAATTCCAGTTTTTTGTCACTGGCTACTTTTCAACATTATTGTTAACTTTCATGAGAAAAACATGATATTCTATCTCGTTTATGACTTGTTAAGTAGTTACAATAAAAGGGGAGTTACTTTCCTTTATGCAAATGGTTAAAGCCCGGTCGACATCTCTTTCTGTGTTCGGACGTTTTATTGTTTATGTCAGTATGCAATTTGAGTGATTAGCTTGCATCTTTAATGTATGACTATGATTTTGTTCATTAAAGGCCTGGTCACAACCCGCCGTGCGTATTTTTAGCACGTACGTTTTTTGGGGAGGCCAGGGCTGCTACGTTTTTCTGAAAACGTTGGGAAGAAGTAGCAAATGCAGGGAGGAACGCAAGTCACACGCACGGTTGCGCAAGGTGTACGTACGTGGCACGCACGACAGCCTCGCCCTGGTCGGTTGCGTGCACCGTACGTTGCACGCGCGGTAAGTGAGTTGAAAGTGCTTACAACGTGCTCACAACGTACGATCTCCGTGCGATTGCCGCATTATCGTACGGAGGCCGTACGGTCCACGTGATGCTCACGTACGGTCCACGTGAGTTTTGTCAGTTCATTGGACAGTAGAACTGGGGAAGTGCCGAGTGAGCACAGACCACGTACTTATCACGTGTGCTACACGCACGTGCTAAGTGCGCTGTCTGTAGAGCAATCGACTGTGGGGGAAAAGATTAAAACACTTACGGAGTCAGTACGTTGTGCGCACGTTGGCTGTAGAAGCACGTGCGTCACCCGTACGTTGGTGAATCCGTAGCCCGAACGCAGCTCGAACGCAGCGAAAGGTTTGCATGCACTAAAAGTGCTACGGCGTGTCTGCGTGCTCCTAAATCCGTACGGAGGCCGTATTCACCACGTACGGATCCCCAAAATTTCCCCACGTTTTTGCACGTAGACAACACGCACTTACGCGTACGGCGGGTTGTGACCACCGCTTAACTTAATTAACTGCATGAAAATATTCAATCTTTTTAGATGGATGAGCTGGATTTTACCGCACTGCCACCCTGAATAGTTCACATAGTGCCGACTTTGGTATCCAAAGTCTGTTTCATGACATATCATAACTGTTCTTTTGGTCATGTTTTCATTAATTAAGTTACAGCAAAACAATATCAAATGAATCCCTTCTTTAAAGGCACATTATCCGACCTTGTTATACAGGTACATTTTTAATACCTAATCATACGTTTTGAGAAGACCCCCATATTTAGTCCGCCACTCGCTTCTCGAGAGCGGTGTTCAGCAGCAGCGAAAAATGTCTAGTAGGGACACACTAGTCTAGACCAACTGTTTGCATAAATGCCTCTAATAGGGACACTCTAGTCTAGACCAACTGTTTGCATAAATGCCTCTAATAGGGACACTCTAGTCTAGACCAACTGTTTGCATAAATGCCTCTAATAGGGACACTCTAGTCTAGACCAACTGTTTGCATAAATGCCTCTAATAGGGACACTCTAGTCTAGACCAACTGTTTGCATAAATGCCTCTAATAGGGACACACTAGTGTAGACCAACTGTTTGCATAAATGCCTCTAATAGGGACGCACTAGTCTAGACCAACTGTTTGCATAAAGGCCTCTAATAGGGACACACTAGTCTAGGCCAACTGTCTGCATAACGGCCTCTAATAGGGACACATGCACACTAGCTTTTAGACCAACTGTTTGCATAAAGGTCTCTAATAGGGACACACTAGTGTAGACCAACTGTTTGTAAACAAAGTCTCTAATAGGGACATACACTAGACTGGATGAACTGTTTCAGAGGTCTCTAATAGGAGTACGCTATAAAATCTGGACCAACTGTTTGAACAAGGTCTAATATGAGCATTCATCTTGACCAACTGTTTGAAAGAGGTCTAACATAAGCACTATAAAATCTGGACCAACTGTTTGCAAACAATACGATTATATTAAGCAGTAATCAAAAAATAGGGTTTGGTGGAGAAATGACAAATTGAGTATACACCTTTATCCGTTTCTCTGAATACATTTGAGAAATAAGTCTTACCCGTAAGGGCAGTAATTTAAGCGACCATCAAAAAATGGTATTGTTGTGGGTCTAAAAGACAGGTGGTAGCTTTATTCCTTTCCCCTATAAATACACCTTTCTTTCTCTTTGCAACAATAGTAGACCCAGATCAGATGGCTCCTGTAGGAGCCGTTTGATCAGGGTCTGCCGTTTGCTTACGGTATAATACAGATATGTTTCCACAGTTTCTGCCATGTTACTCCTTAAATGAATATTCATAGAGGAAAGGGTCATGCAAACAACGGCTTTTAAAGACATTTATGTTTATTCATAAATCAGTCACTTTAGAAGGGCTTACTGTCTTCCTAACCCCATTACCTCATAGGCTATTTTTAGATACACCTCTTAGAATAAATCGACCGAAAAGGAGAATTAACTAGAGTAAAGGAAACTTTTTAGAATATTGTAGTTTGAAACCATTGTGATAAATAGAGCATTTGCTCCTGTAGGAGCAAATGCTCTATTTATCACAATGGTTTCACAAAGTGGCTTTTACAGAGTCGTCAAAAGTCGTCAATATGAGGGAATGGGTTAATATATGAACAGATAAAGTTATGCAGAAAGTGCAGATCTATCCAGATCAAATTTTTTCCGTTAGCAAAGAGAACTATTGGAGCTGTCTGATATGAGTCTACTCTGTTTGCAAAGATGCATTTATGGAATGAATAATTAATATATGTAAACAGATAAAATTAGGCAAAAAGTGCAGATCCAGATAAGTTTTTTTTTGCTTTTCCTTATAAAGAAGCAGTTTGAAGAGGAACTTTTCTTTGGTCTCCCACAAGCTTGATGCACAATTATCACAAAAGTGTTCAAAGGAACACGTGTCACCTGCTGGTAGAAGTGTTCGAATAAAAAAAGTGTGACGGAGAGAGAGACAGACGGATGGAAAAGTGATCCCTATGTGACACATTGCCTCTCGGCAGGCGACACAAAAACAGAGTCAAACTGAATTAGTGACAACCTGAAAGAGGGGGGATATGGGTGTCAAAAAAAGTGATTTTGCATCTCATCTTTATTTCTCCGTCAAATCCTATGTTGTGACCACTCTTTAGAATTGTCTCTTCGAGAGACGATTCTAAAGAGTGGTTACAACATAGGGTTCATGAGTGGATACAACATAGGATTTGGTGGAGAAATGACAATATTAGTATTTGTATCTGTAGCTCTGTGAATCTTAGAAACTGTTTTCAATTGTCTACAATAAATCACTGTCAGCTTGATACAGATTAAAATGGTTGGCAAAGAAATCATAAAAGACATTGACTCTTCAAAATCTTAAGCTCCATTTATTTCAATCACAAACAACTTGTATTATCCTGTAGTTACCGCCATGGTCAAACGTTTCTTTGTTCATAATGACATAATTAAACAGTCTCTATCCATAGGAGATGCTGAGTAACTTGGCGTCTCATCAGGATCAAAACTGTTTGACACCGCTTGATGGAATTGGAAGAAGTCAACCTGGAAAAAGATCCACATTTTCATGGTTAACCCCTTCCCTGTTCTGCAAAATTTCAATACCTACTGAATATTCATGGACAACATAGGTATAAAGAAATATTGAAGGTGGAACATTGTAGACATATTAGAAAGCAAAGAAACTGTTCTATCAAAATCTATTAGCAAACAGAGCAGACCCTGATCAGACGGCTCCTCTAGGAGCCGTCTGATCTGGGTCTACTCTGTTTGCAAATGCTACTGGGTCTACTCTGTTTCCATCATAAAAATAAAAAAAACGCTTGTTCATGTCTTTACAAACAGAGTAGTCCGGTTACTGTCCCACACCTGAAAGCTCCTGTAGGAGACATGGGACCAGGGTCTACACTGTTTGCTTAAGAAATTATTATAGACTCCGTAATTTCTACCAGTACTAAACAAAAATCATGTTTGCATAAGCCAATTTCAAAAAAATCAGCTAACGAATATTCATTATGTCATTATTTCATAATTTGAGGCTCATACTGATCCAAGCGTTCAACATTTTAAACTTCTTTGTATGGCATTGACAAAACTGATGTCTCATGAAAAATTAACTTAATAAAGTAACTCTCTTTTATCAGATACAATAAAGTTATCTCCATGGAATCAGTACCATGTTTTATCAGACCCTATGGAGTGATCTCCCTTGTACCGATATTCTTTTCCATCCTCATTTCTTTTATACACATATTTGGTGGGGAAATATTCCTGATGAACCATGTACAGGGTTTTCCTTCTCTCCAAAGTATCATCAATTAATTTCTGTTTTATATTCCACACGCTCTCTGGCTGTTCAGTGGTGACCTGTAACGATTTCTCCTCCCCGAGTGGGGCAATCTTTTTCGTCACAACAAATTCCCCATTGTCTCTAAGAACACAGTGAGCAAAGTCTTCCTCTGATTCAGGGAGGCCGTAAGGAAATGTGACAGGGTGTACCTCTACAAGATGCTTCACTGTCTTCAACATACTGTTAACATTTTCTTTGTTCTTCACAAGCACTGGTTTGTCGAGCTGTGTATATATATATATGAAATTAAAGAATAAAATTATAATTCATTCAATAGACTGAATCTAGGACATGGATACTTTAACTTCAACTAGAGCTACAGATATCGATGCGCTAAAATCGTCATTTCTACACCAAACCCTATACTGCGATCACTCTTTAGAATCGTCTCTTCAAGACGATTCTAAAGAGTGGTCACTGTATAGGGTTTGGTGGAGTATTAAAGAAGTTGTTCTTGAAAATATTTAATATCTGGACCACTGTATAGACATACAATTTTTTCGTGCATTAAAAATTTACGCATCTTATCTGGACCTCAGTTTCAGCTCAACCTTTAATTTTGTAGCTATAGTATATTCTGTGTTTTATCAGCACTATAAATAAAACTGTAGGTAAGAATTCCTAGTGTTTGACTCCAAATAACAGAATGCCTACAATCTAGCAAAATCTCCTACAGTTATTGCTCAGCTCAAACTTCTTTAGAATCGCCTCTGTGAGGTAAGAGGGTCATAGTATTATCAGGGCTCAAGCTGGAGCTCTCCATCGGGGAGAAGTCTTGTGGTATTAAGGGAGAAGTTTTTGCTCTGATTTTGAATCTCCCTGTATGTTCTAAATATTAAAACTGACAGCTCAAACAGGAAGAAGTCAGCAAGATAAGGGAGCCCTCATGCTTGAGCCCTGAATAGAATATTATTAAAGTTTTCGCTATAGTCATATAAGGAAATTTAGTCCTGCCAATTGGCAGCCATGTTTTGTGAGATATATATATATAAAAGGGTCGTCAGGCATTATCAAGGGATTGTCAGTCAAAGACCACAACCACTAAGCCATGGATGCCACCTGAGGGTCACAAAAAGGTATTCCTATCAAATATCATTCAATTTTTACCACTGGTTTTGGAGAATGTTTAAAGGTTTTTCTTTTGGTAACCAGAGTTCTGCATGGATCCAAATTATTTTGGCAATTTTGATAGAGCATAAGACAAACATCATTTATGTAAAGTTTGGTTACACTCTGCCTTATGGTTTCAGAGGAGATGTCCTTTAACCCATTCCCTCATATTGGCGCCTTTTGACGCTTCAGTAAAACTCACTTTGTGAAACCATTGTAATAAAAAGAGCACTTGCTCCTGAGTGCACACAAAGGTTTCAAAACTACACAATTCTGAAAATTTCATTTTCTCTAGTTAATGCTCCTATTTGGTAGTTTTAATCAAAAAGGTCAGGTCTAAAAATAGCCTAAGTGGGAATGGGTAAAAGCAATTGTTGACAGATGGACAGGCAGACGGTCGGATGATTGGCAATAATAAAAAGTCACCTGAGCATACTCAGGTGAGCTAAACAAGAGGGCCATGATGGCCCTGATATCGCTCACCAGACTATCAGAGGAGAAGATTTGCAAAGCCCTCACTATGTTTTTATATAAAACTGGCCAGCCCTGGGGCCTCATTTGACCCAGGGACATAAATCCTATGACTTTTGTAGAGAACTTCAGGATGATGCTATTTGCCAAATATGAAAGCTGAGAACCTTCCAGTGTCAGAGAAGATTTTCAAAGTTTTCACAGTATGTTTCTAAATAAAACAGGGCACCCCTGGAGGAGGAAAATGGTTGGGATGGCGTTGTTAACCCAGTCCCTCATATAAACGCCATTTCATGCATTTGCAAACAGAGTAGACCCAGATCAGATGGTTTCTGTAGGAGCCATCTGATCTGGGTCTTCTCTGTTTGCAAATGGAATTTGATAGATCTGTTTCTTTACTTCTAAAATGGCTACAATGTTCCACCTGACATCTTCCATAATTCATTTTATCTATTTTGTTCATGAAAATGCAGTAGGTATTCAAATTAATAATAAACATAGAACAGGGAAAGGGTTAAGACCACATATTAGACAGACTCACTATCACTCCAAGCTACTACAGCTTGAGCATGTACACTAAAAATAGCCCCTGTGCCAGTCAGTGGAGAGTGCTTGACCACTGTAAACTGACCAGCAAAGGATAAAATTCTTAAAAGAGCAGCCTGCTACAAATTAGCTAGAAACCTGGCCAACCCTGTGGTGCAGACAATATTATAGCATAATTTATATAACTTTTGTAGAGGACCTGAACATGATGCTATGTGCCAATTGGCCCAAATATGAAAGCTGAGATGATTTTCAAAGTTTTCACTATATGTTTCTATCGAGATAATTTGGAACATATCGTCTTTGTCAACGGACGATTGTACACAAACTGCTTAAGAATTATTCTCCGAAATTCCAGTTTTTTGTCACTGGCTACTTTTCAACATTATTGTTAACTTTCATGAGAAAAACATGATATTCTATCTCGTTTATGACTTGTTAAGTAGTTACAATAAAAGGGGAGTTACTTTCCTTTATGCAAATGGTTAAAGCCCGGTCGACATCTCTTTCTGTGTTCGGACGTTTTATTGTTTATGTCAGTATGCAATTTGAGTGATTAGCTTGCATCTTTAATGTATGACTATGATTTTGTTCATTAAAGGCCTGGTCACAACCCGCCGTGCGTATTTTTAGCACGTACGTTTTTTGGGGAGGCCAGGGCTGCTACGTTTTTCTGAAAACGTTGGGAAGAAGTAGCAAATGCAGGGAGGAACGCAAGTCACACGCACGGTTGCGCAAGGTGTACGTACGTGGCACGCACGACAGCCTCGCCCTGGTCGGTTGCGTGCACCGTACGTTGCACGCGCGGTAAGTGAGTTGAAAGTGCTTACAACGTGCTCACAACGTACGATCTCCGTGCGATTGCCGCATTATCGTACGGAGGCCGTACGGTCCACGTGATGCTCACGTACGGTCCACGTGAGTTTTGTCAGTTCATTGGACAGTAGAACTGGGGAAGTGCCGAGTGAGCACAGACCACGTACTTATCACGTGTGCTACACGCACGTGCTAAGTGCGCTGTCTGTAGAGCAATCGACTGTGGGGGAAAAGATTAAAACACTTACGGAGTCAGTACGTTGTGCGCACGTTGGCTGTAGAAGCACGTGCGTCACCCGTACGTTGGTGAATCCGTAGCCCGAACGCAGCTCGAACGCAGCGAAAGGTTTGCATGCACTAAAAGTGCTACGGCGTGTCTGCGTGCTCCTAAATCCGTACGGAGGCCGTATTCACCACGTACGGATCCCCAAAATTTCCCCACGTTTTTGCACGTAGACAACACGCACTTACGCGTACGGCGGGTTGTGACCACCGCTTAACTTAATTAACTGCATGAAAATATTCAATCTTTTTAGATGGATGAGCTGGATTTTACCGCACTGCCACCCTGAATAGTTCACATAGTGCCGACTTTGGTATCCAAAGTCTGTTTCATGACATATCATAACTGTTCTTTTGGTCATGTTTTCATTAATTAAGTTACAGCAAAACAATATCAAATGAATCCCTTCTTTAAAGGCACATTATCCGACCTTGTTATACAGGTACATTTTTAATACCTAATCATACGTTTTGAGAAGACCCCCATATTTAGTCCGCCACTCGCTTCTCGAGAGCGGTGTTCAGCAGCAGCGAAAAATGTCTAGTAGGGACACACTAGTCTAGACCAACTGTTTGCATAAATGCCTCTAATAGGGACACTCTAGTCTAGACCAACTGTTTGCATAAATGCCTCTAATAGGGACACTCTAGTCTAGACCAACTGTTTGCATAAATGCCTCTAATAGGGACACTCTAGTCTAGACCAACTGTTTGCATAAATGCCTCTAATAGGGACACTCTAGTCTAGACCAACTGTTTGCATAAATGCCTCTAATAGGGACACACTAGTGTAGACCAACTGTTTGCATAAATGCCTCTAATAGGGACGCACTAGTCTAGACCAACTGTTTGCATAAAGGCCTCTAATAGGGACACACTAGTCTAGGCCAACTGTCTGCATAACGGCCTCTAATAGGGACACATGCACACTAGCTTTTAGACCAACTGTTTGCATAAAGGTCTCTAATAGGGACACACTAGTGTAGACCAACTGTTTGTAAACAAAGTCTCTAATAGGGACATACACTAGACTGGATGAACTGTTTCAGAGGTCTCTAATAGGAGTACGCTATAAAATCTGGACCAACTGTTTGAACAAGGTCTAATATGAGCATTCATCTTGACCAACTGTTTGAAAGAGGTCTAACATAAGCACTATAAAATCTGGACCAACTGTTTGCAAACAATACGATTATATTAAGCAGTAATCAAAAAATAGGGTTTGGTGGAGAAATGACAAATTGAGTATACACCTTTATCCGTTTCTCTGAATACATTTGAGAAATAAGTCTTACCCGTAAGGGCAGTAATTTAAGCGACCATCAAAAAATGGTATTGTTGTGGGTCTAAAAGACAGGTGGTAGCTTTATTCCTTTCCCCTATAAATACACCTTTCTTTCTCTTTGCAACAATAGTAGACCCAGATCAGATGGCTCCTGTAGGAGCCGTTTGATCAGGGTCTGCCGTTTGCTTACGGTATAATACAGATATGTTTCCACAGTTTCTGCCATGTTACTCCTTAAATGAATATTCATAGAGGAAAGGGTCATGCAAACAACGGCTTTTAAAGACATTTATGTTTATTCATAAATCAGTCACTTTAGAAGGGCTTACTGTCTTCCTAACCCCATTACCTCATAGGCTATTTTTAGATACACCTCTTAGAATAAATCGACCGAAAAGGAGAATTAACTAGAGTAAAGGAAACTTTTTAGAATATTGTAGTTTGAAACCATTGTGATAAATAGAGCATTTGCTCCTGTAGGAGCAAATGCTCTATTTATCACAATGGTTTCACAAAGTGGCTTTTACAGAGTCGTCAAAAGTCGTCAATATGAGGGAATGGGTTAATATATGAACAGATAAAGTTATGCAGAAAGTGCAGATCTATCCAGATCAAATTTTTTCCGTTAGCAAAGAGAACTATTGGAGCTGTCTGATATGAGTCTACTCTGTTTGCAAAGATGCATTTATGGAATGAATAATTAATATATGTAAACAGATAAAATTAGGCAAAAAGTGCAGATCCAGATAAGTTTTTTTTTGCTTTTCCTTATAAAGAAGCAGTTTGAAGAGGAACTTTTCTTTGGTCTCCCACAAGCTTGATGCACAATTATCACAAAAGTGTTCAAAGGAACACGTGTCACCTGCTGGTAGAAGTGTTCGAATAAAAAAAGTGTGACGGAGAGAGAGACAGACGGATGGAAAAGTGATCCCTATGTGACACATTGCCTCTCGGCAGGCGACACAAAAACAGAGTCAAACTGAATTAGTGACAACCTGAAAGAGGGGGGATATGGGTGTCAAAAAAAGTGATTTTGCATCTCATCTTTATTTCTCCGTCAAATCCTATGTTGTGACCACTCTTTAGAATTGTCTCTTCGAGAGACGATTCTAAAGAGTGGTTACAACATAGGGTTCATGAGTGGATACAACATAGGATTTGGTGGAGAAATGACAATATTAGTATTTGTATCTGTAGCTCTGTGAATCTTAGAAACTGTTTTCAATTGTCTACAATAAATCACTGTCAGCTTGATACAGATTAAAATGGTTGGCAAAGAAATCATAAAAGACATTGACTCTTCAAAATCTTAAGCTCCATTTATTTCAATCACAAACAACTTGTATTATCCTGTAGTTACCGCCATGGTCAAACGTTTCTTTGTTCATAATGACATAATTAAACAGTCTCTATCCATAGGAGATGCTGAGTAACTTGGCGTCTCATCAGGATCAAAACTGTTTGACACCGCTTGATGGAATTGGAAGAAGTCAACCTGGAAAAAGATCCACATTTTCATGGTTAACCCCTTCCCTGTTCTGCAAAATTTCAATACCTACTGAATATTCATGGACAACATAGGTATAAAGAAATATTGAAGGTGGAACATTGTAGACATATTAGAAAGCAAAGAAACTGTTCTATCAAAATCTATTAGCAAACAGAGCAGACCCTGATCAGACGGCTCCTCTAGGAGCCGTCTGATCTGGGTCTACTCTGTTTGCAAATGCTACTGGGTCTACTCTGTTTCCATCATAAAAATAAAAAAAACGCTTGTTCATGTCTTTACAAACAGAGTAGTCCGGTTACTGTCCCACACCTGAAAGCTCCTGTAGGAGACATGGGACCAGGGTCTACACTGTTTGCTTAAGAAATTATTATAGACTCCGTAATTTCTACCAGTACTAAACAAAAATCATGTTTGCATAAGCCAATTTCAAAAAAATCAGCTAACGAATATTCATTATGTCATTATTTCATAATTTGAGGCTCATACTGATCCAAGCGTTCAACATTTTAAACTTCTTTGTATGGCATTGACAAAACTGATGTCTCATGAAAAATTAACTTAATAAAGTAACTCTCTTTTATCAGATACAATAAAGTTATCTCCATGGAATCAGTACCATGTTTTATCAGACCCTATGGAGTGATCTCCCTTGTACCGATATTCTTTTCCATCCTCATTTCTTTTATACACATATTTGGTGGGGAAATATTCCTGATGAACCATGTACAGGGTTTTCCTTCTCTCCAAAGTATCATCAATTAATTTCTGTTTTATATTCCACACGCTCTCTGGCTGTTCAGTGGTGACCTGTAACGATTTCTCCTCCCCGAGTGGGGCAATCTTTTTCGTCACAACAAATTCCCCATTGTCTCTAAGAACACAGTGAGCAAAGTCTTCCTCTGATTCAGGGAGGCCGTAAGGAAATGTGACAGGGTGTACCTCTACAAGATGCTTCACTGTCTTCAACATACTGTTAACATTTTCTTTGTTCTTCACAAGCACTGGTTTGTCGAGCTGTGTATATATATATATGAAATTAAAGAATAAAATTATAATTCATTCAATAGACTGAATCTAGGACATGGATACTTTAACTTCAACTAGAGCTACAGATATCGATGCGCTAAAATCGTCATTTCTACACCAAACCCTATACTGCGATCACTCTTTAGAATCGTCTCTTCAAGACGATTCTAAAGAGTGGTCACTGTATAGGGTTTGGTGGAGTATTAAAGAAGTTGTTCTTGAAAATATTTAATATCTGGACCACTGTATAGACATACAATTTTTTCGTGCATTAAAAATTTACGCATCTTATCTGGACCTCAGTTTCAGCTCAACCTTTAATTTTGTAGCTATAGTATATTCTGTGTTTTATCAGCACTATAAATAAAACTGTAGGTAAGAATTCCTAGTGTTTGACTCCAAATAACAGAATGCCTACAATCTAGCAAAATCTCCTACAGTTATTGCTCAGCTCAAACTTCTTTAGAATCGCCTCTGTGAGGTAAGAGGGTCATAGTATTATCAGGGCTCAAGCTGGAGCTCTCCATCGGGGAGAAGTCTTGTGGTATTAAGGGAGAAGTTTTTGCTCTGATTTTGAATCTCCCTGTATGTTCTAAATATTAAAACTGACAGCTCAAACAGGAAGAAGTCAGCAAGATAAGGGAGCCCTCATGCTTGAGCCCTGAATAGAATATTATTAAAGTTTTCGCTATAGTCATATAAGGAAATTTAGTCCTGCCAATTGGCAGCCATGTTTTGTGAGATATATATATATAAAAGGGTCGTCAGGCATTATCAAGGGATTGTCAGTCAAAGACCACAACCACTAAGCCATGGATGCCACCTGAGGGTCACAAAAAGGTATTCCTATCAAATATCATTCAATTTTTACCACTGGTTTTGGAGAATGTTTAAAGGTTTTTCTTTTGGTAACCAGAGTTCTGCATGGATCCAAATTATTTTGGCAATTTTGATAGAGCATAAGACAAACATCATTTATGTAAAGTTTGGTTACACTCTGCCTTATGGTTTCAGAGGAGATGTCCTTTAACCCATTCCCTCATATTGGCGCCTTTTGACGCTTCAGTAAAACTCACTTTGTGAAACCATTGTAATAAAAAGAGCACTTGCTCCTGAGTGCACACAAAGGTTTCAAAACTACACAATTCTGAAAATTTCATTTTCTCTAGTTAATGCTCCTATTTGGTAGTTTTAATCAAAAAGGTCAGGTCTAAAAATAGCCTAAGTGGGAATGGGTAAAAGCAATTGTTGACAGATGGACAGGCAGACGGTCGGATGATTGGCAATAATAAAAAGTCACCTGAGCATACTCAGGTGAGCTAAACAAGAGGGCCATGATGGCCCTGATATCGCTCACCAGACTATCAGAGGAGAAGATTTGCAAAGCCCTCACTATGTTTTTATATAAAACTGGCCAGCCCTGGGGCCTCATTTGACCCAGGGACATAAATCCTATGACTTTTGTAGAGAACTTCAGGATGATGCTATTTGCCAAATATGAAAGCTGAGAACCTTCCAGTGTCAGAGAAGATTTTCAAAGTTTTCACAGTATGTTTCTAAA
Source organism: Azorinus chamasolen (assembly GCA_963576725.1). NCBI lineage: Eukaryota > Metazoa > Mollusca > Bivalvia > Cardiida > Solecurtidae > Azorinus > Azorinus chamasolen. The sequence continues at coordinate 52,178,372 of OY755250.1, read as the reverse complement.
TAAAACAGGGCACCCCTGGAGGAGGAAAATGGTTGGGATGGCGTTGTTAACCCAGTCCCTCATATAAACGCCATTTCATGCATTTGCAAACAGAGTAGACCCAGATCAGATGGTTTCTGTAGGAGCCATCTGATCTGGGTCTTCTCTGTTTGCAAATGGAATTTGATAGATCTGTTTCTTTACTTCTAAAATGGCTACAATGTTCCACCTGACATCTTCCATAATTCATTTTATCTATTTTGTTCATGAAAATGCAGTAGGTATTCAAATTAATAATAAACATAGAACAGGGAAAGGGTTAAGACCACATATTAGACAGACTCACTATCACTCCAAGCTACTACAGCTTGAGCATGTACACTAAAAATAGCCCCTGTGCCAGTCAGTGGAGAGTGCTTGACCACTGTAAACTGACCAGCAAAGGATAAAATTCTTAAAAGAGCAGCCTGCTACAAATTAGCTAGAAACCTGGCCAACCCTGTGGTGCAGACAATATTATAGCATAATTTATATAACTTTTGTAGAGGACCTGAACATGATGCTATGTGCCAATTGGCCCAAATATGAAAGCTGAGATGATTTTCAAAGTTTTCACTATATGTTTCTATCGAAGACAGGTCATCCCTGGGGTGGGGCCAATTTTGACCCCAGAGGCAAACTTTATACAACTTTTTGTAGAGGAACTAAACATGATGCTATGTGCCAAGTATGAAAGATGAGAACCTTCCAGTTTCACAGGAGAAGATTTTCAAAGTTTTCACTATATGTTTCAATAGAAAACAGTGCACCCCTGGTGCTGGACCAAACATTTTGACTCGAGGGACATGCTAAATATAAACGGCAGATTTTGTAGACCTACAGATGATGCTATGTGCCAGAGATGAAAGCTGAGGACCCTGTAGATTCAGAGGAGGATATTTTTAAAGTTTCAAATTGTTGACAACTGACGAGGCACGCAGACGGACATCAGGCGACCACAAAAGCTAACTGAGCACTTTGCCCTCTGGTGAGCCAAAAGGCATAAGACTGAGAGGTAAAGGTAAAAGATACCCAAACACCCACCCACAACCATAGTACATAGTTTTAACCCTTTGCTTGCTGAATTTTAAAATACATTTCGCTGTGCAATCACTGCTGTGGAGTGCACTGGTTGCACAATCAGCTTGTAAATAGTGCAGACCCTGATGAGACAGCTCCTGCAGGAGCTGTCTCATCTGGGTCTTCACTATTTACAGGTAGGTATATTGACGTGAATAGCAAGCGAAGGGTTAAGTTTTTAACCAAGTTTTAGACTGCTTTTATACACTTGATCCACTTCACCATGCACTTAGTTGCACAGAGCCTTAATATGTTCCATAAAGATCCCGGCTCTTGTATAGGAAGAAGAAGAAGAACCAACATACATACACAACATAACATAATACACGAAAGAACAACAAAAGAACATAAAACTAAAATCATCATAGATATTCATTTTTATAATGGTTTATCTGGATTATCAACACAAGTATTTGTGGACTTTGCAAAAACTGTAGATTTAGATCCATAGTATTCCATAAGCCAAAAGAGTCAATGCCTTTGATTGGTCAGATTTGAGTTCTCAGGCTTTTGACTGGTCAGATTTGAGCCAATCAAAAACTTGAGAATGAACTCAGACTCAACTAAAAGTTTTATAAGCAGGGACCCAGATCCTGAACAGACTGCTCCTACAGAAGCCATCTGAGTTGGGTCTGCTCTGTTTGAAAAGGCATACAAGGATGTATAGATGGAGTAAAGGGTAACAGATCCTTTATTCACAAACCTCCAATTTCAGCTGTTTAACGACATTTTTCTCCCAATACGGACATCCTCCCAAAGCCTTGACCTGCCGTACCATCAGTAATTTTGGTGGTTCGCCTTGGTTGTCTAAACCCTGGGCTTCCATCTCCATTCTCTCCTTCTTGACCTTGTTGTAGTCCCTCAAGGTCTGTTTCCAGTGATGGTTTACCTTGTTCATGCGCTTGGTCTGTAATAAAGAGATTCAGTTAACCCTTTCCCTCATACAAACATGCATACAATTTGTAAACAGAGTAGACCCAGATCAGACTGCTCCTATAGGAACCATCTTGTCAGGGTCTGCTTTTACTTTCCAAAATGGTTAGTTACAATATTCCACTTTCCATATTTCATTTTAACTGTTTTGTCAATTAATATTCAGTAGGTACCGAAATCTGGAAGAACAGGGAAAGGGATAATTGGTAACAATTTGACATCTTAGGATTTGACATCTTTAAATGGCAGGAAAGAACAACTCTTGTACATAATACGCCCTCTTGCAAACTTTCTCTGATTCAACATGCCTTATAAGTAGTCCCATGGGAACCAATTGTGCTCCTTTAATTGCAGACATTTTTTTGTTTTGTTATGAATGGGATTTTATGCTTAACCTTAACAGCGATTCACAGGCGGGTGTCATCAATGCCTTTAACAATACAGCACGTTATTTAGACAACAAATTTAATATTGATAACCCATACTTTGATTCTATGATAACCTCAATTTACCCTAGAGAGCTCAAGCTTAATAAAGAAAATAGTTCTGACATATCTGCAGCCGTTTTAGATTTAAATTTAACTATAAACAATTGGTAACAATTTGACATCTTAGGATTTGACATCTTTAACCCTGGTTCCCTGTTCTATATTTAGGCCAAATTTCTGACTGGTTCTAAATAGTTTAACCCTGGTTCCCTGTTCTATATTTAGACCAAATTTCAATACCTACTGAATATTCTTTAACACAATAGTTATAAAGAAATATGGAAGGTGGAACATTGTAGACAGTTTAGAAAGCAAAGAAACAGATCTATCAAATTTTATTAGCAAACAAAGCAGACCCTGATCAGACTGCTCCTCTAGAAGCTGTCTGATCTGGGTCTACTCTGTTTGTAGATGCGTGAAAACACGTTTGTATGAGGGAAAGGGTTCAATGGCAGGAAAGAAAAAAGATACCAAGTCATTGAAAATCATGAAAATCCTAGTCAGCTGATACCCCTGTGAATGCTTTATTACAGGGTTGCCACAAACCAGACAAAACAAATTACCCTGATATTTCCCATAATTTCAAAATTTCCGGACACTTAACTGTCACCTTACATTTCGAAAGTTGTTTTTTCTTTCATACTATATGTAACATGTTTTAAGAATTTTAAAGTGTAAAATATACGGCAATGAATCTACAATGTATTCTTTCTAAAATCTCCTGACATTTGCATATTTTTGAATTTCCCTGACAGTTCTCATAATTGCTTGATAATTCACTGACCTTAAAAAATTATTCAATATCCTTTTAATTCCCCCTCTGGATAGTATCATGCATGTACTGGTTGGATTTTGAATGTTTACATCATAAAAATTCAGTTAACCCTTTACCTCATATAAATGCATTTTCACGCATTGGCAAACAGAGTAGACCCAGATCAGAGGGCTCCTATAAGAGCCGTCTGATCAGGGTCTGCTCGGTTTGCTTGTGGAATTTGATAGATCTGTTTATTTAATTTCTAAATTAGCTACAAAGCACCAACTTCCATATTTCATTATAACTATTTTGTTCATGAATATTCAGTACGGTAGGTATTGAAATATGGAATAAACAGAGAACAGGGAAAGGGTTAAACATTTAGCTCATGAATGTTTAGTATCAGTGGCCTAGAAAAATTTAACCCTTTCCCTGTTCTATGTTTATTTCAAATTTCATAACCTACTGATTATTCATGGACAAAATAGTTAAAATGAGATAGGGGAGATGGAGCATTGTAGCCATTTTAGAAACTAAAGACACAGGTATATATTTATCAAATTTCATTAGCAAACAGAGTAGACCCTGATCAGACGGCTCCTCTAAGAGCCGTCTGATCTGGGTCTTCTCTGTTTGCAAATGCATGAAAACACGTTTGTATCAGGGAAAGGGTTAAGTAACACCGGAGTTACAGTCCTTGCCAATGTAGACAAAATCTGCAAAAGAATGATTATCCTTTATTCCGCAATTGGCGACCTCGTCCTGATTTGCGATGCAGAGTAACTCAGAGTCCACAGTCTCCATTAATGCAGGATCCTGCGTCCCGGATACAATAATGAAGCCCAAGGATCCTTAGATTATTGATACCTGCATTCTTGAGCATGGGTTGCCGATTTATTGTAAATCTTTTTTGAAAGGTTTTGTTTTGGAGTTGCTTCTAATAATAGTGTATTGGAATTCAGTTACATCTAAACAGTAATGTACATACCCATAAATCATCATTCTGCATCTGTGTCAGCTGTATGGCATATGTGGTCTTTCCTGATGGAAGCTGCTCTGCCATCCATGGGAGAGGTCCATTCTTCCTCTTCTTCCATTCAGAGGCACACCTTACAGATGCCTTTAAAAGTCTTCTTCTGTAACAACTAAGGACCAAACTTGAACCCTGTAAATTAATAACTGTTATACAGTTATGCAGACAAGATGTGTAAATTTAACTGTTCCCTCATAGGCTATTTTAAAGTATTTTTAGACCCAACCTATTTGAATAAATCTACCGAAAAGGAGCATTTACAGTGATTAATCTAGGTCTGCGTCCTGCGTCAGAGACGCATTAAAATAGCAAAAAACGCATAATTCTGAAGTTATTAAAATATGGCTGCGTGTAGCCGTTGAAGTTAATTTCACGTAGTGAAACTACTAGAACACCATAGCGATATCAACATCCGATTGTTGTATGTATTTTACAATGGTTTTGATTGGCTAGTATGCAGCAGGATGTTCGTAATGAGCCAAGGAAAACGTTCCTTTTAAAATGGCAGCACTGAAAGACCCCGGATAATCCAAGATGCTGCTACCAAAAATAGTCGCTAAGATCGACTCAAATCAAACGATGTTAGGTCAGTTCTGAGTTGTGTCCCAGTGACATGATTTCAATGTTCGTGGATCAAAATAAGGATCCCGAATCCGGTGTAATGGAGGAAAATAACGACTGTCAGCTTAAAGAGAAAAAGAGTTCTGACCAAAGTGGTTGGCGACTTACTCCTAGTTGACTTCTGTTAGGCAACGGATGGTCGATTTGATTTCATGTTTTGCTGCATATATATATGTGACAAATATCAGGCCAAACATTGCATGGTAAATGTACACACTATCGAAACACTATCGAAAATATAATTCATTTTGTTGCTTCGTGACAGGTAAGTAGTCCACACATATGTACTCTGAATGGTGGTATCGATCTACTTTCGGTTTTGACAATATTCGACATCCATGCTGTCTTAACCCTTTCCTTCATGTAAACGTGTTTTCACACATTTGCAAACAGAGTAGACCCAGATCAGACGGCTCCTATAGAAGTTGTCAGAAAAGGGTCTGCTATTTGCTAATGGAGTTTGATAGATCAGTTTCTTTAAAGTTTCTGAAATGTCTACAATATTCCACCTTCCATATTTGATTATAACTACTTTTTCCATGAATATTCACTACTAGGTACAGTACTGGTACTTTGTATAAACAGAACAGGGAAAAGTTAACAGCTAATTGATGAGATTAGCCAGGAAACCTGGTTATAACTATAATGCAATAAATGTTCCAAAACTAGAATGTAACTACAGAATTACGATTTAACATCAGTTTTCTTTTAATTTTATGCTTTGGGACTCATCAATTTAGTTTGGACTCATAGTTTTCCTGTGGGACTCATTGTTTTCAGATTAGTGAGTCCTGGGACTCATGGTTCAAATTTCTAGCTTAATCACTGCATTTACTAGAGGAAAGGAAAATGTTAAAATTGTGTACTATGGAGCTTGTTGATTTTTCCCTCTATATATCCTGAATTGTCCTTTGCAAAAGTGGGTAGATCCAGATAAGATACCTCCTGTAGGAGCTGTCTGATCAAGGTCAGCTTGCTGCTTATTAACCCCTCGCTTGCTATTCACGTCAATATACCTACCTGTAAATAGTGAAGACCCAGATGAGACAGCTCCTGCAGGAGCTGTCTCATCAGGGTCTGCACTATTCACAAGTCGATTGTGCAACCAGTGCACTCCACAGCAGTGATTGCACAGCGAAATATTTGTACACAGTGAAGATATATGTAATTATACAACAGAGCATGGGTAAAGAAGGAGAAATGTATTTTAAAATTCAGCAAGAGAAGGGTTCAGCTATATTGTATATAGATCTGATTCTGCAAATGTAGACACTGGTCTCCCTCTTCAATTAGTTGATTTTTTTTTTACTTTTTAGACCATCTAGACCCACGAAATGGCCCCCTGTGGTTACAAGCAAAGGACTTTCCACATTGAAAGGTAGTGTTGAAAGGGTAAAATAAAACGGAACTCATGCTACCCTAATAAGTTCCATTAATGCATGTTTTGCTGAGAAATAGAGGATCTGTTGCGAGTTGTCTTTTAAGATCTCATGTTCCTAAACGAGCCTTAGAAAATGTCATTAAGCGAGCCTTGGCAAGCTTAATAACATTTTCTTGGTGAGTTTTGGAACATGTGATCTTAAAAGACAACGAGCATCAGATTCTTTTTCTCACATAACAAAAAAAGTTTATTTTTGCCGTTTAAATGACATGTAAACATCGGTTTCCATGGTTTGACCTCATATATGATAAATGACATCACATGTTCTAAAGTGATCTTACACGTGTTACAGATAAGGGAATCTTAACCCGTTGTTCTAACTCGGAGATAAGGGAAGGTATGTGAGAAATAAGTGATTGTTACTTTGTAATACCCTGAGGTAGAGTTATGTCAATATGCAGCATTATGCTGACTGCCGGACGTTTCGCTACCCTGACATTTTCGTTACAGTCATTTCGCTACCCACTGAGAAGTCATTTCGCTACCCTGACCATTTCGCTACCTGTACGTTTCGCTACCTATCTAATTAAAAAGGAAAAACAATATTGTTGCGGCGTAGGTTATTGATTTGAGAGTCAAATTTATTAACATATAACCATGTTAACCATTTACCTGCTTTAACAAGATGCGTTTGTGAAACACTATGCCCCCTCGATATGATATTTGACCCTGAAGGATGACCTTGATCTTGACATCTCACCTCTCAAACTGTGCAGCTTCATGGGGGTACGCATGCATACCAAATATCAAGTCTTTATCTCTAATTGTTCAAAAGTTATGGCCAATGTTAAAAGTTGGTAACCTTTGACCATGAAGGATGACCTTGACCTTGACATGTCACCCCTCAAAATGTGCGGCTTCATGAGATACACATGCATACCAGTATCAAGGCTGTATATCTACTGGTTCAAACCTTATGGCCAATGTAAATGACCTTTGACCTTCAAAGATGACCTTGACATGTCAACCCTCAAACTGTGCAGCCAAATGAGAAACACATGTATATCAACTATCAAGTCTGTATCTATACTGGTTCAAAAGTTATGGCAAATGTTAAAATCGGTGACCTTTGACCCTAAAAGATGACCTTGACAGTGACATGTCACCCCCAAACTGTGCAGCTTCATGAGATACACATGTATACCAAATGTCAAGTCTGTATCTCTACTGGTTCAAAAGTTATGGCCAATGTTAAAGTCGGTGACCTTTGACCCTAAAAGATGACCTTCACCTTGACATGTCACACCTCAAACTGTGCAGCTTCATTGGGTACACATGCATACCAAATATCAAGTATGTATCTCTAATGGTTCAAAACTTATGGCCAATGTTAAAAGTTGGTAACCTTTGACCATGAAGGATGACCTTGACCTTGACATGTCACCCCTCAAACTGTGCGGCTTCATGAGATACACATGCATACCAGTATCAAGGCTGTATATCTACTGGTTCAAATGTTATGGCCAATGTTAATGACCTTTGACCTTCAAAGATGACCTTGACATGTCAACCCTCAAACTGTGCAGCCAAATGAGAAACACGTATATCAACTATCAAGTCTGTATCTCTACTGGTTCAAAAGTTATGGCAAATGTTAAAATCGGTGACCTTTGACCCTAAAAGATGACCTTGACAGTGACATGTCACCCCCAAACTGTGCAGCTTCATGAGATACACATGTATACCAAATGTCAAGTCTGTATCTCTACTGGTTCAAAAGTTATGGCCAATGTTAAAGTCGGTAACCTTTGACCCTAAAAGATGACCTTGACCTTGACATGTCACACCTCAAACTGTGCAGCTTCATGAGATACACATGCATACCAAATGTCCAGTCTGTATCTACAGGTTCAAAAGTTATGGCCAATGTTAAAATCGGTGACCTTTGACCCTAAAAGATGACCTTTACATTGACATATTGCCCCTCAAAATGTGCAGCTTCATGAGATACACATGCATACCAAATATCAAGACTCTATCTCTATTGGTTCAAAAGTTATGGCCAGTGTTAAAGTTGGTGACCTTTGACCCTGAAAGATGACCTTGACATGTCACCCCTCAAACTGTGCAGCTTCATGAGATACACAAGCATGCCAAATAACAAGTCTCTATCTGTACTGGTTCAAAAGTTATGGTCAATGTTAAAGTCAGTGATTTGACCCATATGTGTGACCTTTAAGGGTGACCTTGACCTTGACATGTCACACCTCAAAATGTGCGGCTTTATGAGATACATATGCATGCCAAATATCAAGTCTCTATCTGTACTAGTTCAAAAATTATGGCCAATGTTAAAGTCAGTGATTTGACCCATATGTGTGACCTTTAAAGGTGACCTTGACCTTGACATGTCACACCTCAAAATGTGCATCTTTATGAGATACATATGCATGCCAAATATAAAGTCTCTATCTATACTGATCAAAGTTATGACCAATGCTAAAGTTACAGACAAACAAACAATTTGACCTTTGACCCTGAAGAATGACCTTGATATGTCACCCCTCAAAATGTGCAAACTTCATGAGATGCACAAGCATGCAAAATATCAAGTCTATCTCTACTGGTCCAAAATTCATGGCCAATGTTAAAGTCAGTGATTTGACCCATATATTTACCTCTGACCTTGAACTTCAGAATAAAACATACCTGCATGCATAACACATATGTATTCCAATTCAAACACTTGATTTTTTATCAGATATGCACATATTAGTCTCAAGTCAAACATCTGGCTTTGCAACGCTGATTGATTGATTGAGTTGGGTTTTACGTCCGACCAACAGTATTTCAGTTATTTGCAGACGGCACCCGCATGAGACAAGTTATAGTGCTGCCTCACTGGAATACTCCTGCCGCAGGTACATGGCAAGGGCACCCCACCCAGTCACATTATCCTGACACCGGGCCGACCAGTCCTAAAACTACACCTTTATTGTCAAGCGTAGACAAGGGAGCTACTAGTACCAACTTTTAACGACTTTTGGTTTGTCGCCGCCGGGGATCGAACCCACGACCTTCCGTACCGTAGGCGAACGCTCTACCACTGAGCCACGCGGCCGGTTTGCGACGCTGAATTCAGGCCAATAGTTTTCTAGTGGCTATCTTTTACGAGGCTCAAATCACACATTATGTTTCGCTACGCTAAATTCAGGCCATGACAGTTTTCTACTGGCTAACTCTACAGACTGCTATGGCCTCTGCGAACATAGTAGACCAAGATCAGATTGCTCCTTTATAGTTTTCTTGTCGCTTATTCTACAGACTGCTTCAACATTTACAAACATTGTAGACCCAGATCAGTCGGCTCCTATGCAATCGTCTAGACGTTAATTCTGCAGACTGCTACTCTTTGCAAACAGAGCAGACCTAGATCAGATGGTTCCTAAAGCAGCCGTCTGATCTGAGTCCGCTCGGTTCCTAGTCGCTAAATTCTCGGAGCCTAAGGTCAAACATAGTGCTTTGAGACACTGAATTCGGTCCGCTACAGTTTTCTAGTCGCTAAATCTACAGACTGTTACAGTTTTCTAGTCACTAATTCTGCAGATTGCTACGGTCTTTGCAAACACAGCAGTCAGACCCATATATAGTTTTCTAGTCACTAATTCTGTAGACTGCTACCCTTTGCATAGTAGATCTAGATCACATGGTTCCTATAGCAACTGTCTGATCGGGGTCTGCTCTGTTTCTAGTTGCTCATTTCACATGTATATCACTAGCCGATTTTCTTCTTGTCGCTAATTCTGATATTGGGCAGAAATCTCGTCGCTAATTCTAACAATTAGGCCTAATCTACTGTAGACTATTTCTTCTCGTCACTAATTCTAATGTAGATCTAGGGCAGACATGTTCTTGGCGCTAAATCCCATCCATTGCCGTTTTAATTCAAAACATATTCCAACATTATCTAACATTGTTTATGTTTCATATAATAATGACAAAAAGGCATATTCAATGCAGTGTACCTAGGGGTAAAGTATCATATAAAAGCCTAATAATGCGCTAGATCTATAGCTCTACTCACTGCTATGAATCAAAAATTGCATTAATTAACTGTCAAATGGAGTATTTCATGTTCAGTATTTTATTTAATAACATATTAAAAGCCTTAGTCATCAAAAAATATTACAATTATGTTCTGGATGCTTCTCGTCGCATCTCGACACTGTTTAGGGAGACTCCGTTTTGACCAAAAACGTGGGTACATTTTGGTATTGGGTACGTTTTGACCAGCTCCCATTTAGGATACTACACATGCGACAGTCCTAGTTGTTAGTTTTGTGATATACTTAAGTTATGTTGAACATATATATGCGAACAGCATATAATATGCGAATTAACTAATTTACTGTGGATGTCTCATTCGGATCCAAACTGCCTATGCTACTATGCTCAGTAGGTAGCTAAAATTGGTAAACGTATCTGTTTTCATCTGTTTAACTATTTCGTCCAAATCAATGAAATCTGTGAATAATTATATATTTCATTCATTGCATGGTAGCGAAATGACTTCCTGTAGGAGTGCGGAATGGTCAGGGTAACGAAACGCTGTGTAGCGAAACGTCCTTAAATCAAAACACATGCTTATGGGGTGCTGGAGAAATCGCCTAGTGATGAAATCGCCTACAATTAGATATATATAGTAAACCAATTGGAGAAATCGCCTAGAAAGCAATTATAAAGATATAGTGTTTGCATTACGCACCTATGGTACAGGTAGTGATAACATGACAGAACTATAAAGAATAAATTGTCCTGTTGTGTTTTTTTCCAGATCAAGATGACCAAGATTGGACGATCAGTGCAGCCCCTGATCACCACCTGGAATTTGACAGCCGAATATTACAGGGGTTGATCATTACTGGTATATACCAAATATTAGCAGAAAGTGAAAATGTCATACGCACTTCAAACAAGTTATAATATGAGTCTTCCTTCGTATTAGATTATCTGGATCCAATAAATGTTCGAAAAGCAATATATACCAAAGTAAAAAATAATTTTATTAATAAAAAATATCCACGTAAAGTGTGTATTGTTAACCCTTTATTTCACATAGACATCTTTACACATCTATGTTGGAATTTACAGAATAGACCCAGATCAGACATATTTTGTAGAAACCATCTGACCAACGTCTGCTCTGTTTGCTTACGGAATTTGTTCCGTTCCTTAAATGAACTCACTTTCTTTAACGGCATATTCATGTACATGTACGCATGATATTTTGGTATTGGTAGGAAATAGGGTCATATAAACAAACAGAATAGACCTTGATTACACTGCCATATATTATTGCTATTTGGATATTTACTGAACCCAGATCCTTGACATGACTCATATTATAACTGCTTCGAACATTTTAATCATAAGGCAATTTTGGTATATAATTAACAATCCCTGTCTAATTCTATGTTGTGATCAGGGGCTACACTGATCGTTCAATACTTTTCATTACGATCTGGAAAACAATACCACACAACAATTTAATATTGTCGGTGGTCTGTGGAATTATTCAATTCCTATAAAGTGACGTTCATACTTTCTGTATGACTATTATAATTATCGCTCCTTATACAGTCTGGACTTGATAGTTCGAAACGGTCGGGACCGGTGCTTTTTTTTTCTTCGAACTAACGAAATTTCGAGGTATCGAGACCATGCAGTCATATAAGGCTTGTGCTTTACTGAAGTGTAACCTATATACTGAATATTCGTCATTTTAAAAATATCTACATGTATATAGTCAGATACTTGTTGTTTTCCATAAATTTCATAATAAATACAGCGTATATCAAGCTCGTCGAAGTATGACAGTATCTATTGAAATAAAGTTGGCTACACGCCGCTGTACCTGTTTTATTGTTAACTTATTTTGTTTATTCCAGACATTTTAGACGTACACACATAGACGGTGTAATTAGGTTTGTGTAATACTTCGAAGGTCATGATAATCACACTACATTGATAAGAGCAGTAGGTAAGAGAAGGCAAAACAGACCCGCAATCAATATATATTTACATTTTTATTAACTTTTAATAACATTTTTTATACAATCTGCTTTGCCGAAACCTGTGGTCTTTGATTTTCGTCAATTCTGTTGTGGAAAATAGAACCAAATGATGATGTGTGCAGTTTCCTTCGAGTTTAAATAAGTGTGTATACGTGATGAACACATATTTGTTTTGGCAGATATAAAAGTTGTTCACAGAATTTTCGATCATCAATTAATTATCACTTGTAATATGACCATCAGTTCACGTCATTATCATACCTGCTTTAATTATACCAAACAGCATGCATGTATAATTAACCCTACATTTCCGACTGATTATTACAAATAGGAAATTTTCACACCACCGTTCACTTGTACAAACACAAACAATGGGCGACACGGTCGATGTCTGGTGGAACTGCGAAGGTGTGAAAACAATACAATTTCGAACCAGTGGGTCCATTTAGCATGGAATTTACGCATTGGAGACTGCATTTGAGGTTAGAACCAGTGGAATTTACGAACCAACGGATTTGGAACCAGCGAGAACGAAAACACATGAAATTAATAGGCTGGGACTTGGGACTTGAATCTTTTCGAACCAGCAAAATTTCGAGGGAATCGGGTTACAAACGATCGATGTCCAGACTGTATATAAATATCTTCTGTCAAATTAATTGTATGTAGTGATCAGAGGCTACACTGATCGATCAACCTTGGTCGGCTTGATATGGAAAATAATACCACACAACAATTTAATCTTGTTACATTCTTAATAGTTCTGTCATGTTATCCGTCCTGTACCATAGGGAATGCGGGTCAACTCGGCCAATTTAAAAGTCGGCCTGGTCCAACTCGTCCTAGTCCTAATCGGCCAGATTCAATCGACCCAGCTCGGCCAAAAAATCGTTAGCCCTTAACATGGTTTACTAGAGACTTCAGATTTATACTTATGTTATTCAATAAACAAGCAGGACAGAACCTGATCCAATAGCTCATATAGTAGCCATCTGGTAGTGGTATGGGTCTATTCTGTTTTCAGAAATTGGCGCATAAGATCAAAAGAATAGCAATTTGATTGATACAAAATGATTGCCAATTAGCTACCGGTGCTTTAAACGTAGTTAAATCCCCACTCAGGAGCTAATTAGTGTTATTTACATATATGTTTGTATCACTTATTATGTTTACGTTAAACTGAAAGGTGACCGTGAAACTAATTAGCACCCAATCAATAAGATAAACGTACATCACACATCAAACATCCAATAAAATTAAGATATTGACAATGTTTAGAAATTCTGGAAATTATCTTCATCTGAGTGACAGTTTGGGTTAACCGGCGTCTGATCTGGCTCCAAATTGTTTGCAGTGGACAAAATGGTTTCAACATAAGCGCGTTTATTGGGAAAGAATAACGTTTTCTCCACTGTACTATTATTTGTCATCAGAAGGTAATTATTTCACAGGTTATTTAATTCATGTAATAAAATATCAGTGATCTGCCAAGGCTGCGTTTTTGCGCCCTGGGCGCACTAAAATTTGAAACATAGAAAACATAACACACTGACATCTGAATGTAGAAATTTTAGAACAAGTACTTTGTCACGACATGCAGACAGTGCTGATCAAGCCTGCACTGAATATCTGGAGAAGTTCAAGGGAGAGGAAGATATTTGTAAAGAAGAGTTGTTGAAAGTGATGAGGGGGTGTTTGAAGCAATAGACTCAATTGTCAGTGTACATATGTTAACAGTTTTAAGTTTAAAGTTAAAGTTAATTACCAGTTAAATTGTTAATTGAACCAATTGAAGTCAAAGTTCACACTGGACAGCCACAGAGTATGCTTAATGACCATCAACTTGTCCCTTAGAAACATATAAACAGGTAAGTTTACAGTGTTTTTGATTGAAAAAAATAGTGACCCATGAAATTTGAAAATGTCCCACCTTTTTTTGGTCAGGTGGGCAATTGTCCCACCTGTCCAAAATTCTTGGCAGATCACTGAAATATATAAGTGAAGTTAATACCTTGTTCCTTGTATCTTGTTCCATTTAATTGTGTTTCTGTATGTTATGGTGTATGTATCTTCTCAACAAAGACATAAACTACAGTAAAACCTCTTTATTACGACCCCTAAAAAGAGGGCTAATTCGTTTTATGAAAGACAGGTGGTAGCTTAAATTAACGAAAGGTGAAGGTGAATCAGCTTTCTGTTTCACATTCACCTTGAATAGGCTTGGTATAAGCATTCGCCTGCATTGAACATCAGATAGTTAACGTACTTCAGTGATAGTAATAGAGAGGTTTTACTGTATTAGAATCTTATCTAAAATAAAAGAATGTATGAAAACCGTCAATATAAAAGTTGGCCGAGTTGGACCAAATGGGTTAGGACGAGATGGAATTTGGCCGAATTGGACCGTGGCCGAGTTGAAAATTGGCCGAAGTGACCTGTTACCACCATAGGTGTGAAATACAAACACTATATAATTGCTTTCTAGGCGATTTCTCCAATTGGTTTAAACTTTACTATATATCTTATTGTAGGCGATTTCGTCACTACTGACAGTAGGGGTCGACAGTAGGGGATTTCTCCGGAAACCATGCTTGTGTAAGAGACTGGATCAGGTGATACAGAAAACATCTTTCGATATATATTCGTGGTATCGCAAACAGATTTACATTTGTTTTCCTCTAGCATTCTTTAGGAAAATAAATATCATGAATTATTTGTTGTAGCATGATAAATTGCATGCAACATAATTTCACCTTCAAGGGCGCAGCCATCTTGTTTCGGTTTCCGAATGGGTAAAACTCGGGATCACAGAACGAATTTCGGCGTCGCCGATAAATATCCATCCGCTTGCAGACTCATTATATATACCATTTGGCTGTGTAGAGTAGTAATTAGATCTACAATTTTAAGCAGTAATCACAACATTTCGGTCTTGAAAAATACGAAATTGCATAAAATGTGAATCTGACGACCCTGGTTCGATCCCGGGTCTGAAAAACAATCAAATAAATGCCGAATAAGGCCAAGCATTCATGAATATATGTGTTTGATATCGACGACTTCGATATCACTGTCTTTATTAGGGTTGTGTTTTGAATAGAATTGTAACTGTTCACTGTTCAAAACAGACTGATTATATCTTGTTGTAAAAAATAAATAAATAAATAAATAAATAAAAATAATAAATAAAAATAATAAATAAATAAATAAATAAATAATTTGTATCACATGGGCATATTTCAATGTTTGTTCAAATCGACAACCTTCATAAGAATGACTGAACATAACATGTTTTATACCTGTTTTATGATGTTATTGAAAATGTGAGTTTATTGTAGAGATAACCACTTTACAGAATGCAGTGCAATGTGCTGGATTCGAAATGATAAAACGCATTTTCAAATTTATTTATTCCTGCAGTTGATGCAAACATTTCAACATTGCCTATATACAGTAAAATCTCGATTATTCGAATTTTCTTTATCCGAATTTAGACCCTTTTCGGCAGGTGGCTGCTAAATGCATGTTGAAAGCTGCCACTTGTCTTAAAGATCGATAATAATACGCATTTTAGTGTTCGAATAATCGAGATGTTACTGTAATATGTTTGTTTGTGTTGATTTACGTATGTAGGGAATAATGACACCATGAATATGTATTATTATCTGATTTTTATGATGGCATATGCCGCCTGCACAGGGTGATTTGGAATTAATAGAATCTAAGTAGAGTCGGATACATTATAAGTTCATAAGCAAACAGACAGTAGCCGCCTGCTTTGTTTGATAAGGGGATTTGATAGATCTGTTTCTATACTTTCTAATATGGCTACAATATCCCACCTGCCATAATTCAGTGCAACTATTTTGTCCATGAATATTCAGTAGGTATTGAAATTTGTAATAAACATAGAACAGGGAAAGGGTAAGCTGCCCATGTCTCCAAAACCGATATCTGTACTAACTTGAACATCCGGTTAATGAAGGATTTACTGTATGTCAAATTACAT
Organism: Azorinus chamasolen; assembly: GCA_963576725.1. Lineage (NCBI taxonomy): Eukaryota > Metazoa > Mollusca > Bivalvia > Cardiida > Solecurtidae > Azorinus > Azorinus chamasolen. Next base: position 52,161,978 of record OY755250.1, on the reverse strand, counting down.
ACGTCCTAAGGGTAAGAAAAGGAAAGGTAAACTCATCCAGTTCTCTCCTCCAGACCCTATCTTACCACCACACAATACTGTCAGCTCGGAAATTAACTGCCTGCGGACTGATCTGTCCAGTTCTCTCCTCCATACCATATCTTAATAACCACCACACAATACTGTCAGCTCGGAAATTAACTGGCTGTGGACTGATCTGTACAGTTCTCTCCTCCAGACCCTATCTTACCACCACACAATACTGTCAGCTCGGGGATTAACTGGCTATGGACTGATCTGTCCGGTTCTCTCCTCCAGACCCTATCTTACCACCACACAATACTGTCAGCTCGGAGATTAACTGAATGCGGACTGATCTGTCCGGTTCTCTCCTCCAGACCCTATCTTACCACGACACAATACTGTCAGCTCAGAGATTAACTGACTGCGGACTGATCTGTCCAGTTCTCTCCTCCAGACCCTATCTTACCACCACACAGTACTGTCAGCTCGGAGATTAACTGACTACGGACTGATCTGTCCATGTCACTTATTTCTCCTCAAAATCCCACCTTACCATGACACATTATGATCAGCCCGGAGAGGTGTCCGTCGGAGTGCTTAGTTTACATTTGCCCTGTGATGAATTTACGGCGCCCGTAGACTGTTTGTAAGGTTAAAATCCTACGGTCTCCGTACGATTTTCTTCGATGATTTGTCATAAAAAAGTTATACATATTTTCAAAACTTGCAAGTCCGCAGCCCGTAAACACATGGTTACAGGCATCGTACGAACTCTGCACGGGCATCGTACGGAGGCCGCACGAAGATCGTGCGGAAAATGACCGATTTCCGGGGGACGTGTAGCAAAACAAACCGCACGGCGAGCGAACGGTCATCGCAAGGCTGCCGCTCGGTGTCCGTACGATACCCGTGAAACCGTACGTACATCGCACAGTCATCTTGCGGCATCCTCACGGCGACCGCACGATGGCCTGGCCGTGTGGCGATTTTGAGATTTCTGATAGGTGCATATTTGTTTGACATTTCCTGCATTAATAGTTTGTCTATCTATAGAAGATGGAACAGCCCCGCTGGACTTCTAATGGAACCCGCACAGGCTCCGTATGGGCTCCGTATGGGCTCCGCACGGGTTTCGTACGATTGCCTTATCCAAGCGGAGACAGCGGCGAGGGGCTAAGCAAATTTCAATCGAAGACCATAACCACTCGGCCGCCAAACACCTCGGAGAGGCTATTCCAAGTTGCATCAAGATCGGGTTTAGCGGAGAGAAACTAGAAAATATTTGAACTATTTAATCCATAAATACGCTTTTCTACAGACTGAGTAGACCCAGATCAGACGGCTCCTGTAGGAGCCATCAGACATGGGCATGTCCTGTTTGCTTATGATATGATATAGATGTGATTCTACAATTTATGCAATGACCACATCATCATGTGTCACGTTCCATTTACTAATATGGCAATTAATGTAATTATTCATGATGCCATTATTTCTTACATTTATATTTATGGAGTAAAGGGTCAATTAGCTTTTTAACCCATTACCTCATAGGCTATTTTAGACCTGTTACCTCATAGGCTATTTTTAGATACAACCTCTTTTAATAAAACTACCGAAAAGGAGAATTAACTAGAGAAAAGGAAAATTTTAGAATTTTGTAGTTTGAAATCATTATGATAAATAGAGCATTTGCTCCTATAGGAGCAAATGCTCTATTTATCAAAATGATTTCACAAAGTGACTTGCACAGAGTCGTCAAAAGTCGTCAATATGGGGAAAGGGTTAATGTACAGCTCTGTTTAGGTGAGTGTGGATAAGAAGCAGTTCGTCAAGAAAGACAATGCAAACTCTGTCTGTTAAACACTCCCTTGTTTCTTTGATTATAATCAATGTTTTGCTTATTTAGTACAGTAAAACCCCTCTAAACCGGATTTTTAGTAGAGAAATAATTTATATATACTTTCAGGAAGGCGGCTGCTTAATGCAGGTTGAAAGTCATGCAGAAAGATCATAGAGGAGCTTTCTGCACAACTTTCATCCTGTATTAAGCTGTCATCTGTCTCCAAAGACAGATATCTATACTAGATTTGAAGTCCGGTTTAGAGATTTTTTCCGTCTTTATAAAATCATAAATTCGTGCACGACTGTTCGAGAAGTAAAGCAGATTTACTCCATGAATATTTATATCAGATATAATTATATCATGAATATTTATTACCTCGGTTTTACCCAGTTGTGCATCTACAGAGGGATTTCTTGTACGTGTATTTTTAGAATCTGTAGAGTCCGATCTGTTTCAATTTCATAAGCAAACAGTGCAGGCCCAGAGACGGCTCATTTGATCAGGGTATAGTATTATACTCTGTTTGCAGATGCATAGAAATTGCGTATATGGAGTAAAAGGTTAAGACTATTCAGCTGCATCTTTATATAATTCCATGTATCCGGTGTGGTCTAGTGGTTAGGATTCCTGGTTTTCACCCAGGCGGCCCGGGTTCGATTCCCGGCACCGGAACAATTTCTTTTTTAACTTCTTAAAACCGTACTCATATGCATAAAATAATACACAACGATAACAAGAGTTGAAGAAACAGAAATCCAATTTCCACTTAACCCTGCCTTGTTGAATATTCATGTCAGAAAAAATGACATCACGAAAATCCATTTGCTGAATTTGTATAATACACATCGAGGGCTTGGTGCAAAACTATTGTAACTCCTTCACAAAGTGAAGTGAAGGAGTCACAACAGTTTTGCACCAAGCCCTCGTGTCATGTAATTTTGGTGCAATGTTGACTACTTCCGTTTCGATCAGGCTTTTGAGAAACTATTGACTGAGTGTCAAAGAGCTTAGATCTAAGCTGATTGTAAATGCGAGCCCGGTCGCGAATAGCAGAGAAAGGGTTAACCCATTGCCTCATAGTTTACTTTTAGTTACAACATATTTGAATACATTTATCGAACGGGGTTACTAGGGAAAAGGAAAAGTTTATATTTGTGTAGTTTTAAACCATCGTGATAGATAGAGCACCTGTTCCTAGCAAATGTTCTATTGCTTCAAAAAGTGACTTTTAAAGATGCGTCAATATGACGGAATGGGGGAAAAGTAATCAGTATAATGGAATGGGCGAAAATGCATTTATGAGCGAATGGATGAAAAGGCGTCGTCATGAGGGAATGGTTGAAAATGCATCAATATGAGGGAATAGGTGACAAGCCGTAAATATGAAAGAATGGATGACAAGGCGTCAACATAGGGAACGTAAACACGAGGGAATGAGATAAAAGGCATCTGTATGAGGGAATGGGTGAAAAGGAATCGATAAAATGGATTTAGTAAAAAGTCACTAATGATGGAATGGATGAAACGGCGTCAATATGCAGGAATGGTAAAAAAGGCGTCGATATGAGAGAATGGGTGAAAATACGTCATTATGAAGGAATGGATGAAAGGACGTCAATATGAGCAAATGCTCTATTTATCATAATGGTTTCAGAAAGTGACTTTTACAGAGGCGTCAATATGAAGGAATGGGTGAAAAGGCGTCAATATGTGGGAATGAGTGAAAAGGCATCACTATGAGGGAATGGTTAAAAGGCGCCAATATGAGGAAATGTGTGAAAAGGCGTCAATATGAAAGTGCCTTTTACAGAGGCGTCAATATGAAGGAATGGGTGAAAAGGCGTCAATATGTGGGAATGAGTGAAAAGGCATCACTATGAGGGAATGGTTAAAAGGCGTCAATATGAGGAAATGTGTGAAAAGGCATCAATATGAAGTGACTTTTACAGATGCGTCAATATGAGGTAATGGGTGAAAAGGCATTAATAGAGGGAATGGGTGAAAATACATCAATATGGGGGAATAGGGTAAATCTTTCGCTGTCAGTGGCGAATCAGTCTTTACAAACAGTTTGAATGAAATGCAACTCGGGGTATCAACAGGATCCAAACTGCTTGAAAACCAAGAATGGAATATTGAAGCTGACGACACATTTTGCAGAAAGAAAAACGTGGCAATGAACTTGTGATCTGTTTCAGTGTTAAGTATTGTCGTCTGTTTCATTTATTTTTTCATTGTCGTCTGTTTAATTTATTTCACTGTAAGTAATGTCGGTTCCAATTGTTTTAATTTTCATGATTTAAGTTTTAAAACATATAATCACAACACCAGACCAGTTTGGATCCTGATCAGACGCAAATATTCTCCGCGTCTCATCTGGATCCAACCATTTTGCATATGTAATCACATATTCGCCATAAGCAACGGAATATATTTCACTAAGGAACAGAAAATAACAATATAAAGCAGAAAGCCGTTTATTTCAAATATCTGGCACTAAATATAACACCAAAGTAAAATATAGTTGAACTTCGATATCTCGAAATAGTATGTATCAAACTTCGACATAAATGGTAGTAAAATCCGGTCTTTCCAAATTTAACAATAATAAACTGTTCGAAAATACATCACTGCATATCTACAACACATGTGACAGACGCTTTCAGAATACTTCAAAACGACATTAAACGGTGAACTTTTGTTATCTCGAAGTATTTTGCACTATAACTTGAAGTTCGAGATATCGAAGTTCAAATGTACATAGCTACATAGAAAATCTAAACATTGATCTATTTACCCTTTACCATACATGCCTCGAATACCAATTATTTCTTGTTTATAATATGTAACAGAAGTAATATTCATCCATAGGAAGACTTGCACCAGTATCAGTGCTTATAAAACTGTTTAGTTGAAACTTAGTTTGTTCTCTTGCTTTCGATTGGTCAGATTTGAGCCTTTGGCTCAAACCTGACCAATCAAAAGTTTGAAAACAAACTCAGACTCAACTAAAAAGCTTTATAAGCATGAACACAGACGTGAATCAAATAGAGCAGAGAATGTTCATACAACTAATATAGGAACTGTCAAAATAACACTCTATAACCTGTCCTAAGCGACCATTTATTTATTGAACACTGGAGTCTGTATTACAATCAGATAGTTGCTTAATGCAACGCAGCAGTTATGCACATTTTAAGCTCCTATAGGAGCTGTCTGTATTACTTTTGACCTGCATTAAGCTACAACCTGCCTTACAGACCCATTATTAGACCTGATTTTTGATGCTCGCTTAAGACAAGTTTTTCTGTAATATCTTTTCTGATTGCAATAGAGCAAAAAGGATGACCCTTTTATTAGTAAAAGGTAAACCATTTCCTTTGAGATAAACGTTCATCTCCTTCATATAAACACCTCTTCCTTAAGATAAACGTTCCTCTCCTTCATATAAACCCTTCAGATAAACGTTCCTCTCCTTTATATAAACACCTCTTCCTTAAGATAAACGTTCCTCTCCTTCATATAAACCCTTCAGATAAACGTTCCTCTCCTTTATGTAAACACCTCTTCCTTAAGATAAACGTCCCTCTCCTTCATATAAACACCTCTCCCTTACGATAAACGTTCCTCTCCTTCATATAAACCCTTCAGATAAACGTTCCTCTCCTTTATATAAACACCTCTTCCTTAAGATAAACGTTCCTCTCCTTCATATAAACACCCCTTCCTTAAGATAAACGTTCCTCTCCTTCATATAAACCCTTCAGATAAACGTTCCTCTCCTTTATATAAACACCTCTTCCTTAAGATAAACGTTCCTCTCCTTTATATAAACACCCCTTCCTTAAGATAAACGTTCCTCTCCTTCATATAAACCCTTCAGATAAACGTTCCTCTCCTTCATATAAACCCTTCAGATAAACGTTCCTCTCCTTTATATAAACACCTCTTCCTTAAGATAAACGTTCCTCTCCTTCATATAAACACCCCTTCCTTAAGATAAACGTTCCTCTCCTTCATATAAACCCTTCAGATAAACGTTCCTCTCCTTTATATAAACACCTCTTCCTTAAGATAAACGTTCCTCTCCTTTATATAAACACCTCTTCCTTAAGATAAACGTTCCTCTCCTTCATATAAACACCCCTTCCTTAAGATAAACGTTCCTCTCCTTCATATAAACACCCCTTCCTTAAGATAAACGTTCCTCTCCTTCATATAAACCCTTCAGATAAACGTTCCTCTCCTTTATATAAACACCTCTTCCTTAAGATAAACGTTCCTCTCCTTTATATAAACACCTCTTCCTTAAGATAAACGTTCCTCTCCTTCATATAAACACCCCTACCTTAAGATAAACGTTCCTCTCCTTCATATAAAATATAAATACATTTTCCTTCAGATAAACGCCTTATCACGCCTTTGTAAATAGAACAGACTGGAGACGTCTTATCAGTGTCTGCGCTGATTTTAACATACAGTTTCTATTTATGCCATTTTTTCCCATTAACCCTTCGCTTGCTGATTTTAAAATACATTTCTCCTTCTTTACCCATGCCCTGTTGTATAATTACATATATCTTCACTGTGTACATGTATTTCGCTGTGCAATCACTGCTGTGGAGTGCATTGGTTGCACAATCAACTTGTAAATAGTGCAGACCCTGATGAGACAGCTCCTGCAGGAGCTGTCTCATCCGGGTCTTCACTATTTACAGGAAGGTATATTGACGTGAATAACAAGCGAAGGGTTAACCTTTAGCCTGCTGAGCAAATTATTTTTACAGAATTGTTCACGTACTATATTTTCAAAATGCAAGCTCAAATGAACTTGTCTACCTAAATGCAATCAGGGCGTCAAACACTTTAGATCCTGATGAGACCCCGAGTTACTCGGCGTCTCATCTGGATCCAAACTGTTTGCATAGGTATTCACTCATCCGCCCATAGCAGTCAAAGTTATTTATATTCAGATTTTCACAGATTCGCGCATTGATCAATGTGCTTTAATTAACCCTTCCATGGTCAGTATTTATTTAAGAAATAATCACACCATAAACATTTATTAGTATAATTTTTATACTATAAATTTTCATTTTGCATTACACAAATAAAGTTCGATTTATATCATGTAAAAGTAAACAGCAGACCCTGATCAGACGGCTTCTAAAGGGGATGTCTGATCTGGGTCTTCTGTATTTGCAAATGCGTGAAAATGCGTTCATATGAGGGGAAGGTAGAACGTAATCTATGACGTTTAAATATCAGGGGAAAAAATAAAGCGACTGTATCTACAATAAACGCATATTTTCTATGACATAATAAAACCTATAAGTTATGTCGTTTTGAAGTAAAATGTTCAGCTGAATAATCAAAATTGGCTTCTCATTATCTTAATCATGTAAGTAAACCCGTCCAGATGTTTCTTTGGAACCCATCCATTTTTTATGTGGAGGGGCACAGCAAACACAATCATTTCTTGAACAAGCCATTCGCTTAGATGGTTTCAGCAAAATGGCAAAATCGGTTAAGCAGAAAATTGTATCAAATTATCTCTGAAGAAAAATATGTTTTTGACAAAGGTCAACACTGTATTCATTGGTATTACAATGATACTGAACCCATACTTTTAGGTTTGAAAGGCAATGTGTCTATACAGGATGCATTTTCAGTCGTCTGTGAAATGACATAAAGATGTTGTTTATTTAACGAAATGACTCATGAATGATCTTAAATTATGAGCGTGTCATGTACATTGTATAGTATTAATGTTGCCTATTTTAAGCAAAACTTGTGAGCGTTTTAGTTCTGTATCGAATGTAACTACTCGGCGGTGTCCATTTGATTCCACGAGGCAATCCGATATGTTCCGTATGCGTTCTCGATAGCGTGATAAATGTATTGATCAAGAAACTGTGACAAATGCTGTTAAACGATGCTACTTATTCACAAATTATGCGTTTTACGAATAAATTGTTCATGAAAATCTTCATAAAAAGAATGATCCACTTGTTTTTCAATGGTTACGAAATTTAAATCCTTTCCGTCATATAGACCCCTTTTCAGGCCTTGGTAAACAGTGTAGGGCAAGATAAAGATCTGCTCTTTTTGCTTATAAAATTATAGAGATCTGATTCTACAGATTCTGCAAAACCACAACATCCTAAATTTATATATCACTGGGAGTGAAATTTCTACCGATAAAATTCATGTTGTACTTATTTTATTTGCGATGCATGGCACATGATTGACAATTTGTGACTCATGACATTTAACCATTTCAGAGTGCAATAGCCCAACAGTGTTTAACTATAGCGTACACGCATTATAAATGACTTGAAGTCCAAGACTTTATACAGTGCTCCCTCTCTACAACGACACCCTTTGGGATACGAAGATTGTATGTGTTGTTATAGGGAGGGAAAATCAAACACACTTAGCTTGTTTGCAGATCCCCAGATAAGGTGTATTTCGAGAACTAAAACCGTTTTGCCTTTATCAAACCCTATGTTGTGACCACTCTTTAGAATCGTCACAAAGTGACGATTCTAAAGAGTGATCACAACATAGAGTTTGATAAAGGCATAAAGAAAATATGATGGAAAAAGTTGTTTCTGGAGTCTTGTTGTTTCGGAAACAGTGACATGCGTTGTTGTTAGGAGGGAATCGTTATTGGGAGGGCCGTTGTAGGGAGGGAGCACTGTAAACCGATAACGTTCAGTGAAGTTATAAACCGATAACAAAAAGCCAATAATAAAACAAAATCAATACTTCTACAGGCATCATTTCATTATATTCAACTTGGTATTCTGCAAACTTTGGCATCTGTCATTATTGCCTGGAAAATTCTAAATACATACAGCAAACGGTTGAAAACTACAATGTATTACACAGTTGAGAAATAATAAAAAATATATAACAAAAATGTAATACAAAATCAATACAAAATGCAAAATAAATAATTCAAAATGAATACTTCTGCAGGCATAATTCCATTACACCCAACTTTGTAATCTGCAGAATTTTGTTATCTTTCATTATTGCCTACATAAGTCATTACAAAGAACACCGGTTGAAAACTAAGGTATTATAAAATGGAGAAATATAAAAAATATAAAACAAAAATGTAATACAAAAACAATACATCTGCAGGTATAATTTCATTGCATTCAATTTTGTAGTCTGCAAAAGTTTGCCATCTGTCCACCTTGCATGCAAAAGTCATTACAAAAACAGTAGGCTGAAAACTAAGGTATTATACAGTTGAGAAATAGAAATATAATTATACAAAGTCAATATTTCTGTAGGCATCATTTCATTATATTCAACTATGTAGTCTGCAAAAGTGTGTTATCTGTCCACATTGACTGTAAAAATCATTACACATAATAAACGATTGAAAACTAAGGTATTATACAGTTGAGAAATGGAAACATTATTATACAAAGTCAATACACATGCAAGCATAATTTCATTACATTCAATCCCTTGCAAGCGAGGCTCTTGCTGTCTTTAGAAAAACAAAACAAAACAATCTGTGTAGTCTGTGAAAGCTTGTTGATTTCGTTTTGTTCGTTTATATTAGATTCTACGTCGCTTTAACAGTATTACAATCATATCGCAACATCTAGCTAATTTCAGGCAGAGGAAGCCCCCAGTGTTTTTTCCATGCAAAGAATAAATGTCAATGTGACGTGCACAGAACACCTGAGTAAAAACGAACGATCTAGCGCAAACCAACAGGCGGGCTTCCCCACATGAACTTTTCAAACGCTCAGACCGGGATTCAAACCACGATTATGAGGGGCTAAGTGGTTGTTAGTCGAAGACCATAACCACGTGACTACGGAGTTTGATCGAAGACCATAACCACATGACCACGGAGTTTAGTCGAAGACCATAACCACATGACCACGGAGTTTGGTCGAAGACCATAACCACATGACCACGGAGTTTGGTCGAATGTCTAACTTATTAAAACTTTTAAATATATATTTCCTCAAACTAAGTTCTATCAAATCCTCCAAGTTTGGAATGTTTTAGATTTAATAAATCCTTTGATAACAGTTTTGATCTAGACAAGACACCGAGCGTTTCATTAGGATTCAAATTGTTTGACACTGTCATAATGTTTATGTTTATAAATTATTATTTAAAATCAAATTGACGCAGAAGGCAAATTTTGCAGACGGCATTAACTGGCATATAAAGAGGTATTATAGTAGGGATAAAATAAATTGTGAATTCTAGCAGCGAAAACGTGATAAATACACAAACAGTTTGGATTCAGATCATTTGAATCAAACGGGAGGCCTTGGAAATCTTATCGCGGCTAATGAGTTAAATGAACTCTTCAAAAATAAAAAAATATATAGTCAGTTCGATGATTTCGATATCATATCGAGGCTCTCCCTCCCTCTACACGTTGGCGTATGTGTTGAATCCTTCTAGATGTTGAAGAACCAAGTCGTGACAGAATTTGTACTGATCCTAAAATAAAGTAACATTTAAAATTGTGTAACTAAATACTTCATTGAAAACAGTCACTGAAAACTTCATTACTTATCACAATGGTTTCAATACTACACAATTCTATTTTTCCCTTTCTCTAGTAACGCTCCTTTTCGGTAGATTTATTCAAAGAGTTTGTGTCTAAAAATAGCCTATGAGGAAATGGGTTTATACAGGTTATACCCTAAAGAGCAAATGCCCTATTTATCACGGTGGTTTCAAAAAGTGACTTTTACAGAGGCATAGAAAGGCGTATGTATGGAAGAAAGAGTTAAGCGGCCATAAAAAGGAGGTCTAAAACTGAGTATTTAAGACAGGCGATAGCATGTTGAAAGTAATGCAGAAAGTTTCTGTATCACCTACGCCCTTCGTTGTCCAATCATCTGCATTTTAAGAATCCTACGGTCAAGAAATAAAGGGCTGCTTACCCATTCCATCCTACTGACGCCCTTGTAAAAGCCAATTTTGAATCCAATGTGATGAATAGAACCATAACAGTTTCAAAACTATAACATTCTAAACATTTCCTTTTCTCTAGTAAATGCTCATTAAGTTGATTTATTCAAAGTGGCTGGATCCAAAACATAACTTAGGAGAGAATAGGTTAACTCTTTGCATGCTAGCAGCAAAACTGTGATTAACTATGCAAACAGTTTTGATCCAGTTGACGCATAATGTGGCGTCTCATTAGGATCCAACCTATCTGATGCCTTGAACATATTTAGGCAAAGAAATGAGAGAAATGTTATTTTAAGAACCGAAGCAGACGACAGTTGTTGCAGACTAAAAGTTACTTAGCGTGCAAAGAGTTAAGACGGGTTCTATCATACACTTCGTATCTACGGTCCAGCTAATGCTAATCTGACTGCAAACACATTAACTCACGTAGTTTGGAACGATCTGCTTGCGTCGTGTCCGGAGTTGTCTGATTGTTTGTGGGATGGCCACGTCTCCTTCCGTTCTAAGCCTCTCGAAAACGTTCATCATCACCACAAACAGTCCGCTCTTGTCCGCACCATTTCTGAGGAAATACAGAACGACCCATTAGAAGGAGACATACTACATACCAAAATCCGCCACCTATATACCCTATTTGCTAATTCCATCACGCCACATTGTGCACATGTTCAGAAATTGTTTTAAATCATGTTCGCTACAAAATATATATGTACTTTAATTATTTTAAACTCTTGTTCGTCACATTGTGTGTAGGTGCTTTGATTACTCTGAACTCACGTTCACCACCTTATGAGAATGTGCAATAATTATTCTACATTCACTTCCATCACATTATGTATTTGTGCAATAATTATTATAAACTCACGTTCACCACCTATAAATGTGTAGGTACATTGACTACTTTAAACTCTTGTTCGTCACATGATACCTGAATACCCTTATTCCTCCAAACTCACGTCCCAATCAACATGTCTATGCACTTTAGTTACTCAAAACATGCACCACATTATAAATATGTGATCTAATTCTTCTAAACTCTTCTCCGCCACATTATGAGTATACATAATTATACTCTAAACTCAATTTGCCACATTACGAGTATGTACAATTATACTCTAAACTCAATTTGCCACATTACGAGTATGTATAATTATACTCTAAACTCAGTTTGCCACATTACGAGTATGTATACTTATACTCTAAACTCAATTTGCCACATTATGAGTGTGTATAATTATACTCTAAACTCAATTTGCCACATAACAAGTATGTATAATTATACTCTAAACTTAATTTGCCACATTACGAGTATGTATAATTATACTCTAAACTCAATTTGCCACATTACGAGTATGTATAATTATACTCTAAACTCAATTTGCCACATTACCAGTGTGTATTATTATACTCTAAACTCAATTTGCCACATTACGAGTATGTATAATTATACTCTAAACTACATTACGAGTATGTATAATTATACTCCAAACTCAGTTTGCCACATTACGAGTATGGATAATTATACTCTAAACTAAGTTTGCCACATTACGAGTATGTATAATTATACTTTAAACTCAATTTGCCACATTACGAGTATGTATAATTATACTCTAAACTCAGTTTGCCACATTACGAGTATGTATAATTATATTCTAACCTCAATTTGCCACAGTACGAGTACGTATAAGTATACTCTAAACTCAGTTTGCCAAATTATTACTCAGTTTGACACATTATGAGTATATATAATTTTACTCTATACTCAATTTGCCGAATTATGAGTATATGTTTTATAATAACTCAAAATTCTGAAAGTAGGAGACCCTTCAAAAACAGTAATGCGAAAAGAGACAATTGTTCATGAGCAGTTATCAAATGTGCAACACTACTCATGCCACTAGTACTCAATTTGCATTACTGATAACATTGAAACTAATGATCCCGAAGGACCAGAAAAGATAACTACACTTAGAATGAAGTACGAGTGACCTATTTCGACTGTCACAATAGCACTAGACTGAACACTTGTTAACCATCTTACACATACATACCTTAATAATGCTAAAGTCAAGATTGCGTATGCACCCTCCTAGAGGAGCCGTCTGATCCGGATCTGCTTTGTTTGCTAATAGAATTTGATCAATATGTTTCTTTGCCTTCTAGAATGTCTATCATGTTCCATCTTCAACATTTATTGGTAACTATATTGTTAATGGATATTCATTTGGAATTTGGAATAAACATAGAACAGGGAAAGGGATAATGAAGGTAATAAATTCTGAATGGTGATGATCCCCCTAAAGCAAAAATTGCAAAAAACAAAAAGAGAAAATTGCAGACTCGGTTTTATTGAGTCTGTTCATGAGCAGTAATTGAAAGTGCAACACTGCTCACGCCCCCTAGCACCGGCTTAAGCGGTATTCAATAATCATAACAAGAAGTACTGAAATTCATGATCTCGAAGGATCGTATAACAACACTGAGAATGAAGTACGGGGCGACGTTTTACGGCCGCCACACAAGCACTTAACACCTGCTGTTGTGAAGATTATAAATTCTGAAGGGTGATGATCCCCCGAAAGCAAAAATTGCAATACAAAAAGAGAAAATTGCAGACTCGGTTTTATTGAGTCTGTTCATGAGCAGTAATTAAAAGTGCAACACTGCTCACGCCCCTAGCACCGGCTTAAGCGGTATTCAATTTTCAGAACAAGAAGTACTGAAATTCATGATCTCGAAGGATCAGAAGGTATAACAACACTGAGAATGAAGTACGGGTAATGCAAAGTTCCTATAGGAGCTTCATGCATTACTTTTGCCTTGCATTAAGGAGCCACCTGCCTTGTAACATTTATATGTTCAATACATGAATAGCCGCTTAGACCAGGTTCTGTTTTAAAGGTTCTGACCTCTTCCTCATAACTTAAGTAGACACAAATATATTTTTGCTTTCGTCAATCGAGTGTTTAATACACGTAGAAGGTATCTTAGATACATACCAATTTCGTCAAAATGATGTTTTTAATACGTCGCAAAAGTTAAACAATAATAATGCCTGATTCTGCTCAGCTATAAAATGTCAGTGGTGTGTACCAGTTACTGTTTGTTTGCGACACCGCCTATCCCTGATATGATCAATGGATAATTTAACGAGTTTACTGCAGATAGTATGACACTAAGCCTTTTCCTCCATGAATATTCGTGTAAAAATGACACCATGAATATTATTGGATTAATTGATATAATAGTACACAGACATAGAGGATATTTGTACGTCACAGTGAGATATCGATTTTTATTTTCATTGTATAAGAAGGGAGATAAGTCACTATTTCCATACATAAATGCACCTTTTGAACCGGCAAAGATAACTGACATAAATAGTTATATAGGTAGTCTGAAAATTAAATGGTTAAGAAACTTCATTTTACATAATAATGGAAAATGTTACAATTTATTGGAAAACCTGGTCGATATGAGTAAACTCTTTAACACAGGGAAAATGTTCTGTGAACTAATTTTAAAAAAGGAAAAAAAATGAATTTTGGATTGATGTATTTAAAGCATATATAATGTATTCTAAAAGTTTTTGCTTTGAAGATCTCTCCGAGGTTTATAATATGCCAATATTCTATAATGAACATCTTCTTATAGATAAAAAACCGATTTTTTCCAGCGTTGTATGATAGAGGTGTACGATATGTAAAAGATATTATAGACAATGAAGGAAAATTCTTAAGTTTAACATACTTAGAAAACATTACTGGAAGAAAAATTAATTTTCTTCAATATAATAGATTGAAGAATGTTACAAAGTTATTTATTGATAAATGTGGTTTCACTATAAAAGAAATTCATGGTTCTATTGTCAATTTTCCAACTATAAGCTGTTACATGTACCCAATTCTAACTAGAAAGGACATTAATAAGTTTGTATATAAAACTCTTTCTAAAAATGAAAAGGTCCCTACTAGTAAAATAAAGTGGATATCTATATTTGAAAATAAAGATATTAACTGGAAATCAGTATACAGATATGTGTTTGAGTGCACAAGAGATACATCTATTCAATGGTTACAAATTAGAATAATGCATAGAATATTACCGACAAATTCATTGTTATTTAAAATGAAAATTGTAGACAATAATTTGTGTACTTTCTGCGGATTCCAAGAAGAAACCATAGTTCATCTATTTTGGGAATGTTGTGAAGTTAAACCGTTGTTAAACTATATTTCAGACAAAGTGTCGCAATATCATCCTGACCTAAAACTTGATAGCATGTGCATATTATTGGGAACATGCAACAAGAATATTAAACTAGATGTTTTACTTTTAGAAGTAAAGAGATATATATTCCTGTGTAAATAAAAAAGATCAAACCTTCTAATGAAGGAATTAAAAATTATTTATGTCTTTCATGGGATATATATAACTCATCCAACATCACTGACGAAGAAAGGAATCTTTGGACACTTGTAAGATATTTTATTCCAAGCCGCATTTAACATACTAGATAGAAAGAAACAAGCGTTGAATTTTGAAACATAGGTGCACAAAAAAAATCTTAGAGATGTGTGGTTTTTCATTTATGTTGATACACTGCATAATTAAATTTGTTGAGTGTATGTAACTGAAATGTTTGGTTATGTTTACAATGTATAATAGTTCGAGTGTGTGTATTGGAATGTTTGTTTATGTATACAATGTCAAAAATGTAAATATTCATGAAATAAAAAACCCCAAAAAAACCCCAAACCCAGTGCAGATTCAGACCAGCTGCCTTGTTTGTAACCAGACATCTGATCAGGGTATACACTGTTTGTCATATCTAGCAAACAGAGCTTTAACAGATGGGTCCTACAGGAGCCGTCTGATCTTGGTCGACTCCGTTTGCAAAGGCATAGAAAGTTGTATTTTTGGAATGGGTTAAAGAGTTAAAATAACCACGCAAAGGGATTAAACAGTCTGAAGGGAGGTGAAGGAGCCCTCTCAGCAGGGTTAGCACTGTTTGCTGAAACCGCTGATGCCAATGGCTTCTTTCAACATATATGTTGTTAGCTGTGCCCCCCCCCCCTGGACATGAAAAATGGAGCATTCGACAATGCCATTTGGACGAGTTTTCTTCAAATAATGTCGGAATAAAAGGGTTAAATGCGTATCTGTGGAGTAAAGGGTTAGAAAGTATCTATAATACTTACTGACACTGAACAAGTATCGGGGTATCCGATGAACGTTGAATGAACCTGACCTCTTCCATGAAAGCCAGGAAGGAATCAGGACTTCTTGGGACCATGAGTTGGTTGTTCCAGTCTTTGTACACAGCTTGTTTGATCTGCGTTCTTGTACCCTGTTAATAAAACACACACAAGCGTAGATAACATGCGTTAATATGAACAACATAACCCTTTCTTCCATGAAATTCATGTAAGAAGTCATGGCATCATGAATATTGTGTTTTGTATATGTAGTACAGTCAGAATTATTATAATTCCATAGGCAAACAGGGGGCCGTCTGATTTGGGTATTCTCGGCCCACTCCTTAAATACGCATTTAAACAAAATTGACATATTTATGCAGAACCTAGTTAAACTTTTATGTGTTGTTGTACAATTTTTCCAAGATTGGAAATGTTTTACCCTATCATTATACCACCGCATACATGCTGTGTGTTTTGGGTGCTCTCACTCTGATATCTAATACACAAACTGATAAATCGGGCTTCTATCATAGAGGACCAATGCATTATTGCATAACTTTATCTCTTTTGGCCATGAACCCTGACTGGACACTGCAGGAGCACTCCAGGAAATCAATAATTAGCACAGCTGGACACTGTGTATTAGGTGGAGATGGGGGTGTCACGTATGAAGGAGCTTTGAGATGCCTTCAAGTCTCATATTTTCGAAAGTCGATAGATTTTAAATCCTATCCATTGCACATCCGTGGGTTTAACAAACAGTCTTAGATACAGACTAAATAAAACCGAGACTGTAATTTTCGTTTTTATCATTGCTGCTTTTACTTGCAGAATTGATGTACTTCACAACAGTAAATATTAAGTGCTCATGTGACAGCCATAAAAAGTCGACCAGTACTTCATTCTCAGTTTTATTATAGTTTCCGGTCCTTCCAGATCACCAGTTTCAATGCTTTTATTTATGACAATTGAATACCGTTTAAGGGTGAGTAAGTAGTGTTGCACTTTAATGAACTTCTCATGAACAGATCCAATATAACCGAGTCTCAATGTTTTCTTTTCTCATTGCTACTTTTTGCTTTTAAAGAATCTGCTACTCTCAGAATGTATTGAACTAAATCAGAGGGCAAGACTATTTGTCCGAGATCGTGGGCGTTAATGGGTTAACCCCTTCCCTAATATATACGTGTTTTCACGCATTTGAAAACAGAGTATACCCAGATCAGACGGATCCTAGAGGAGCTGTCTGATCAGGGTCTACTCTGTTTGCTAACAGAATTTCAAAGATATGTGTCTTTACTTTCTAAAATGGCTACAATATTCCACCTTCCATATTTCTTTATAACTATTTGGGATATTCAGTAGATATTGAAATTCGTAATAAACACAGAACAGGGAATGGGTTAATGGGTTAATCGTGGGCGTTAACGGGTTAAATAGAAGTCTCATATCAATTAACGAACTAATCATAACTGCCGATAAGAACAGAATTACTGACATATTTCGGGATTGAGTTACTCATTTTGTATGGGAACTGATGACTTTGGATAGTGTTACTCACCTTGTATGAGGATTTACTCAGTTTCAGTTATTCACTTTGTACAAAAACTGGTGACTTCGTGTACGAGAACTTATGACTTCGGATTGAATAAAGCACTTTGTACCAGAATTCTGACTAAGTTACACTGTGTGAGAACTGGTGACTTTGGATTGGATTTCCCATTTTATATGAGAACTGATGACGTCTGATTATGTTACTTACCAGGTACAAGAACTGATGGCTTTGGGTTGAGTTACTTACCTTGTAGAAGAACTGATGACTTCGGATTACGTATCCATTCTTTGTCTCCACGGACAGCAGTTTGGTTTCGAAAGGTCCAACTGTGAGTTTTCCCCTGTCAGGCAGGTATTTCTCCGCCTGGAAGTAGTGATAAAAAAGTATCAAGCGCAATGATATATAGCCCTTATCATACTTTGAAAACTATGTATATTGAAACTCTGACATATTGTTATTGCTGGGTATTGCCAACTCGTGAATCATTTGGTGTAACCATTCCGAAAAACTCAGCGTTTTATCCGTATCCAGACAATACCTAAAATATCTGCGCCCTTTGAAATCAGTTGTGAACATTATATTTTGTATGTGCGCTTTCGTAAGAAGACTTGGAAATATATGTGATACGTAATTTATTATTGTACTCAAATATATAAATAAAGGTATAAGCTTTTGTATTGAAATGTGAAACTTAATTGTGTGAGCATATGTAATCAACTACGAACATAAATATATGTGTTAACTGCTCGTATTAAATGTAAATAGTATTGTTCAAGCTTCTTCAAACAAACGTGAACATCCTACTGCGGGGGCTGTTTGGAAACACATGTGAACATATGAACATATGAGCCATTGTGAGTAAATTTGAAAATGTAATTGTATGAGCTTGTGAACGCACATATCCTGTGTGAAAAGAGCGCTGTATAAATGTGGTAAAATAATAATAATAATCATCATCAAATTTGGAAATATAATAGTGTGAGCTTTTCGTTCTTAATGTAAATAAACTAAATATATAACTGTATGCTCATATATAATCATATGTGAAAACAATTGTGAGCTTTTGATAATTAAATGTAAAATATAAATATCTGAGCTTTTGTAATTAAACGTTAAAATATGACATGACATTATCATCAGACGTAAAATATAAATGCATAACCCTTTTCTCCATATATACACCTTTCTACGCCTCTGTAATAGACACTTCTGGAAACCATTGTGATGAATAGAGCATTTGATCCTATAGGAGCAAATGCTCTATTTATCACATTGATTTCAAACTACAAAATTATAACATGTTAATTTTCTCTAGTAGATGCTCCTTTTGGGTAGTTTCATTCAAAGAGGTTGGGTCTAAATATAGCATATGTAGGAAAGGGATTCAAGTGTCAAATAATGCTAACATACCGGTGCAAGTTCATCCTGATCAAATGTAACGATGAACCGTATGGATCTATCGTAAATCAGCCTGCAGCAATCCACCGTTGTACATGGTAGTGGTGCCTGGGTTAGCAAGAAGGCACGTGGGGCCCAGTAACTCTAAAACAAATAATAAACATTTATCCTTCATCCATCTGAGCAATTTTTATTTGGCTTTAATATGCATCTATAAGATAATGTTACAGCCAGTCTGCCAATTGTCATTTAGACCGGTATTACCACTAATTTTTCGTCCTGTTTAGATGTTTTACTGTTTGTCAGTACAATTCATGGTTAAATAGATTGACTGCGGCTGGTTGGCTGGCTGGATAGATGAGGACGTACTGGAGGGAAGAAAGGGTTTCTTTTCTGAAAGTGAACATTTAACTTCCGCTCCCAGTAAAATAGTCTAACACTACTAGCTGGTTAATGCATGGCGAAAGTCATGCAGAACGCACCTCCAGGGTTTTCTGCATGACATTCACCCTGTATTATGCTGTCACCTGTGATAAAATCAATAATGGTACGTATTTGAATGTTCGAATAATCGAGTGTTTACTGCATATTGATACATGCCCCGTACCTCTGATGAATGAATTTTCTTTTTCACTAATTGTTATATACATTTAGACAATTAACATATATACATTGTTTATTATATAATATCCAAAGCGTAAAGGGTTACGAGAGTACGTTTCAGCATACAAACAATACTACCTGTACATGTACGGCATTTATGTAGTTGTTGCATCCACTGACTTCTGTTGACAGGTAAGGTCTGAACTCGTTCGCTATAAAGCAAATCAGCTAGTATTACATAGCAATCAACATAGTAAAGTAAGATAATCGCGTATTGATATAACAAACACGCTAACTATACTACAGAAAGTTAAAATGTTGCAAACTGACTGGACAATTCTACAGCAAGCAATCTGAATACTACTATAACAATCAACTACGTTAGAATTACTAACAAAAGAAAAAACCCACGCAGGTACAAACATGTAGAAGAGGGCTATTTACAGTATTATAACAGCAAACAGTCAGAGCAATAATATACCAAATCAATGTGCCATTCAGAATTATAACTGAATATCAATGTGATGTACGCAGCATATAGAGCATAATGAATGGTAAAATAATCATACAGAAAACAACCATAAAATATGTAAACCGATCTAAAGCGACCACTGAATGTTAAACATTTGAGTCCTTAAAAGCATGTAGTTAGTTAATGCAGGACGAAAGTAATGGCACAAATCTCACGCGGGAGATTATGGCATAACTTTCGTCCTGTATTATGCTACCACGTGCATTTAAGACCAAAACTGAATATTTGTTTAGGTGGTTGCATTATAGGGTTTATACTGTGTAATGAAAAGCAAGGTAACTGTACTGTTGATTCCCATTCGTTCAACATTTTAAAACACCAATTACCGAATGCAAAACCGTTTGGATCCTAATGAGATGCCTAGTTGCTCGGAGTGTTATCTGGATCCAAGCTGTTTGCGAATTCAACTGAAGTCTTGGGCAATATAATAAATGTCAACCCTATACAGTCCAATGATCAATTACGTGAGACATATGCAGACAGTATAGACCCAGAACAGAGGGCTTCTGGTTTCCTTTACGTAATCTGAAATATCATGGAAGAAAATGGAATGAATATCGTACCCGGTATGATATCATTGTCTCTATTCTTGGTTCTGTTGTCACGTTCCTTTGCTGCACTGAAATCGTCTCCCTCGCTCTGGATATTGTCAAACTCATCTCGAATTTTCTTGGTCAGTAGTTCAGATTTGATGAGCTTTGAAGCAAAACAAATGTACAATAAAACCTCTCCTATAACGGCCACTAAATTGCATCAAGTAGTTTGTGTAAAAGGAAGGTGGCTGCTTAAAGCAATGTGAAAGTTAACCAGAACGCTCCTATAGGAGCGTTTTGTTGTACTTTCACATTACTTTAAGCAACCACCTGTCCTAAATACAAACTAATTAACATAATTATGTGGCCGTTAAAGAGGGAGTTTACTGTACATTTATTACAGCGGTAATTTACATATTCATAAAACATAACATAACATACGGTAACATAACATAACATAACATACGGTAACATAACATAATATAACACTGATGTCCAGACAGATTGCGTAAATTAAAATATTTTCAAGAATAACTTAATTAATTTCAACTATAAACCACTATATGGTGTGACCACTCTTTAAAATCTTCGAGACAATTCTATAGAGTGGCCACATCATAGTATTTGAGTACGCACAATTATCTGTTGCTTTGGTAGAGAATTATATCTATAATATATAAATAAAGAAGAACTTGTATTCGTCGTCCACACACAATACACATACCAGTATATATGTCCACACATGACGTTTTACTATTTTAATTAAATTCTTTTACCATTGGTAAAATCTCTGGTCGGCTTGGAAGAAGTCAAAATTGCATCATATCTAAAGTTGAGGGGACACAATTATTTGCAGCTGCTCATGTACCGATTATTCCTGGGGTACCGGGTCCGATCCCACGTCGGACCAAGTCTTTCAGACGATATAAACTGAGGTACGATGCTTTACACTGGGTATCTGAAAGAACTAGATACACTCTATCGATGATAAGAGTAGGTCCGTGTAAATTAAAATCTAATTTGGACATATTGGTTGGGCAAAACCGGTAGAATCAGATCTATATCTATACCTGATCTATTTTGTTTGGAAATGTGTAAATACGCATTTATATGAGGGAAATGGTTCTAACGATATTTAATTACGAGGAACATGATTGGTATACCTCAAACTGCTCGGCGAGTTTCGCCTGACTTGTTGCCCCCATTCCGCTTTGTATCATGTGGTATACGTCAGGAAACTGTTGTGAACTGATGGGAGCCGGAAGTACGAGTGCCTCGAACGCAGCTTCGTGCAAGAAAACGTACTGCCCCTGTATTGAGTATGACAATAACACGTCTACAACAGCAAATCAAAAGCTCGCTCATATAATTGATAATACGTCAAAATCAGCTTTAGGAACCAATCTATTTGACATGTTGAGAGGATATCCCAAACAATGAATATGCTATAATAAACCATTGACAACAAATATTCTTGACCCTGATCAGAGAATTCCTAAAAAAACCCTCTGATATTGGTTAAATGTTTGCCTATGTCTCAGGGGATCCCGGGAGTTAACACACTATCTCAAGTGACGCATTGTTGGGCCTCTACAAATTTCATATTTTGAAACCATTGTGATAAATAGACCATTTGCTCCTATTTATCGCAACGGTTTCAAGACTACAAAATTCAAAACTCTCCTTTTCTATAGTTAATGCTCCATTTCGGTAGATTTATTCAAAGAGGTTATGTCTAAAATAGCCTACGAGGGAATGAGTTAAAGGATAAAAGCTATTTTCTGTCCATTTTTCTTTTTGTATAAGTCAGTCAACATTACATTTGTACACATATTCAAATGATTTAACTAATGCTAGCAGACAAATGTCCAACAGTTTATTTGCTATGTCTTTAGAAAAACGCCGACCTTTTACAGAGACGGAAAACGACGAAACAACATCCTTGAATTCGGAACAACGTTGTGAATACTTACTGGGTTTTCACGTAAACAATGACTGACGAGTTTCGTTTGAAGGTGTAAAACATTAAAAAAGAATGTCTACTGCGTTTTTAACCTTACATAATACTACGTAGGTCCCATAAAGGTTGGGTCTAAAAGTAGCCTATGTTACCTTACTCTGTACTCATGGTTAAATATTTAGCTTCCTGCGTGCCTTGCCGTTTGCCACATTCACATCAGCAGTGAAGTCTAAAACTTCTATGGTCAAAAACACTTCTACGGGCGCTTCATAATTCCTACATATGCTGTAATGGTTACATACATGTATGCTAGGACTGCCGTACGGTGTATTGTGAATTTGTAGAGAGACCTTAAACCTACTGGTGTGGTAAGGCCTTTGAAGTAATGAACCACGGTCACCATGGGCGCGGCGACTATCTGGCGTCCGAGAATCCGCATAACATCCGCATGGCGCCAGTGCAGGCTTTGCAGATTTTATACAGTCGCCTCGGAAATCTCTTTTATTCAGAAATCTTCGGCCGCCGTATGGTAGCCGAAGAGCAAATGTGAATGGGGTTTAAGCAAACATTTTGTATATACTGTAGACCACTTCTAAATGGACGTAAACTAAGTATAAAAAATTAATGTCAGTGTTGGAGACAGGAGGCAGCTTAATGCAGGGTGAACGTCATGGAGAATGTTCCTCTAGGAGCTTTCTGCATGACATTCACCCTGCATTAACCCATTTGTTCCCACGATCCCATATATGGTATGTAGGCAAACAGTGTATACTCTGATCAGACGCCGCATAATCTGGGTCTACACTGTTTGCTGATGAGAAATTTTCTTTAAAACAAAATAAAAATGAAAATTCAGACCAGTCATCCCTTAGATAAAAGATAGACTAATCCGCTATATGAGGATGGAAGAATCCACTGGGAGCAAATGGGTTAAGCAGTCGCCTGCCTGAAAGTAGATAAAAACCTCTTCTTATCGAATTCTTGTTTAGAGGGATGTTACTGTATTTTTCGCTTATCATATCTTTACCTTCGTTTGCACCATATTAAGCCTTTGTTTTCTGAGATTCCGGACAGTACCATAGATGTCCACATAGCCAAGATCCCTTCCTTGTTCGTACAAGATATCAAGCGCAATGAATGTCCCGGTTCTACCAACACCAGCGCTGGGAAAATTATATGAAAAACAACTTTTATTTCAGAGTTCACTATTCACATTTTACTTTATTCTACCTGGATTACTCTTTATGAAATTATAACAACAAAAATATGTGTACATACACAATTAATCAATTTTAGCCATCATTTCTTACATGAATATTAGACAGAAAAGGGAAGAAAAGGTAAAACAAGTATATATCTTAGTGAAATAAATGTTTGTGATTTTGTGGGAATTCTGCAGACATGTTAGATCCGCTTGAGACTGATCTGGGTCTGCAATATTTGCATGCGTACCGTTTAAGGATACTTTTCAAACCGTCGGTTTTCCCGCGACCTGGTTACATGCTTATAAAACTTTTAGTTGAGTCTGAGTTCGTTCTCAAGTTTTTGATTGGTCAGATTTGAAACTTTGGCTCAAATCTGACCAATCAAAAGCTTGAGAACTCAAATCTGACCGTTTGACACTCAGTCAAAACGTTCACGAGAATTTTTTGTCGATTCAGATGAAATCAGAATTGCACCAGATTGCAGACATTGCCTATTACAGTATGGTAAAGAAATTACATTGCTGCTTTTACTTCCAAAGGATCTCATACTTTCATAATTTATGTACATGTACTTCACAACAGCAGGTGTTAAATGCTTGCATGTGTGGCGGCCGTTAAAAGCCAACCGTACTTCATTCTCAGTGTTGGTATATGTTCTGGTCCTTCGTAATAATAACGTTCAATGCATTTAGTTATGAACAATGAATACCACTTAAGCCGGTGCCAGGGAACGTAAGTAGTGTTGCACTGTATACTACCCATGAGCAGACTCAATAAAACTGAGTCTGCAATTTTCTCTTTTCGCATGGCTGCCTTTGCTTTCAAAGGGTCTCCTACTTTAAGAATTTAATCATGTGACTGATGTAAGTGTCAGGGTAGAAGCTGATCATTAAGATTCAAACTGATTCTGTAGCTCTGCGCATGTATTGTAAAATGCCTTTAAACTTGGTGTTAACTTTGGTGTAAATATCGGTCTTGGAGACAGTTGGCAGCTTAATGAATGGTGAAACTCATACTCTTGCTCTTGTCTGCATGGCTTTCAAAATGCATTACGCAGTACCTGAAGAAAAGTGTATACATGTAAATCCTTCTCTACTAGACTTCTTGTTTAGAGAAGTTGTACTGATATATTTATATTGTACACCTGATGAATATCTAGTACAAGGTACTACAAAAAAATTAGAGGGCTCTATATACATATATTTGTAGTGTTTTTCAAAGGGTGTCTTTGTCAGGTAGAGGGTTAACCTAGATACAACCAAGGTATTAGTGGACTATATACGCATACATGCAATGTACGGTGTACTACAATGGGGGCGTTTCTATCAGGTAAATACCACAAAAACAATAAGTAGACTATATACACGTACCTGCAGTGTACGACAACAGGGGCGTTCGTATTGACATAGTTGTTCCTGCATCTGTACAGAAAGTGAACCAAGTCAGTGGGTCCATTTGGTGTAGCTTTGTCTGGCCATGCTGTATAGTGAAACTGGACAACTGTTCGTTTCCCCTTCTTTGACCCCTGAATGTTGATGTAAGAAATCATAATCTCATGGAATATTAATTACATTATTAATTTTGTTATAATAGAACATTAATGCAGTAGTGTTTAGAAACGGTAGACTTATATCTATATCATAGGAAAACAGTAAACCCCGATTAGACGATTCCTACATGTGTTGTCTGATCTGAGTCTACACTGTAAAACATAGAATTATTTATGTATGTATAAGATAAAGGTCTGCTATAATCTCTGAAGTAATATGTGATGTACTTATTGAGTATCCCGCTATCTGAGAATTTATTTATATTTGTAAATAACTTGGGTTAACTCTTTCGGCACCATATTTCTAATTGTCGTCTGCAATCTAATTTTGTTAAATCATTTGGCACAATAAGGAAATGAGATAAATAAATGCAAATTTCAAAGGAATAAAGCACAGGCATAGAAATAGAGATTGAGACAAGAAGTGAAGTCCCTGATCAGACACCGCCTTGAAAAGGCGGCTTCTGATCTTGGGCTGCTTTATTTATCGTGGTGCATAAAGGCGACATTAGCGATGAAAGGATGAGACACCAACCACCATAGAGTTACATAAGGATCCAAACTGTTTCTTACTCGGTCAATATCGTCTCAAAATATTGTATCAGGACACTTGGTTAATACTCTCTCAAAATATGGTATCAGACCACTTGACCAATACTCTCTCAAAAGATTGTATCAGGACACTTGACCAATACTCTTTCAAAATATTGTGTCAGGACACTTGACCAATACTCTCTCAAAATATTGTATCAAGACACTTGACCAATACGTTTTCAAAATATTGTGTCAGGACACTTGACCAATACTCTCTCAAAATATGGTATCAGGCCACTTGACCAATACTCTCTCAAAATTTGTATCAGGACACTTGACCAATACTCTTTCAAAATATTGTGTCAGGACACTTGACAAATACTCTCTCAAAATATGGTATCAGGACACTTGACCAATACTCTCTCAAAAATTGCATCAGGACTTGGTCAATGATTTCTCATCAGGATTTGAGTCTCACTCAATATCTAACCAATCAGGTCCCGACGTTATAAAACCTTTTGCTTGAGTCCGAGATCATTCCCAGGCATCTGATTGGTCAGATTCTGACACTTGAGAACGATCTAAGACTCAGAAGTTTTATAACCTTGGACTCAGATGTTGGAAAAATAGTTCAACCTCAAGAAAAAACGCTGTACAACTTCCGGACATGTGGTCTTACCCTGCGAAGATGGAACGTTCTAATTATCATCTCTGAGAATATTTCCTCTGATGACACCGTTATCGATACATCGCCTGTTTTCTCATGGTTCCAGTAATTAACACACTTCATCTGTAAATATAAAAGAACAATAAATACTATAGTAGAACTGTCCTAAGCAATCATTCATTCATTGGACTTAGGCGGTTTGGTAGTTGCTTAGTGCAAGGCAAAAGCAATGCAGAAAGAGGAGACTTCTCCATTACTAGTGACTTGCATTAAGCTACAACATATCTTACAGACCCATACTAAGAACTCTATTTGATGGACGCTTAAGACAGAGTCTGCTGTATTATATACAGGCAATTGTCGGTATTTATTACATGAGGCTGCATGTATCAAGATTAATAATACATTTCATATGCATATATACGTGTGTGATAAGTAATATACTGTTAAATTCCTGTATCTATCACACGGTACTGCCATGTATCCTGATTAATAATACACTTCACATGTAAGTATATGTGCATCACAAATAGTATACCGGTGTTTATCACATAATACATGTGATAAGTGTGAGGTTTAGTACCCGTAAAACTGGTTTAGGCTACATCTGACTACTGTCCGTTCCAACGAGATACTCCTACTTTCACCCTATGGTCTTATTAAATTATGTTATTTAATATGTCTGATGGTTTGTGTCTTGGTGTGCGTTCCGTCATGTCTTGTAACTGTGTTGTTTCTTTATATGTAAGTACCCGTGTATGATAAATAACATACCGGTAATTATCATTATTATCACACCGTAGTAATGCATGTATCTAGATTAATAATGCACTTCATAAATCATGTAAGTATACTTGCATATTAAATATTATACCGATACTTATTGGTATTTGTCACATGGTTTTGTATGCATACAGGCTTATGATACATTTCATATGGACTACACGTGCATTATACCGATAATTATCGGTATTTATCACACGGTACTACATGTATCCTGATTAATAACATACATCATATGTAGGCATACGTGCTTGATAAGCATTATATAGTGAATTATTGATATTTATCACATGGCACTGTGATGTATCCATACATTTCATAATAAGTATGCATGATAAATAGTATAATTCATGGAAAAGATATTGTAATCTGCTGGACCTGCTTTAAATGTTAGAGTGATCAAGATAAACGGCGAGAAAACAGTGTGGATCCTGATGAGATAACTAATTACCCGGTGTATAGTCTGGATCCAAACGGTTTGCATATGATATCACCAACCCTTCTTCGTTGCACTGAATGGTTTGACACTTTACTCCGTAATACGCAAATAGTAGGAGTGGTAGGACGTTAGATTTGGGATTGGAGGATTCCCGGTTCGAATCCTGCCATCGGACTATCAGACTTTTCTGAGCAAAAAATGCATCCCACGTTTGCTTCTCTCCATCCAGGTGTATAAATGGGAATAAGCCAATGTGCCATGGCTGCCTTGAGCACCGAATATTGATGACGGACTTATAACCCAGTGATCAGGGGGTAAATTGTGAAGTTAGGAGAATATGTATATCGATCCAGAATATAAACCTCACCTTTACCTCTTTACCCAAACAGAGTGGCCAGAGCTAAGCCGGCATTGGTTGTTTTTAAAATACTGTATATATGATTCTACAGTTTCTGCCATGGCCAAACATTCCCGTATCCATGTGCAAACATAACAGGTATTCTGATGGTCATTAGTTCTTGTATGAATATGAAAATGGTTAAATTAGTAGGTCAATCACTATTGTTCCTTCATATTGATACCTTATTGATATTATTGATACGATAGTCGGCAACAGCAACATATGACTCGTATACAACTAACAGCAGTATATAAATGGACTGTTGCCAATACTAAAATCGTCATTTATTGGAGAAATAATAGTTATTACATACAGAACAACTAATAAAAGTGCAGACTGAAATTATCTTTTTTACACCAAACCCTATAATGTGACCACTCTTTACAATCGTCTCAAAGAGACGATTCTAATCAGTGGTCACAACATAGGGTCTGATGGAGGAATAAAGTTATCCTTGAACTAGTTTTAAATTAACCCTTGGCTGGCTATTCACGTCAATATACATACGTGTAAATAGTGAAGCCCCATATGAGACAGCTCCTGTAGGAGTTGTCTCATCAGGGTCTGCACTATTTACAAGTTGATTGTGTAACCAGTGCGCTCCACAGCAGAGATTGCACAGGGAAATACTTGTACACAGTGAAGATATATGTATTTATACAACAGGTCATGAGTAAAGAAGGAGAAATGTATTTTAAAATTCAGCAAGAGAATGGTTAAACCTCAAATTGACGCCTTTTTGATGACTCAGTAAAAATTAAACATCTTATCTGGAGCTCTGGTATGACTTGATCTACGGTTGCAGACTGAGCAGACATAAATGTACCATCAATTACGCATTGAAAAAACATTGGCTGATATATGTTGCCAACAGATACAACCGATATCCTTACTGAACAACGTGTACACGTTATATCTGAACACCGTGTAGACTTTATATCTGAGCAACGTGCAGTAGTAGGTCGATTCTTAGGTTGGTTTTCATACCGTATTTGCGTCTAACATTGACTTCATTAAACATGATATATTCATAGCAGTTTTTACAAAAGTTTTCCCTTTAAATTATGTACCCTATAGACACGCCTTTAACACATATTGTAACCAGAGACGGTCCCCGGTCAGAGTCTGCGTAGTCTATCAATTGAAATAATAGATGTGATTCTATAATTTCTACTATTGCCAAAATATATATGTTCATATTCCGTTAAGCAAATCATGTAATTAATATTAATTCATGTTAGTATTTGTTATATGAATATTCGTGGAATAAAGGATGAATAAACAAACAATAGCATACCTTTCCCTTTTCTACTAAGTTGGTAACCATGACAATTGTGCCGACATTTTTCTCCCAGACCATTCTCCAAAACTCAGCAACATTGTTTTCAATCGGTCCTGAAAAAAATCAATTATATACTAAGTTATATTTTAACTTTTTCGCTGCTATTGAATAACTGTGCCAAAAGGTTTGGATCAAGATGAGACACCGAGTAACTCAGCATCTCATTATAACCCAAATTGTTTGATGCTATGATTGTATTTCAAGACAGAAAATGGAAGAAAATAAAAAAGGGAAACTTATAGCAAACGGTACATTTTTCTGACGACATAAGGCAGCGACGGAGTAAAAACAAAACATCTTTACCAAGTAACTTTATCGTGAGTTACAATTTTAGCCATTCACCACCATACCCAACTTTACCCGCATTTGTAAACAACTGAGATCCGAATGAGACGTCGATTAACCCATCCCCTTATACCCTATTCGTAGACCCAACCACTTTGAATAAATATACTGAAAAGGAGTATGAACTAGAGAAAAATATGTTTTTAGAATTTTGTAATTTGAAATAATTGTGATAAAGTATTTGCTACTATAGGAGCAAATGCTCTATTACCACAGTGGTTTCAACAGGTGACTTCTGCAGTTGTGTCAAAAGGTGTAAATACGAGGGAATGGGTTATGGTCTCATCATTATCAAAATGACATTGCAAACCGTAGATACACATACCAATCATTGTAGCGGGGCCAAAGCAGGGGCCAAAAGTGTTACACTTATCTGCATAATAATTTATAATTCATATTTCCTAACCAGAGTAGAATATAGTTATCCTGAGGATGAGGTAAGACATGCAAATTTAATCACTTTAAAGAGTATCTCTATTTCGCCTCTAAGTCTTATGTTGAGACTATCTATGGGAAGTTGCAACATAGAACATGTAAATAAATTGTGAAAGGGGCGATCCTCAAGAGCAAACATTGCAACGCAAAAGTAAAAACTGCAGACTCTGTTTTATTGAGTGTGTTCATGAACAGTAATTGAAAGTGCAATACTGCTCACGCCCCCTAGCACCGGCTTAAGCGGTATTCAATTTTTAGAACAAGAAGTACTGAAATTCATGATCTCGAAGGATCAGAAGGTATAACAACACTTAGAATGAAGTACGGGGCGACTAAAACATTATCGCAAAACAAGGTTTTGGCAGAGCAATGATGTTTTAATTTTTGTATACTGCATCGTTACAATAAAACCTATCACTGAATACCCAGATAAATTACGGTATAACAGCTATAGGGGATTGTCTTTGACTAAAGCAGACACTGACTTCAGCAGCCAAATTTGGAGCTTTCTGTGTTACATATCATATTTAGCAACCACTTGCTTTTAAGGCATCCATGTTTATTAATCGAATGACCACTTAGAACCATCGGCGGAATTATATTAGTGAATGATCGGTTAATACATATTCTACTATATGCAACTGTTAAGTGCTTGTGTGGCGGCCGTAAAAAGTCGCCCCATACTTCATTCTCAGTGTTGTTATATTTTCTGGTCCTTCGGGATCATAAGTTTTAATGTTATTAGTTTTGAAATTTGAATACTGCTTAAGCCGGTGCTAGGGGGGCGTGAGTAGTGTTGCACTTTTAATTACTACTCATGAACAGACTCAATAAAACCGAGTCTGCAATTTTCTCTTTTTGCATTTCTTCTTTTGCTTTCGAGGGATCACCCATTTTCAGAATATTTGTAGTTCTGGATAAATCTTGATAACGATTCTTCGCTTGGCCTTTGTTGTCAGAATCAACCCATGCATCTTTTATATCAATGCATATTGGCGTCTACACTAAATCCATACTTCGCCGTGAAAAATACTATCGGCTACAAATCTCATCTCGGACAATTTAAGGGACCATACAAATTACTTCGAGCTAATGTCAGTTCGAATCAATAAATTTCTAACATGAAAACTTTCTCTATGTGACAGCTTAATGCAGATCGAATATAAAAGTAAAGTTAAGTACCTAGTTATAGTCTACTTTCTGTCCGAATGACCGCTCAGCTGATTGTGCATTTACTTCCATAGTCATGGAGTCATTCCCCTACAATCATTTGGCACTGATAACAAAGTGCGCAATCATGCAACCGCAGTACCGACTAGTGACCCTCACAGGTACCCATTTGAACCCCTGGATGGAGAGGAGGCAATCTTGTGGGGATGGGAAACACAAGAAAGTCGGGAAAGACCGGGAGTTATCCAGACATCCGAATTGGTAGTTAAGCGCTTTACCACTAGACTATCGCACAACCAGGAGTTTTGAAAGTTACTTACGACCTACATCAAGCTGTCGCATGTTCAGAGATAAATTTTAGAACAATTCTGTATTAGAAAGTTTGGAAGATAACGAATTAATTATTCGAGTCAATTCGAAGTTCGGGTTATTCGCATGCGAGATCACGATGTTTCATTATACCAGCTGTGTCGGAATTAGCAGGATAAAGATTTACACGAAAACACTACCTTGTGCAGCAATGTAGGCTCCAGCCTTTTTGTAGCCCTGGAAAAGGATACAATGTGCATAAAACAGAGAGAATAATTGTAATCACCAGCATTTTTGTAGTCCTAGAAAAGCTATGTATAAAAGGAAGGATATTTGTAGGCCAAAGCCGTTTTGCAGCCCTGGAAAATCAAATAAAATAGTAATGGATAGGAAGGATAATTGTATTTAAAAAACGCAAATATTAATTACTATTTAAAAACAATAAAGCAAAAACTATACTTGCCTAAGTTAACAGACAGTGTTAACATTTTAGGAATTGGAAATTAAAGATAAGTGTTACGCACAAACTACTTGAACCAAGAGATGAGACGTCAAATAACTCGATGTGTCAGCATCTAAGCTTTTAGACACTCGGTCAATAGTTTCTCAAAAATTGATAGTATCGGAAATTAATTATACCAGAGTCAAATGTGAACAGACAGTATAATTTTATACAAATTAAAAGGTTACGTACGTCTATGTTGGTGGCGTTGATGTAGTCCGAATCAGGCATTTCTGGAAGCTTCTCAAGAATCACCCTCGAGTGATCATCTGAAGTAGGCAAGTTTATTATTGCCAGTTAACGTAGTGCGATAATCTAAAGTGAGTGTCCCTACAAAAACACATATTTCCAGTAACATCATAAAACTTGGTATTTGTTATGGTCAGTCATTATTATGAAGATTGTCAATTTGAACCTTTATCGAACAATGTCCCTGTGATACAAAATAAACCGTTTTAATCCATATTTATATTTTTTCGAACAATTAACGAAACTAAATCGCGACAGAAAAAATACTAAAACATTGCCAAATAACATCGACTCTTTAATATGAAACCCATAAAAGTTATTATGTCTTCGGAGTTAATTCGATTGTTTTTTTTCAATATACCTCTTTTCCGTATGTAAACAAATGATTTATGTAATTATTCGGCAAGTAGAGACTGTCACATTTAGATAACAAGGAAAATAACATTAAAAAGCTCCTTACACTAGCAAGTATTGTCTTAACCCTTCGCTTGCTATATATACCCACCTGTAAATAGTGAACACCCAGATGAGACGGCTCCTGCAGGAGCTGTCTCATAAGGGTATGCACTATTGACAAGTCGATTGTGCAACCAGTGCACGCCACAGCAGTGATTGCACAGTGAAATACTTGTACACAATGATGATATATGTAATTATACAGCAGGGCATGGGTAAAGAATGAGAAATGTATTTTAAAATTCAGCAAGGGAATGGTTAAAGGCATCTCAAAGCTCCTTCATAAGTGACCCTTCACCTCCCTAACACACAGTGTCCAGCTTTGCTGATTGTTGATTCCCTGGAGTGCCCCAGTAGTGTACAGTCAGAGTCAATGGCAATAAGAGATAAAGTTATGCAATTAAACCTTGATCCTCTGTGATAGTAGCCCGCCTTATCAGTTTGTGTAATAGATGACACAGTGTCAGCATCCACAATACACAGCATGGGGTTAATGGGTCAACATTCCTTTCGAAGTGCCTTTAAAGTAGACACCTTTAATGCTGATTAATGGAAATATGCGGTAAAATTGGCCAGACGGAAGGAATACAGTTGAACGTCGATATACCGAACAAGATAACTCCAACCTCGGGAAAACTCAAAGTAATAGTTATTTCCTAGTTGTTCATTACAGAATTGTTTTAAAATATATATCTAAGCATATCTAGATATACATGTGACAGCTTAATGTAGGTCGGGCGAAATGCTCCTACAGCATCACTTTAGACCTACATAAAACTGTGAACTTGAGAAATTGTCAAGATTAGAAATCGGATGACTCGAACTTCTGTTATCAAGCAGTAATTTATTTGGTTCATTGGATATCGATATATTTAAGTTCAACCGCATGTAAATAGAACACGGATGTCCCAATAGAATATATCATGGATAATCATATTGGACACAAGGTCTTTATGAATGATAATTAGCCTTATGTTTATATAAAAAACCGGTAATTCCAAAAGCAAATAGATCAAACCTGGATAAAACGGCTCTTACAAAAGCCATCTGATCCGGGTCTTCTCTATTTTCAAAGGCGCATAAAGGTGTATTTATGGTGTTAAGGAATAATCTGGTTCTGCTCTGTCATAAAGGCGTTGGAATAGTGGACAGGCGTTTAAAAGGATAATGTGAATGTTTTACAATTTCACAAATAAGGAAATATAAATAATAAACACATTTTCCCCCTGTACAAAACCAGAGAAGACAGTTTCACTCACGCACTCACTCACACAGTCACTAACGTATCCAATAAATTAGCACTCATTCACACATGCACTCGTTCAATTACCCACCACTTACCCAGCAAGCGAAAATCCAAACCTATTCACCTAACAAAGTACCAACACACTCACAAGCTGTCTTTTTGCTCGCAAAAATGATCAAGTAAAGAGTCGTACGTACATGGATACATGTCTTTGTATCTGTTCTTGGAGACATTGACTGGTTTCCGCGCGTCATTTGTTGGATATTGGATGCCATAGGGAATCGACTGAAACCAGACATTGTAGCGGTTAAATCCTTTACTCTATGAATATTTATGTCAGAAGTACTGATATCAGCAATACTGATTAACGTAAATTGCTATAATGAAATCTGAAGACAGGAACTTTCAACCAAAGAAGAGACTGTGGAATCAGAAATAGAATGATTATTTTGTAAGAAAAAAGCAGACCGTAATTACAGGAGCTGTCTGATCTGGATTTACTATATTTGCAAATATGTTAACCCTTCGCTTGCTATTAACGCCAATATACCTACCTGTAAATAGTGAAGACCCAGATGAGACAGCTCCTGCAGGAGCTGTCTCATCAGGGTCTGCACTATTTACAAATTCATTGTGCAACCAGTGCACTCCACAGCAATGATTGCACAGCGAAATACGTGTACACAGTGAAGATACATGTAACTATACCACAGGGCATGGGTAAAGAAGAAGAAATGTATTTTTAAATTCAGCACGCGAAGGGTTAATCTTTAGCATGTTGTTTAGATGAGTGATTACCTATGCAAAGAGATTGGGATCAGCTGATACGACGAGTAACTCGCCGTCTCATCAGTATTGTTGGGTAATTTGATTGTATTGTTGAAAAGAAATTCGAGTGTGATAGCTGAAGTCGATCACATTGCCTATCGACAAAAAATTGCTCAGCAGGTTAAATGTCCCTAGGCGTAGATTTGGTATTATCTCTTCTATTCTTACAGACGTACTTTCAATGCCTGAAAACAGAATAGACCCAGATCAGTCAACTCAGATAAGAGCTGTCTGCTTAGGGTCTGCTCAGTTTGCTTATGAAATTATAACACACCCGACTCTGCAGTTTGTACCAATACGAAAACATTATGCAGTATAAGAAATCAGGTAATAAATATTCATGATGTCATTATTTCGTATATAATATTCAGGAAAGGGTTGACTGTGATACAGACTATGACAATGCGAGCAGGGTCAAAATGTAACCGCATTGAGTGGTAGGACTGATGGAGCGGCTACTCTCCCGTCGGTTCGACTCTGGGTTTCCTTAAGACCTGAGAGATTCAAATTGTCAAGCAAGAAAACTAACAGTTATTTTTTATTTAATGAAGCTAAACTTTAATTAAATTGTCTCTGCACATAAAATGTTTATGGATGGAGCTTTCTGGTGAGGAGACCCTTACAATGTGTCGACAACAGATATAAGTAAGGAGTTAGGAAACAACCTGTCGGCAGCAGGTTTTATTCTCCTTCGGGTTGGAGCCGTCGTCTTCTCTCTCTACTGCGCATCGACAACGCGCCTCGTAAGGAATTATATTTCCTAAAAGATGTGGCTATAGGCTGAAAACTACAGTGCATGTTAGACAAATATACTAGCAACTATCTAAAAGCAGTAGTTTGAAAGAGAAAGGGAGCACAAGTGCCTAATAACGTGAAACTAAAGCTAAGTAAACTATCTGACCCCAGAACTTGGATTGAGAAACCATGTGCCGAGCACTAGTTATATACCCACTGAGTTGGTTCCCCAAGTCCAGTAGATTCGCAATACCGGACTACATCGACGAAGGGAACCAGCAGCAGAAAATTGTTTTACTGCATTCTGATTGGAAGAAAAGGACAATAACTCCAAGATGGCAGACAACGCTTCATTGACAATATTAATAGCACAGTAATTTCTTGATTACAGGACTATAATTGAAACAAAGTAAGTCTCCAGCATCACTATAACTACATCATTACTTATCCGTATTGTGAAGAATGTAGATCTGCTATAAGGGAAAGGGTTAAGAGCGGAGGCTGTTTAATGCAGGGTAAAAGTCATACAGATAACTGCAAAAGGATCTTTATAAAGATGCTGCTGTCTGAATGACCGACATTATTAATACATTTAACACCCAGTTTAGAGGGTTTATTTCAAAACGTTTAACTGCCAGTTTTATAAAACTGATAAAGATGATGACAATTTTAAAGTCAAAGTTTGATAATTCAAATTGTTTTTCAGCTAATGTCGATGGTGATGGTAACCCCAACGATCACGATGACGACAACGACGATGATAATGGTGTCGTTGTTGATGACGATGATGACGGTAATGATGATGATGATGATGATGGTGACGGTGCTCGTTTTTAATGCCAATAATATTTTTTCGGAAGATGATACAATACTGTAATCTATAAGAAACATACTGTTGTTGCATTTAAAATGGATATCATGATGATGATGATGCTACTGCTGCTGATGATGATAATGCTTTTGTTGATGATGATGATGATGACTACTTTATGATGTCTACTTTATTTACAAATGCGTGAATATATGTCTCTATCAGATAATTGGTTAATGAAGTACCAATGTCATACCAAATGATCAAACTGGACCTTTCTGTATAAGGCGATCACATGCTTTTATAGACACCCATAAGCACTCACTAGGTGATCGGTGTAGCGAGGTCATACCAGATAAGAACAAAAATAAAAACAAAAAATAGAATAAATATTAGAAAAACAATTAGAACAAATATTAGAACAAATATTAAAATAAATATTAGAAGAAATATTTACGTTGAAGTCATCGACAAGTTTGGTCGTTTTGATATGTGTCATCGTATATTTCTTTAGATCTTCAATATTGATGGCTGTCTTTGGCGCAGGGACATTTTCTTCGTTCATGGTGTTATAATAAATAGAATTCGTTGCCATGGTTTTTAATTCCAGTGCAGGTGAATTCTCGCCCGAATGCCCTGAAAATAGTTGAGCAGTATATATTAACACCTTACTCCGGGAATATTCATGGAGGAAATGATTAATTGTTACAAAAGTACACGCACACAGACATGTTTTGGCCATATCAGAATCTGTAGAATCATATTTAGTCATCAGCAAACAGCAAACCTTGATCAGACGGCTTCTATTGGAGCTATTCTTGAATTTCGTTTTATCAATATCAATTACAGTGATACATGATTTTGAAGGCTTTCTTAGACTCGCTAATTAACTTTGCTATAATCAAGCTTTGATATATCGATATTAATTACCGTAGTACATGCTTATGAAACGACGCAATGATTGACTGCACTATAACCATGTTCGTTACATCGATATAAATTACAGTGATTATTACTTATAACGGTTTCTCGAGACTCAACGACTGACTGCGCTATAACCATGTTCGTTATATCGATATAAATTACAGTGAGAATTACTTAAAACGGTTTCTCGAGGCTCAGCGACTGACTGCGCTATAAAAACTGTTCGTTATGTCGATATTGATAACAACGACGCATGCGTATTTTGTTACACATGACTCATGCATTCCCAGGACCCATAGAGATTACGTGATTATAAAATCTTCTGGCATTTTAATAAACTATGACCATGCTATTGGCTATAAGTATAACATAATGAATTACTTCGCTCTTAACACATTTTACACAATACATATATTCTATTCAAGTGATGAGGAAGTCAGGGATTTATTTGAACTTCGTACTAGACAGTCAGAAGGTATATCAGAGTTCGTGAAAGGCGTGCTCTACTGTAACAGACACTATCATCAACTGCGTGGTGAATACCACACGGCAGCCTTGATTGCAAATGCAAGTTTTGAACATGTAACAGGACCAAATAACCAAAATACCCAAGTTCAAATAGAGAAAATTCTGTAATGGCTAACACTAAACACAGGAAAATTGTGTCATGCACATGTACTATTCGTGTTCAGTATGTATGGCAAGTATCATTTTAATAAGTTTCAAAATGAAGGAGGAGTTTGTGACACCAACTCCCCATGTTTCATGCAAAAATGACAAAAATATTCAAAGTTCAGGGGGGATAATTCTACAATGGCTAACCGTAAACACATGAAAATTGTGCCTTGCGCATCTGCTATTTGTGACCATTACGTATCCCAAATATATATATTCAGTAACTTTAAAACTGAAGGAGGAGTTTGCGACACCAACTCCCCATATTACAAGCCAAAACAAGTATCAAGTGAATCAGATTGAAAGTGAAGGAGGAGTTCAAAGTACAGGATTTTGCTTGCCAATTTCAAGACCAATTTCAAGGATAAAGGTCAAGGTCAAGGTCACAGTGACCTGAAAATTGTGTCTTGCACATATACTACTCATGAGTAATATTTATGCCAAGCATCAAGTGAATCAGGTTGAAATTGAAGGAGGATTTCAAAGTACAAGATTTTGCCTGCCAATTTCAAGGCCAAAGGTCAAGGTCACAGAGACCTGAAATTTGTGTCTTGCACATCTACTACTCCTGAGTAACATTTATGCCAAGTATCAAGTAAATCAGGTTGAAAGTGAAGGAGGAGTTCGCCATACAAGATTATGCCTGCCGATTTTAAGACCAATTTCAAGGCCAAAGGTCAAGGTCACAGATATTTGAAATGTGTGTCTTGCACATATACTACTCCTGAGTAACATTTATGCCAAGTATCAAGTGAATCAGGTTGAAAGTGCAAGATTTTGCCTGCCAATTTCAAGACCAATTTCAATGCCAAAGGTCAAGGTCAATGTCACAGAGACCTGAAATTTGTGTCATGCGCATCTACCTGTCATGAGTAACATTTATGCCAAGTATCAAGTGAATAAGGTTGAAAGTAAAGGAGGAGTTCGCCGTACAAGATTTTGCCTGCCAATTTTAAGACCAATTTCAAGGCCAAAGGTCAAGGTCACAGAGATTTGAAATTTGTATCTTGCACATCTACTACCCCTGGGTAACATTCATGCCAAGTATCAAGTGAATCAGGTTTAAAGTGAAGGAGAAGTTCAAAGTACAAGCTTTTGCCTGCCAATTTCAAGACCAATTTCAAGGCCAAAGTTCAAGATCAAGGTCACAGAGACCTGCAATTTGTGTCTTGCACATATACTTCTCCTACAGGCTGATGCCAGTATACCCCCTCATACTCTGTTTGGGGGGGTATAAATATAATACAGTTGAACTTCAGTATCTCCATCTTCATTGGACCATACAAATATTTCGAGATATCAGAACCATTATATTTCTATTCTACACAAATTCACATATTAATCCAGGTCTAACGTAATGCTCAAAGCACCTACAGGAGCTGTCGACCTGAAATAAGCTCTAATCATGGGGAAATGTTCAGATTAGGTAACGGATCACCCGAACTTCTTGGTCCATGCTTATAAAACATTTAGTTGAGTCAAGTTTTTGATTGGTCAGATTTGAGCATTTGGCTCAAATCTGACCAATCAAAAGCTTGAGAACTCAAATCTGACCAATCAAGGCTTGAGAACAAACTCAGATTCAACTAAAAAGCTTTATAAGCATTGACCCTGTTATCTCAATGTAATTCCCTGAAGTTCGGGGTTTTGAAGTATATCGGTGTCTATTCAAGATACAGACTCTATATTTGAACACAAATGGACGAATGACTGACTGTGTCGAAATCTGACGACATTCTTATAACGAAAAACATTTGCACACTAAATTATAAACCTTTATATAATGAGTATTCTTGCGAGAAATAATAAAGTTGTCAGTATACATAAGCTAAATTTATAGATACATATCAACGCGGGAATGCTTGTCCTGTCCATACAGAAGACACAGACATCAGAATATATGTACTTGACAACAGCAGGTGTTAAGAGCTTGTGTGGCGGCCGTAAAAAGTCGCCCCGTACTTCATTCGCAGTGTTGTTATATTTTCTGGTCCTTCGGGACCATTAGTTTTGCTGTTAATAGTTTTGAAAAAGCCGGTGCTAAGGTGTGTGTGTAGTGTTGAACATTTAATTACTACTCATGAACAGACTCAATAAAACCGAGTCTGCACTTTTCTATTTTCGCATTTCTACATTTACTTTTGAAGGATCACGCACTTTCAGAATATATGGCGCCAGGTATGT
The DNA here is from genome assembly GCA_963576725.1 of Azorinus chamasolen. NCBI lineage: Eukaryota > Metazoa > Mollusca > Bivalvia > Cardiida > Solecurtidae > Azorinus > Azorinus chamasolen. Next base: position 52,121,589 of record OY755250.1, on the reverse strand, counting down.
ATCAATTTCCATTCATACGTGAACCGATCCTGTCACGATAATGTTCTAACAAACAACATGTCTTATTAAGAGTTATTGAAAGAGGTAGAAATGAACAGACAGTTTTGCTTGCAACAAGAGATAAAAAGACAGGCAAAAGATAGAATGACAGTCTTACCTGCAGCATTAAAAGCTGCGGCATTTTCATACACAGCATTATGTTTAGATTGTCTGGATGCCCGATTGTTTTCCTCTCTTACAGATTCGTCCGGACGAGGGGAGGGCTTCCTAGAGAGAAATTTAATGGAGCAATTATTATAACTATTCTCTATTCTGTGTGCATTTGGGTTTTTCCCTTCAATCCTATCACAGGCTCAACTTGGTTTGACATGGTTTGTTAAACAAAATTATTTTATGGTTTTGGTTTCAAATGTTATTGATTACATTTATGGAAGCAATAAGAATGCAAGTAATGAATTACGTACAATATCAGGATTTTTTCTGGAACTTATTCAATTGTTTTTACGCTCACGATTAAAAGCCATTTGTGAGTAAGCATAATGAACTGACGTCATGAATTATGTCCGATGTTTCTGATCAGGGTACGAGGTAATACACCTTTTCAGTCTGAGTCTGAGATCTTCCTCAAATATCTGGGCAAGCTAAGAATCTGTCCAATCAGATACTTGAGAATGACCTCAAACTCAAGCAAAAAGCTTTATATTCCTGGGCCCTGATTGGCTAGATTTTGAGCAAGCTCAGACTCTGGTCAATTAGATGCTTTAGAATAATCTCAGACTCACGCAAAAAGCTTTATAACATTGGGCCCTGATTGGCTAGATTTTGAGCAAGCTCAGACTTTGACCTATCATATGCTTGAGAATAATCCCAGACTCAAGCAAAAAGGTTGCACACATGATTATACAGCCTAGTTACTTTTACTATTGCACAAAGCAATTACTGCAATAATCACATAAAATAATTACAAACATTATTATACACACTAGTTGCTACTATTATTACACAAAACAATTACTGCAACAATTACACAAAATAATGACAAACATTATTATACACACAAGTTACTACTATTATTATACAAAACAATAACTGCAATAATTACAGATAATTACAACCATTATTACAAATGGCATTGAATGATATTGTAAAAAAATACATTTTGCATGCAATGGGCAAATTTCATATTACCATTGCAAAGAGTATGGAAGTATGTATCAAAATGAGATATCGAGTTAACTCTGTGTCTCATAAAGACCCAAATTCTCTGACAATCAAAGCATATGATGACGGCATAACACAACTAAACCCTTTCCCAACTAACAGCGAAATACCACGCATATGCATGTATTGGCTTCTAATCAGGATCCAAACTGTTTGACACTTGTTCAATAGTTTCTCAAAAACTTGGTCGAATGGCCCCCAGATCCAAATCTAAGCTGACATTACTTTTACAGCGAGGTAAGTGTAGTTTACAAAGTTGTAAACGTTTTGTGGGTAAACGAACGTGTACGGCTGATTAACACTTTCCCTCTTTAGTATTCATGTAAGAAATAATAACATCATGAATATCTATTAGCTCATGTTTTATACTCTATCCTTTTCAATGGTATATTTTGCCTTGACATAACCTGTAAGAATCAGTTTTGTATCATGTCAGAAGCAAACAGAGGAGCCGCCTGATCTGTATATATATATATGACAGAATGGGTTAAAATAAACAAATTCTTACTAGCTCCATTTTCTAAGAGGCTTCAGCAGGAAAGTAGCCAGCATAACAACGACTACTGCAAAATTTACGCCAAAGGTTTAACTGAACAAAATTTTACTCTCACAATATTATTTTGTGTTTCAGCAATTAAACAGCCAGTGTAACACGGACTATCAGAATTTCGCTAATTGATAAAATGGACAAATTATTACTAACGTCAGCTACAATTAGTATGCTAACTGGTAAACTGAACAAACACTTACTCGCCCAATGGCCAGCGGCGCTTCAGCAGGTAAACAGCCAGAACAACAACAACGACAAATACAAAAAGACCGACTACAGATCCACCCACCGCCATGGGAGATGGAGATTCCTTCCCCTCAGCTTGGAGTAAACCTGAATATAATGATAGAACCTTCTTGCATACTATGAATTAATTTTACATCACCTTATGTTAAACAAATCCCTCGTATAAACGTGTTTTCAAGCTTGTGCAAGCATAGAATACCCAGATCAGACGGTTCCTATAGGAGCAGTCTGGCCAGGGTCTGCTTTGTTTGCCAATGGATTTTGTGGTACAGTTTCTGTACTTTCGAAAATGGCTACAATGTTCCACCTTCCATACTTAATTATAACTATTATGCCCATGATGATACAGTAGGTATTGATATATTGAAATTTGGAATAAACATAGAACAGGGGAAGGTTAAATATTCTGAAAATTGGTGATCCTTCGAAAGTAAAAGTAGAAATGCAAAAAGAGAAAATTGCAGACTCGGTTTAATTGGTTCTGTTCATGAGTAGTAATTAAAAGTGCAACATTACTCACTTAAGTCAGATAAGACACCGAAACAGGGTATCTCAACGTCTAATTAGGTATTAGGATCAAACCTGTTTGACACCTAGCCATAGAAAAGAAACAGCAAAAACACCACATACAGTTAACCTCGACATACTAATTGCAATCTACGGACGTTACTGCAACAAGGCATTTCTCAACCAGAATTTTATGGGGATGTTATCTATAAACTTAGGAAAATTCGGGATCATGTCCATTTTCATTAAAACATTTAAGAAGAAAGGTTATGATCCCATTATATTGCAACGCACTGCATGTTTGGTTATCGACCCTTTTACATTCGGTAGCTATGTTCCTTCTTTGCTTGCGCGATGACAGGCCGAGGGTAGTACTCTATGGTGGTATACTCTTAAATTCAGATATGGGATGAGCTTACCAGACTCATGTATTACTTTTTCACTGTCGTGCCCTTAACGTTTTCCTACAGGTACTCTGACTTCAGCAATGTCATTGAGTACATATTTGACGGATTGTCACAGTTATTATGCTATGTTTTACATGTTGTCCTGTGTTCACCGTCGTCTATGTTGTGGGTAAGTCCGGCGGGTATACCTTTATTTACACTATTTGTAAAACTAGGGTGACTTTGAGAGAAGTGTGAGGTTAGGACGTCCGTAAACCGGTTTAAACCTCAAGTAGTGTCTTTGCTACTGACCGTGCCAAGGCGGTACTCTCCTTGTCACCCTTCCTTTTGACTGCCTTACGTCTTTATGATTTTGTTCATGTGTGGAATGTTTGTCTCTAGTTGTGGTGCGTCTGTTGGTGTTTTCTGTATTCATCTCGTGTGTGAGTGTGCGTTTGGGTGTGTGGTTGTGTTTGTGTGTCATGTTATCTGTCGGTGTTTTGGTGGTGGTTGCATCTTGTATGTGACTTTGCCTGCTTGACTTTTACTTTTCCATACTAAACAAATGCCATTATTGGTCGTTAAGATAGGTGACAGCTTAATGCAGGATAAAACTCATGCAGAAAGCTCATACAGGAGTTTTTTTTTTAAACTTTCACCCCGCATTAAATCGTCACCAGTCCATAAAACATATCCTTCATTACAAAAATCACTAGACACTAAACATGTATTCTTACTGGTCTTTAAGACAGGTTACAGCTTAATTTATGGTGACAGTCACGCAGAAAACTCATCATACTTTCTGTATTGTTTTCACCCTGCATTCACCTACCATCAATTCACCATTGCAAATAATTAATTGTATCTTTTTACAAACATTTTGTAAACATTTTTACAGCAGATTGCGACTTTGTGCAAAACAATCTAGCTTCGAACAGTTTGAATCTGTCGAAATGGAGCTTCTCAAAAAGTTCAATTGTTCTTTTCATTAAACAAGGGGGACATGCTGAACCTGTACCCCTGTCCTGGTTAATAAACAAAGTGATCTATTGTAAATCAACCAAACAGTCTGCTGTATTTTACTTTGATAGAAGAGACCATCTAAAGATAGATAAATTCCATTTTGCAGTTAACCCTAACCTTCATATAAACGCAATTTCACGCATTTGCTGAATTAACCAATATCAGATGGCTCCTTTAGGAACCGTCTAATCGGCGTCTGTTCTGTTTGCTAATTGAAATTGATGGTTCTGTATCTTTAAATCTTAATATGGCTACAATGCTCCACCTTTCATATGTTATTGTAAATATTTTGTCCATGAATAGTCAGTAAGTGTTAAAATTTTGAATAAACATAGAACAGGAAAAGGGTTAAGAGTAAACTGTTCACTGGGCACTGTTATATCTGACTGGCTTTTGCAGCCGATCAAAACCATTTACATAAGGAGAGCCACCAAAGCATCAATCCTTGAAGATTGGTCAAATCCCATTCGAAGAAAACATTTGTTAGCTGCTGTGACCTACTTATACAGACGACCAGAGACATTTATTCAACTTCAACAAAAGGTAAGTGAATATAATTTCTGCGAAATGTGCGTTACTTAGATAAATCATTTATTAGATACAATTTGGTAACAGTGACCTACTTATGCAGCAGATAACGATTTAAATCTGATGAGGGTCATTTGCAGATTGTTCATATGACATTTTGTGAGTATGAATTCCGTGAAGACTTAGAGGAAAATCTTGTTTATCTCATCAACTCATAGGCTATGCTTAGACCCAACCTCTTCAAATACATCTACCAAACAGGCGCATTTACTGAAAAAGGAACATTTATAATTGCGTAGCTTTGAAACCATTGTGATAAAACAGGGCATTTGCTCCATACGAGCAACTGCTCGATTTGACGAAATTATTTCAAAACGTGACACTAATAGAGGCGTCAAAAGGCTTCGGTAGGAGTGAATGGTTTCAAACAATTGTTCATTAGCATTAGTATTTAGCTACTGTGAACTACGTTTGGTTTGCAACAGACCGACACCATTTATGATACGCTGGCTAGTGTGTCAATAGTTGCAGATAGTTCCTGTGAACGTTTGGGTAAATCCATTTGGCAGTTAATGAGATGTCGTTAAAAGAATCTGTTGTTTATAAATATGTTTTGCTCATGCGACTTACTAACGACGAGGACTGGAATGATTTACATAGTTCTGATATAGTGTCGTCTGCAGATAATTCATCTGGCGTATGGTTAAAATCCAAGTATATTCACTTCATATCATTTAGGGAATCTCGCTGTTGTGCCCTATTTATCCCATGGACCGAATTTATAGCTTTGATAGAAGGTTGTAGTTAAAAGTTATTGTCATCTTCCTTAACACAATTTAGGAGTAGATAAAGTTTAAATTCTATTTTAGCTCCAATGAGCTACTTCTGAAATGGACAACACGTATTTATATAACTTTGGTAGAGGGTAGCATGGATATAATTGCTGTGAAATTTGGCAGAAAATTCATTAAAACCTAAGAGAAGATATCGTTCAATGAAGTTGAGAAATGCGTGAGTGACATTACAACTACTTAGCTAGCGAAGTAGAATCAATAACTTAAAGTCCATGTATGAGTCATGCAGGACACACCGCATACAAATCAAGCAAAAGCCCAAACAGCACCGACACGACAAACAGCAAATGTATATAAAAAACAAAGAGACACACAGCCATAACAAACGAACAATAGGGGGAAGATTGAAGTACCGCTTTGGAACGGCCAATAGATACGGTATTTGAAAGAGGATAGACAAAATGATAGTCCGTTACTATATTGCAAATACGAAATTCGACCAATCATTTCACTGTCGACTGCAAATTTTATTCATTCAATTCATTCACTCATACGCCTTTTGACATCTCTGTAAATGCACCTTTTGTGATAAGAGAGGGTCGTCACAACGATTTTAAAACTACTTGTGTCTACAGGTTTTCTTTCTCTAGTAAAATTCCCATTTTCAGAAGATTCATTCAAATAGGTTGTATCTAAAAAACAAAAAAATGAGATAATGGTTTAAGCATTATTTGTTGGTGACATTCGGAAAAGAAATATTGATTACTTATACAAAGTGATCCATGGAATCCGGGAGAACAACCAGTCAAGCACTTTCCGTCAGATTTGTCACACAGGGAGCCGTTTACACAATTGCCACAGGGTATGGAGCAATTCTCGCCGTAACTTCCATCTGTACACTCTATACAAAGAAATATGTTTAAATTTGTTAAGTACGGTGTGTACGCTTGAGATAATCTGTCCAAACGCTTTGATCCATATCAGACGCCTAAGCAAAGCAATATAAACCCTTTGCACGTTATAATACTTTGCACCCAAGTAATGTTTCGTCTTCAACAATTTTCTGCTTCAGTTCTTAGAAACCATTCTCGGATTTCTTTGCCACATTGTCAACGTGTCAGTTAGTTTGGATCTCAATTAAACGCCGCACTGGGTTGTGTCTCATCTGGATCCAAATTGTTTGCAGTCATTTAAGGTTTCGCTGCTTTGCTTGCAAAGAGCTAATTGATTAGTTACCATATTTTCAATGTAGTCATTGATGCAGATCTACAGTGTTTACAGTGTTGCCATATTTATTAACCCTTATCCGAATATAAAAAAGAGCACCACATGCGGATGCCAACGCTCGATTGTAGATCCTGGGACAGTGAACTTTAGCCAACATTAAACACTATCGTTTTTTTAAATGCTCGACTGATCCGTTGTATACTGTTTTCGGAACTCCAGCCTTTCCTTCTTTAATATTCATGTGGAAATAATGACCATTACAAAAACGGTAGAATCAGGCAAGTACAATTCCATAAACACAGAATAGACCCAGATTAGACGGCTCTTGCAGAAGTCTCGTGTTGTAGGAAGCATTCAAATGATAAACGCAACTTTCATCGCGCCATTGAAAACCAGTTACTGGTCATGTTAGCAGTCGAGGAGCAGTTCTGTGTATGTTATGTTGTGTATGTATGAGCGTATATATGCTTTCGTTGGTGAGCAGTCAATGAGCAGGTATATAAATTTTGTATTAGGTATGAATATATACTTTGGCGGTAAGAAGCCAAGGGAAAGTTCTATGAATATTGTGTTCTGTATGTATATACGTTTTTAGTGATTATCGACAGGAAACGGTCTATGATTGTTGTGCTGTGTATGTATATATGCTTTCAGTAGTGAGCAGGCAAGAAAAAGTTATATGAAGGTAATGTGTGCACTTATATATACACAGACATTTTATTTGTGCTTCCTTTGCGATAATGGACAGGTCCTGCCTGACTTCGTCTTTTCTAGTTTTATTCATATATATTAGACATGACAGATATTATAAACGATACTTACCGATATTACAAAACTCTGTTTCTTGCATACCTGGCTCACATTGCCCATCACATATCCCAGTTGTCTTATTGCAAGGCGGGTTCTTACAACGACCACATGTCACGTTGCAATTATAACCCCACTGTCCGTCAGAGCATTCTGAAATAGACAGAGGTAGATTGACAATGCCACTGAACATCAGAGCATTCTGAAATAGAGAGAGGTCACTGGATAAAGTCACTGCTAGTCCGAGGATTCTGAAATAGAGTTCGGTCTCTAGATAAACTGACTGCCCCATAAGCTTTGAAAAAGGTTACTGTTTCTGTGACATAATATAGATATGATTCTGCTGTTTCTGCTTTGGCTAATACTTCTTGTGTCCATGTGCTGTTGTTGCAAATAATCTCATTAATATGCATCATGTATTGTTTTCTTACATGGGTATTCATTTCAAAATCTTACAAGTAAAAGATACATACTATTACACTAAATATATCTAACAAACGATATACATGCTGTATTGTATCAATATATATAATAGGGTAATTTTATTTATCTGATGTTTATTAACATTTGTGTGTACATGTACTTGCCTTTATCACAATGAGTTCCTTGATATCCACTTGCGCATCGATCCGGGCATTTACCAGTTGCCATCTCGCACGCCTTACCACCAAGACATTTACCACAGGACTCAGAACAATTGTCACCGTACCATCCATCAGGACATTCTAATAAGAAATACAACTTTTCATTTACCTTTACAAATATGTATGAACCCATTCCCCATAGACCAATTTTAGACTCTACCTCTTTGATTTACTCTGCTGAAAAGGAGCATTTACTAGGGAAAAGGTAACGTGTAGATGTATAATTTTGAAACGAATATGATAAATAGAGCATTAGCTTCTATGGAGAAAATGCTCTATTTTTCAAAATTGTTTCATTAAAATGGGTTGCTGTGAAAAATATGTTTGGTCACATTAGGAGGTGTTAACAAATTGCAACGATTAATGAGAAACTATTGACCAAATAGATTGGATTCGGATGATACATCGAGTTACTCCGATCAGGTTACAAATGCGACTAATTTCATGGTCTATTGATTTGCACCAGGCATATGCATTTGTTCGAAAACAAATAATCGTATTATACATACGGTTGCTCTCATCATTAACCTTAAGTACAAATAGTAAAGGCACATGACTCTATGCAAATGTTACCGTTGTTCCATGGAGGTGTTTTATCGTATTTTAGTCAGAGTACATTCATAGAATACCATACCATTGAACTTCAATATCTCGAACGTCAAGAGACCATGAACATTACTTTGAGTCAAAGTAAATATGCGTGTATTTAGTGAGTAAAAGGTTAAATTGTTTAAACAGGAATGTTGTTTGATAAAGCCCACTGTTCTGTTTATATCGACTTTTAAACGCTTGTTGTCCCATATATTGATTTGTAGCCTAGTCTGCCATCAAATTTTGTCAACGCATTTAGGCAAAAACAAGGACATGAAATAAATAAATGCAAATCCAACGAAAAGAATTCAGATAAAAAAACCTAGAGAGTAGGACAAAAAGCGAAGTTCCTGATCAGATGCCGCGTTGAAAGGGATGCGTCTTATCTGGGGCTGTGTTCTGTGTACCACCTGTACTGATGCATTTTGGTGACAGGTATGACTAATTAGAGAATATAATGATCACAAGTATCCGGTTCGTTCAAGATTTGTCCGGTGTCTTAATTAGATGCATCTAATTTGCAATGTTAAATTGCTCTTAGCATGATAATAATTTAAGGCACTCGTATACTTTATTAAACGCCCATTTAAGTGAAGTTAAACAATTGATTTTGTTTGCTGGAGAAAGGACAGTTTAGCATTTCCAATATATCATGATTAAAGACCTACATGTGTTGCTAATCCACCAAATTAAGAAAACGTATGAAAACATAAGTGTGTGTGCGTTTGTTTGTTTATGTGTGTCAGCGCGCCCGCGTGTGTGTACGCGTGGGCGCAATGTCAAATATATATTCTTTCTGTAGATGGTGTGGGTGTGTACTAGTATGTTTGTTTTTGTCTATGTGTGTATGTGTGTGAGTGTGTGATGTACGAGCATCTGTGTAAATGTGTGCACGTGTGTGTGAGAGTGTGCGTGTGTATGGATTTAATAATTTATGAATTTAGTGTCGCAGTGTGCTTTTGTGTACACGTATGCTAACATTAATTATAATATCAATGAGCAAGCATTGTCCATAGAACAGATTGACCCTAACAGTGAAACTTCTCTAAAGTAACCCATCAACGTCACAGTGACCGCTTAGAGTCACGTGGAAGTAAATTACATTGTAGTTCCAAGCGTTTTCCATCTCGTATTTAGAAACAATTTTATAACTTTGATAACCATTTGCCTGCTAACATTAGTCACAGACAAGTAACTCGGCATCTTATCAGACCAAGCTGTTTGACACTTGGTTTTATTGAATCTCAGAGTTTGAGCAAATACAATTTTGTATTCACAAGGTTAATTTTCAAATCCCTATATATGTTTATATATTACCTTGATCACATAGACCTTCAATGTAGCCTGGGTCACAACCGTTCATACAAGTGCCGTTTGACTTTTCACAGGGATTTCCTCCAGCACATTTACCACATGTCTCCGAACAGTTTTTGCCATATTTCTGATCAGGGCATTCTAGAATAGATATACATGTAGTGGGATATTTATTTATAATACAGTAGAGCCTCCATGAGACGTTCAAAATAAAGAGTCATAATTATGCGTCTGTTAGGAACGTGGTAACTTGATGCAGGTGAGAATTGATGCGGAAAGCTTCTGTAGTAGCTTTCTGTATTTCTTTTGCCCTGCATAGGCGACCATAACTCTTATATCAATAACATAAAGGCCGCTTAAGATAGATTCTACTGTGCGTAAACAAAGATTTCGGATTCAACTGTTTCTCAGACTTTTGAATGTGTAATTCTGTATTGACTACAATTTCTATATCTCACACTTACGGGGGTCATCCTATGTAACAGATGTTTGAGTCATTTCCTAAGTTCAAAGCTTAATACAGGTACTGAGTAATGCTGAATGTTCCTGTACTTTCGACCTTCATTAAGCTGTTATAATGTTTCTAGATATGCGTAGAGGTGCATTTTAGAATAAGTCTTTTGGAAGATCCGAACCTTTCACTTCAATCATCCAGAATTTGAGTTATCCGAGTTCGAAATATCACAGTTCAACTGTATCTTTGAATTTAATCACTTATAAAACACGCCATCGGTAGGGTATATGGAGCAAAACATCTGAACATACGTGTGTACCTAAAATGATATATTAGCATGCAGTTGTCAGTCTCGTCTTCTTAAAGGGTATCTTAAGTGCTAATATAGAAGTTGCGATCGTCGTGTAACAGACCTAACGATAATTTCTGTCGTGCAAAGCTTAGCCTTAATTGTTGCACACAAGCATGTTAGATACCATCGACTATCAGAGGAGGAGAGATTGTAGTAAATACGATAAGTTTGGTCTTACAAACTTTCGTAAAACTGGCTTGACTGGTTTACATTATCATTAACATATTACCTACTGAACTGCAGGACTTGTCCACCTTATGATACTAGCACATCACCTACTGAGCTGACTGGACTAATTCACCTTATGATAATAACACATTACCTATTGAGCTGACCTGACTGGTCCATCTTATGATGCTAACACATTACCTACTGAGCTGACTGGACTAGTTCACCTTATGATAATAACGTATTACCTATTGAGCTGACCTGACTGGTCCACCTTATGATAATAACACATTACCTATTGAGTTGACTGGACTTGTTCACCTTAAGATAATAACGTATTACCTATTGGGTTTCCTGGACATGTTCACCGGATGATCCAAGACATAACCTACTGAGCTTACAGTGTTAGTCTTATTATGGTAAAACACATACCTACTGGGCTGATCTGACTGGTCTATCTTATAATACCGATTTTTACCTACTGAGCTGACCGGGTCGGTCTGCTTACAGATATAAAATTATCAAAAATGTTAAGAATATATCTAACTCTTAGTTTGTTGCATTACAGATGACTAGAAACCAAACAACATAATTTACAATGAAATGGTTGCAACAATGAAGAAAGTTATTTGTACATTATGATACAGTAGACTGTTCTGCCATAGTACACTCATACACTATTGCAAGTGAAGTCTTTATCCTGTGAATAATTCCGAGGATATACTATCGACTCAAACAATCGTCAGTCGAGAAACCTAGATAAGTGATGGTAAAGGAAAGATTATTACTTATTAAAAAAATGTTGAAAAGTTCAATACTAAATGGTTCAAAGTTTAATACTCCAATGTGTAATTCTAAACAACTTTTGATTGAGAGCAGTCGTAGTTGAGTCATTTGAACATCTTATATATCGGTTTAGACACCAACTCTTAGGTATCGAGTATTTTTTTCTAGACGGGTGTTTAACAGGTTACGGAATAATTAGTTTCAATGTTTTAAGTTTAAAAACAATACTGCTTAAGCTTGTGCTAGGGGTGTGGGTAGTGTTGCACTTGTAATAACTGTTCCTGAACAGATTCAATAAAACCGAGCCTGCGATTTTCTCTTTTCACATTGATGTTTTCAAAGAATCTCCTACTTTCAGATCTTATACTAAATGGCAGTTATTGAAATATCTCATTTCTAAACAGAAGTTAATCAGTTATTTAATTAAATTTATTAAACAAGTGTTGATCTATTATTCAAATGGTTCATTACTAAACTATTAATGGGTTATATGGGCAGTTAGTTGTTAATAGCTGTTGACTAGGTATTCGAATGCCTAAGTACTAAACGTGGGTTATAAGTTGTTTAATAACATGTTGTATGAATGGCAGTATCGTATCAGAGGCTAGGTATTTGATGTATGATAATTATTTTAATAATGCTAATTATTTAGTCAAGCTGAAGACAGAACCCTAAGTCAAAACGTAATGCCTGCTATCATTTCGAATCGACAGACCTTTAACTCTTTGCACGCTAGCGGCGAAACTGATTACCTATGCAAACAGTTTGGATCCAGATGAGACGCCGCATAATGCGGCATCTCATCAGGATCCAAACTGTTTGTCATCTTGATCATATTTTTGCAAAGAAATTAGAGAAAAGTTATTTCAAGAATTGAAGCAGACGACAATTATTGCAGACGAAAAATTACTTAGCGTGCAAAGAGTTAAATGCTCAACCCTTGTTTTGAAAAAGATCTATTACGTTCGACGACTAATATGGAACTCTGAGTTCTCAAAATCTATAAAAGTGAAGAAAAAATCTATAATATTATATTTATTTATGGATTGGCACTGAGTACTATTATAGCGTTTGACCGTGTTAAGACTTATTATGTGATTTATGTTTATTGGCTATGATAATGTACATGTACAAATCAAGATGATATGTGATATGAGTATACGTAATAAAAATGAACAGCGAGTGAATGTGTAAAACCCAACTCACTCACTCACTGTTCATTACTCTTTTGTATTCTAAAAATGCTTTCATGGTCACATTGTTTTACAAACACTGCTCTTAGTTCTCTTTACTTAGAATGTGGATGTTAAACGCCTCCAGGAATTTAAATCAGAAGATATTTAAAGTATAAATATATGATGCTATAGTTTTACATTTTGGATACGTTTCTGTCTCCGGTTTGATAAAATAATTAGCTGCTATTAGCTATTAAATTAACCCATTTGCGCCAAGTGGATTCTTCCGTGCTTATGGATTACATTATTCTATTTTTTATCTCAGGGATGTCTTGTATAAAGTTTCATTCTTTTGTTTTCTGTGGAAATCCCTATCAGCAAACAGTGTAGACTGATCAGACGCCGCGTAACATTACGTCAGATCAAAGTCTACACTGTTTGCCTTTTCCCCCATATATGGGACTATTGGCGCAAATGGATTAATTATCAAATATCAAATAGCTACCCGCTGATTCCATGTTAATCCATTAAACAGACTAATATATTTAGTATTTAGCCAATCCAATATCTAGCCAAATATTAACACTTAACTGTCCGTATAACTAACAGTTTAGTGATTAACTATTTGACCAATAGATCAACAAGTGTTTCATAAAATTAATTAAATAACTTATTTACTACTGTTTAGTGATGAGATACTTCAATAACTACCCAATAGCAGTTTAGTAATTGGATAATTATATAAGAAAGGGTTATCCGTAGTGCACATATTCGTTGCCATATGGGGTCTAATAGTGTTTGCATGGTGAGGGTAGCATATTGGACGTATATAATAATCATTTATTTGTATTGTTTGTATTGCATTATGTAGTTTATATGCATGAACTGCAAATCGACCTATTCTGTTATTCCTTTGGCCTATATACGTACGGCAATGTTTTTGTGTAGTGTTGTATGCCAAACATATACCCAAGTCAAGTGGGCCTGGGTAATAACTGTGTGGCGTACTGACACTGTGGTTGAATTATTACATTTGAGCTTTAGGTGATTTTAGTGCGTAAACACAATGTAATATGACACGGTTAGATACATCTATGATAGAATGATGATGTGGGTTTACCTGTGATTCTAAAATTGATTATAATTTTACTATTCTTATCGATATCTATATATTAAAAATACATGAATTTTGTTTTAATTATTGTAGATGCATTGAATATACCCAGTTTTGTATAATAATCTATTCATGTGAAACACCTTTGAACGCACGTTTATTGCATGAAAAGAGCGCTAAAAGTTCTGAAAGTAAGAGATCCTTCAAAAGCAAAAGCAGCAATGTGGAAAGGAAAAAATATCGCAGACTCGCTTTAGTTGAATCTGTTCATGAGCAGTTATTAAAAATGCAAGACGCCCCAGCACCGGTTTAAATTCTGAAATGAGGTGATCCCCCGAAAGCAAAAATCGCAACACAAAAAAAGAGAAAATTGCAGGTTTAATTGTGTCTGTTCATGAACAGTAATTGAATGTGCAACACTTCTCACGCCCCCTAGCACCGGCTTAAACGGTATTAAATTTTCAGAACAAAAAGTACTGAAATTCATGATCTCGAAGGATCAGAAGGTATAATAAACCTGAGAATGAAGAACGGGGCAGCAGTATTCATTTTGTTTTCAAAGCGGTGTTTCACTTTCTCTGACAAAAGTTTATTCTATTAATTAAATTTTATTCTATAAGATGGTGAGGGAGAGTAGTATAGAGTGAAATCATACGAGCTCAATGAAGTAATGTTGTACTGTTAATTTTCGATTTTCTACCTGCTGTATGTTTGTTTTGCCTTTGTCTCTTTGTGTCTTTTATATACATGCACATTTTACTATGTATTGTGGTGCTGTTTGGGCGGGCTTGCGTTTTGTATGCGGTGTTTACGGCATGACACTAACACGTACGTTTAGTAAAAATATCATTAGACTGGAGTTAGCAATAAAATGCGCATTATAAGGGTTTTATGTAGCGTCTGAATCCAGTACAAAGTAGAACATTGTTGTTTTATATTCGGATAAGATTCAAAAGTATTGCATATTTTAGCATGTTCCGAAACTATATCATTTTAAATTAAAAAGTAGTAAAGTCAAGCAGGAAAAGCCACACACAAAACACCACCATCACCAAAACACCTACAGAAAGCATAGCAATTTATACTCATATACACATACAGTAGAAGACGCAATTACCACCAACACATCAATAGACAGCATGTGACACACACAATCAAACACACGCAAACACGCAAGAAGAACACAGAAAACACCAACAAATACACGAGCACCAGAGGCAAACATCAACAAAACACAAGCACAAAGACACAAGACAAACAAAAGTAAGGGTGACAAAGAGAAAACCGCCTTGGCACGGCCAGTAGCAAAATAACCACAGGGGGTTTAAACCGGTTTACTGACGTCCTAACCTCACACTTATCTCAAAGTCACCCTATATAAACAAACATTGTAAATAAAGGTATCCCCGCCGAACTTCCCCAAAACATAGAAGACAGTAATCACAGTACAAAATGTAAAAACAGCATAACAACTGTGAAAGTCCGTCAAATATGTACTCAATGACTTTGCTGAAGAAAGAGCAACTGCAGGGAAGTCGATAAGGGCACGACAGAGAACAGGTAATACATGAGTCTGGTAAGCTCATCCCACTTCTGGGTTTAGGAGTATACCATCATAGAGTACTATCCTCCTCGGCCTGTCATCGTGCAAGCAAAGAGGAAAGCGTAGCGACCGACTGTAAAAGGGTCGATAACCAAACATGCAGTGTGTTGCAATATAAAAGGGTCATAACCTTTCTTCCTAAAAGTTTTAATGCGTTTAATAAACAAATCCTGAATAGATAACATCACCATAGAAATCTAGATGAGAAATACTTTGTTGCAGTAACGTCCGTAAATTACAGTTATATTTACTAATTAGGGGTAAATTTCGATCATATAATTTTGAAAAAGCTTTCCGAATTTTATGATATCTGTAGCCTTGCTTTAGAAGTTTATGAGTTATAATTAAATTACGACTATTAAAATATACTAGCAAAGAACAGGCTCGGGCAAAGCGAGAGTAAACCCCATAAGATGTAGACCAGGGAACATCTAGAAAAGGATAATTAACAATTTTGAAATCGAAATCTTCCCTTTTATCGTATATTTTAGACGAAACTTTATCATTAGTGATGGAAAGATTCAAATCTAAAAAGGAAGTCTGAATGTTAGATGGTTTCGCTTTGTTTAAAGTAAGTTCTTTTGGGTAAATAGAAGAAACCGTATTTTCAAAATGAGGATTATCCAAATTCAAAATATCGTCTAAATACCTAGACGTTTTATTAAAAACACTAACACTGTCAGATTGTGTATCAGGTTTTAAACTAAGCATAAAATCCTTCTCATAGCAATATAAAAACAAATCTGCAATAAGAGGGGCACAGTTTGTTCCTATAGGTAATCGGATGGGGCTTTTTGCGATATAATACTTTTCAGCATATAAACAAACAGGTTTTGTACATTTTAAGTGTTTATGAAACGCGTCGTCAAATGTAGGGACATCCCCTTTAAAATATCATTTGATGTTTTATGGACCAAAACTCATTAGTACCAGAATTGTCATATATTTTATCACAGTAACGTATAACATGTTCTTTGATAGTAGTAAGACACGACGTTAAAAGTTTAGATAGTTTAGTAGTAGTACAACAACTAGAGTTAGCAATAAAACTCGCCTTATACGGGTTTTTATGTAGCTTAGGAATCATGCAGGAAACACCACATACAGAACAAACAGTCGCCCGAACAGCAACACAAGGAAACAGCAAATGTACATAACTATAAAAACAACAAGAGACGCACAAAGACAGAACAAACACACAATAGGAGGTAGATGGAAGCACCGCCTTGGAACGGTCAGTGACAAAAGTCACTGGGGGTTAAACCGGTTTACGGGCGCCCAACCTCACACTTATTCCACCCCACCCTAAAAGACAAACAGTGTAAATAAACGTATCCCCTCTCCGACTAAGCTACAACAACCGCGACGGCAAATACAGTGGTAAAGTGCATGTATAACGAAAACATTTAAGTGAACAAATTGTATCCACCTATCGCTAGTGTACTCAATGATTGAGCTGCAAACAGAGTAACTGTAGAAAAGTAATAAAGGGCACGACAAAAACGAAATAGTAGATAACCGACGTTCTCCTTCCATTTCTGGATTTAAGAGGTCGTCTTCATAGAGTACTAAACCTTTCTTGTCGGCGTACATGCAAAGAGGCCAGCGTGATTGCCAACTGTAAAAGGGTTCACAACCAAACATGCAGTATGTTGTAGTACTATAGGATCATATCCCTTTTTAATGAATTTTTTAACATATTTTATGAACAAAGTGAGAAAATGGGTATGTCCAATACTTTTACGAAATTTGTAAATCACATCACAATAAAATTCAGGATGTGAAACACCGTGTCGCAGAACCTCCTTGAGATTAGATTGGTACTTGATTTCGAAAGTAAATTTTAGAAAACGTTTTTCCTAGTTTATAGTATCTATATCCTTGCTAAGCAGTTTTTCAGTTAAAATGAGATTTCGACTGTTAAAATCGTCAATAGATGAACAAGCTCTAGCAAAATGAATGAGTTGGGATATATAAACCCCGTAAGATGGAGTACGGGGAACATCCCCGTCAATATGAGGAAAATTAACAATATTAAAATCAAAATCATCTCTTTTGTCATATATTTTAGAAGAAATCATTCCATTATCAATTTTAAGGTCGAGATCAAGAAACGCAGCATAATTGTCGGACCTGGTTCGCCTGATTCAATTTGAGTTCTTTAGGATAAATTGTAGGAATCAGAGCATCAATAAAGGGTTATCTAAGTTAAAAATATCATCCAAATATCGACAAGTTACATTGAAGGCTTTTATAACATCTTCTTGTGATTGAGGATTCAAACGCAACATGAAATCTCTCTCATAGCAGTACAAAAACAAATCTGCGACAAGTGGTGCGCAATTCGTACCCATGGGAATACCAATTACCTGACGGTATATAGCATTCCCATAACGTACAAATATGTTATCCAAAAGAAAGGTTAGTGATTCGCAAACTTCTGAGCAAGTCCAATTGGTGTAATACTTCATTTGCTCGTCAGTAAAGAAAGCCTTTTCAGCATTACATGCCAAGAATGATGTTTTTTCCCGGGCAAATACTTTCTGAATTAAGTTAGTAAGCTTATCCTTAATTACAATATGAGGAAAAGTTGTGTACAGAGTAGAAAATCGTACGTGCTTACAGTGGATGCAAGATACCTTTTGTTCTTAAGTTTGTTTAAGACTTCTGAAGAGTTCTTAATAGACCAGAAGAGATTTATTCCAGAAAAGTCTTATCACAGTAGAACCTTACATTATCCTTAACTTCGTTAAAAAAGAAGTCAAAAGTATAGACAATTTAGTAGTTGTACATGAACTAGAATTTGCAATGAAACGCGCTTTATATGGTTTTTATGTAGATTTGGTAACCAATACATTGTAGGAAGTTTATGTTGTGTAATTTTAATATCGGTTCCAAGTTGTTCACACTTTTTGACATGGTCTGAAATGATGATCTTTTCGTCAGTAGTAACTGAAATGTATGACTTGGTATTAATAATTTCCTGCTTCAAGACATCGATATGATGTAATCGTCAACTGCCTTATCAGCAGGAACAAAAACGTATTTTGAATGGAAATCCTGTAAACCCCTTTTAAGATATCTAAAAGAAATTCTGGTGGAAGAAGGTGTTTATTAGAGCTATAAAGGGAAATGTGTTTATCAATAATATCTAAAAATTAGTTTGTTCAAACTAGAAAGAGCATTAGACTCAACACGTTCTCTTCGACACCATTTAATACTAAAAATTTGTAAAGCCTCCGCAATCTGAACTCGACAAGAGTTAAAATCTATCATGGATGGTATTCTATATTTATTCAAAAGAGATCGTAAACGTTTATCTTTAATTATCTCAAAATTACCAGTAATCACATGACCAGCCGGAGAATAGCAAACTTTTGAGGTTACGCAATCTCAATTATCAGGAATATTATCATTAATATTTTATTATAGTTGAAAATTGAATTATTTCAGATGGGTTTGTTATATTTGTAGCAGATGATAGGTGGTTCTGTATTTTTAAGTATTTAGGAATAGTGTCAATTACATTTTTGTCTCTAGAAATACTTTGGAGGTCAATAAAATCAATACCTTTATTAATAAAAGGAATGGTCAAGAATAATCTTTGGTGTTCAGATAATTTGTCAATGTGCGGTCTGAGAACATGTAGAGTAAAGCTCTGTATCAAACTAGCCGTTCCTATGAGAGGATCTGATCTAAAATAATTCTATCGGCTTGCTCGTCAATTTCTTTTAATGAACATTTAGATAAGGAGGAAAGTCTAGAAAGCATGGCATGTTTGCCAAAAGTTAGACGTAAAGTATGTAGATCAAGAAGAGTCATTTTCAAACGAGATTTTCGTTTAATATTACCATTTTTGCGAACGCCATGTGATCGAGATTTGCGTTTTCGTATAGAAAAAAAACTATATCTGGTTCTTTTGAAATATTTCCAGTCTGGTAAATGTTATCATTCAGTCCTAAAGGAAAAGGTGTTTGCATGTTTTTATCCAATTTAATTCAGATATAAATCTAGCTTTCGATTTAAAGCTACTTGTAGCCTCCTTATCATATGTTATATGCTCAACAATTTGTACTAAAATATCTTTAAAAGAATGGCCAGATTTCCGAAAGTGTTGGTATAACAAAATGTTTAGATTACGATTTCGACACTATATGCATGCTCACGAAATCGAGTCTTCAAAGCACGTCCTGTTTGTCCTACGTATTGTATACCGCACCTAGGCGCGTTTCAAGTTAAAACATAAATAACGTTAGTAGTACAATCAACGTCTGAGTTTATCTTCACATTAAATGTTCTTCCATTAACTGTAGATTTTATAGTGGAATTACAAGAAATGTTACTACAACATATGCACCTCTTAACAAAGCACTTTTGGATAATCGGATACACTCTGTGTCGCTTATATAAGGACCGTTTACGAATAGAAGAAACCTTTTGGATAACAGATTTTAAAGGTGAAAGTACAACTCTTGGTCCATTGAAAAAACATTTATTAATAGAAAGAGATGGTATGTGAAAAGATAATGCCGACTGAAGATTAAGTTGTGTTAAACGAACAAATAGTTGAATGGAAGAAAAGTTAGAAATATTTCTGTGTACTTGCAGATTGCAAGTTTATGTTGTTTTACTTTAGGATTAAACTTAAACGTATTGCACATTTTACATGTTCCGTGACCAGATCTTTTTCAGGGGTTTGCACTGTGTAATATAAGTTTGTGAACCAGTTAATTCGTTCTTCAAAACATCAACATAATACAATCGTCACATAATTATTACATTATTTGATGCCTTGTCAGCAGGAGCAAAAACATAATTAGAATGAAAATTCGAAATGTTTTTCTTCAGATAGGCATAATAGTTGATGCACTCATATCAGTTATACGAGAAACAGGGATTGTTGAACATTAGGACTAACTATAATGTTGGTAGTACCATCTTTCATAAAACCGACTCATTAGTCAAATGAACACTACAGTGTACTTATACAGCGTTATTGTCAAAAACGTTACAACAATAGACAGTTTATTCCTACTATTTACTACTCGGCTTTAAGACTGTAGTAATGAAGTAAGTAAGTACATATTTCATTATTCTGATATGTGCATGTTATACAAATCATATAACATATCAACTATTCAAATAATTTAGGACCTGACCCAGTGGGCATATAAGTCACCATTTCAAGCATCTACATTGTATATAACATATATATTCTATATGTACATAAACCTGAGTAATAACTTAACAAACCATTATGGTAATATGTATGCATTTAAAAACGAGTAAACTATATGTAAATGAAAAAGTAGTAAAGTCAAGCAGGAAAAGCAACACACAAAACGCCACCATCACCAAAACACCCACAGAAAGCATAGCAGTTTTCACTCATGGACACACAAACAGTAGAAAGTTACATACAAGACGCAATCACCACCAACACATCAATAGACAGCATGTCACACACACACACACACAACCAAACACACGCAAACACACGAGAGGAACACAGAAGAAACCAACAAATACACGAGCACCAGAGAAAAACATGAATAAAACACAAGCACAAAGACACAAAACAAACAAAAGTAAGGGTGACAAAGAGAGAACCACCTTGGCAAGGTCATGCTATGTTACATCAAAATCGCTCTTTTCCTTCTGTTACAGGTGAGTAAGTACCTATGTTCAAAAAAGATACTTACAACGGTTCGAACAAAAATTCAAAATGTAATTAGTTTTAGGAAACACCTATGGAGTGGATATTAGACTATCAACAGTTTATATATCCTAAACTGAACGTGATTTAATTCGAAATATATCACTGCACGTGTCGACCTGGCTGCGGACGTAGGTGTGTCATTTCTTTTTCTGCATCTATAATATTACATTCATTGCTGAAGTTCGCCAATGTAATGTTCACTTGGTTATATTGAACGTTTGTGTATTCCTTATAATCAACACGCGTGTGTAGGTTTACATTATTCACGTGTTTCTACTTATAGCTGGAATATTGTAACAGCCAAGAGAAAATATATAACTGTATGTGGTTAATGTATGTTTACATTTAGGAGGAAATATACATTTCAGTCTGGTGATTTTAGGTATATTACATGAACATTTGTCACTGAGAACTTGGTAATTACAGCAGATCACTTGTCTGGTGGTCTGGATTACTCCATATCTTACTTCAGATTGTGATCTAATGCTAGAAATATTACTAGATCGTTTGTTTGTATCGGTTTTTATGAATCAGTGATATCGCGACCTCTATCTAATTACAGGAGTAGGAACAAGATTTTCTGTACATTGTTCCGTTCATTGAAGAATACCAGGGTTGAACCACCGACCTACCTAAGCAAGCAGGAAGGCTTCCTCAAATTAAAATATTTACCAAATGGCTGATCAGTTTCTTAATACTACACATCAATTCTTAAGTTATCTAATTGTATGTTTAAGTATGCATGTTTTAGTTTAGGCCGATAGCTAACAACTAGACAACATGCAATTGGAGAATAGTTGATAATCTAATAACAGCGAATTATTAAATCCAAATGACGATACAAATGTATCCAAAATGATGAAATTCTACTGCATAAAATCCGAGAACCGTGTTGGTTACCGTTTGGAGTCAAGACAAAGTAACGTTTCACTATACTTATCCCGTTGAGAACTGATAATTGAGATTGCATATTAATCGTCAAAGCGTAATTTATCATGATAAAATACGACTATCTATTCCAAGTTATAGTGTAGAGAACACCGATACAACTATTTAAGATATAAGACACTAGAGCTGATCATGACTGAGAAAAGCGTGGGAAATAATTTGCACGAGTTTGCACGAAGAAAGGTTTCAATTGTGATGACTCAGTTTAAATAAAGTGATAACAGACACAACATGGAAACTGAAGTCAAAACGATGCCGGTTTTGAGAAGATGCTTGGTCATGATTTTCAATTGCAATGTATCTTTGTACATTCTAACGTAAAAGCTGTACTTTCTAATTTACACCAATCTAAATACACCCCTGCTATGGCATTTATAGCAATCTATCCTTCGTTATACTAAAGTTAATCTAAATTCACATTATTCGAACAAAACACATAGAGTATATCCAATAATTACAAAGTGCAATAGTAAGAGGTGTATGTGTTGCAACTTAATTTCTACTAGATCAACTATTAAATCTCTTGTAAATGGTAGAGGGTTAAGTGTAAAGATTAATTCTGATGTAGACTGGAAATCGTCAAATATTATATATGTTATAACCTGAAATGCGCCACGCTGTGGTACTCAGTATGTAGGTCAGACGGGTCGCTCTTTAAAAACAAGGTTTCGGGAACATAATTACCATTCTCGTATCAAAAAAAGTTCGCAATTTTCTCTACCAGCGTTTTCGTCATACAGACATTCATCTAAAAATGTTTTCGGTTCACCCAGTGGAGCAAATTTATTATTATTCTAATACTACCTGTAGTTTGAATTCTAAAGCTCGTTTTATCACAGAGCTAGACTGGATTAAAACATTACAAACACCTTTCCCTTTGGGTTTGAATGTCAACATTTTCCAAAGATCGTATCATCGATATTTTCTCAATATTTTCAATTAGAAAACGTAAAAGAAGATCGCATGGTAATCGTAGAATTACGTCTTAATATGTCAGTTCACGATTTACATACTATTCTTAAAGAAACTGGCAAACATGCTTTGCTTTCTTGTTTGTCATCTTTGACATTTACTTGTATTCAGTCCCCATTGACGAGGAGGCTGATGAATTATTTATGCGTACAGACCCACTGATCAAAACTACCTCTAGTACACAAAGTTACACCCAGCATGTTCTTCGTGCTCATATTGATAAAGAATTTGAACAAAAAAGAAATTTTCTTAAACTTCAATTCATAAATAAAGGTATCGACTTCATTGATATTCAAAGTATAGTTCGTGATAAGAATGTAATCGATACTATTCCTAAATATTTCATAAATTCTGAATCACCTATCATCTGTTATAAATACAATAAACCAATAAGGAATGTTATTTTTAACTACAATAAAATTGTATTCGACTTACATATTGATGTCAATACCCCTACTTATTGAGACTGTAACACCTCAAGCTTTTGTTATAAACCAGTTGGCCACGTCATTACTGGTAATGTTAATATTATTAAAGATAAACATCTCAGGACCCTCCTTACTAAAGGACCCAAATATAGATTACCTTCCCTTATTGATTTTTACACTTGTCGTACTCATATTGCTGAATCTATTCAAGAATTCTGCATCAAATGGTGTCGACGAGAAAATGCTGATGTAAATGCCCTTTCGGATTGGAAAAACATGTTTTTGACATTATTGATACACGAATTGCTTTTTATAAATCTAATTACCATCTATTATCACCTCGACCTAGAATTACGTTTCGATATCTGAAGAAAAACATGTCGAATTTTCATTCTAATTATGTTTTTGTTCATGCTGACAAGGCATCAAATAATGTAATAAGTATGTGAGGTTTGTATTATGTTAGTGTTTTGAAGAATGAATTAACTGGTTCACAATCATATATTACAGTGCAAACCCCGGACAAAGATATAGTCACGGAACATGTAAAAATGTGCAATACTTTCAAGTCTAATTCTAACGTAAAACAACATAAACTTTCTACTATTTACTGGATTCCTAAGCTACATAAAAATCCGTATAAGGCGCATTTTATTGCTAACTGTAGTTGTTGTACTACTACTAAACTATCTAAACTTTTAACGTCGTGTCTTACTACTATCAAAGAACAAGTTAAACGTTACTGTGATAAAATATATGACAATACTGGTATAAATGTGTTTTGGTCCATAGAAAATTCAAATGATATTTTAACTAAACTTAAAAATGAACTGTATAACATTTCTTGATTGAGCTCTTACGATTTCTCTACACTCTATACTACTCTACCTCACCATCTTATAAAGGATAAACTGATTAAATTGATAGACAAAACCTTTGCCAGAGAAAATAAAATGTTCCTTGCTTGTAATGTTCAACGTTCATTCTTTTCGAATTCTGAAGTTGAAAATTACACAACGTGGACTTGCCTTGACGTTTGTCGATCTTTAACATTTCTTTTAGATAACATATTTGTGCGCTATGGGGATACCATATATCGTCAAGTTGTTGGTATACCTATGGGAACAAATTTTGCTCCTCTTCTTGCAGATTTGTTTTTATAATGCTATGAGAAGGAGTTCATGCTTAGTTTAAAACCTGATACACAACCTGACATTGTTAGTGATTTTAATAAAACGTCTAGGTATTTAGACGATATTTTGAATTTGGATAAATGGAAAAGTAGTAAAGTCAAGCAGGCAAAGCTACATGCAAGACGCAACCACCACCAAAACACCGATAGACAGCATCACACACACACACACACACACAACCACACACCCAAACGCACACACACACACACACGAAATGAACACAGAAAACACCAAAAGACACACAAGAACCAGGGACAAACGTTCCACAACATGAACAAACCACAAGTACAAAGACGCAATGCAAACAAAAGGAAGGGTGACAAAGAGAGTACCGCCTTGGCACGGTCAGCAGCAAAAACACCACTGGGGGTTTAAACCGGTTTACGGACGTCCTAACCTCACACTTCTCTCAAAGTCACCCTAGCTTTACAAATATTGTAAATAAAGGTATCCCCGCTGGACTTACCCACAACATAGACGACGGTGAACACAGGACAACATGTAAAACATAGCATAATAACTGTGACAATCCGTCAAATATGTACTCAATGACTTTGCTGAAGTCAGAGCACCTGCAGGTAAGCCGTTAAGGGCACGACAGGGAAAAAGTAATACATGAGTCTGGTAAGCTCCTCCTGTATCCAAGTTTAAGAGTATACCATCATAGAGTACTACCTTCGGCCTGTCATCGTGCAAGCAAAGAGGGAAGCGTAGCTACCGACTGTAAAAGGGTCGATAACCAAACATGCAGTGTGTTGCAATATAATAGGATCATAACCTTTCTTTTTAAATGTTTTAATGCGTTTTATAAACAAATCATGAAAATGGATATGACCCCGAATTTTCCTAAGTTTGTAGATAACATCCCCATAAAATTCTGGTTGAGAAATGCCTTGTCGCAGTAACGTCCGTAGATTGCAATTATATTTACTAATGAGAGGTAAATTTCGATAATAAACTTTAGAAAAGGTTTTCCGAAGTTTGTGATATCTGTAACCTTGCTTAAGAAGTTTATCAGTTATAACTAAATTACGTCTGTTAAAATCTTCAAGCAAAAAACAGGCTCGGGCAAACCTAATAAGTTGAGAAATATAAACCCCATAAGATGTAGAACGTGGCACATCCACATCTAGAAAAGGATAATTAACAATTTTAAAATTAAAATCTTCTCTTTTATCGTATACTTTGGACGAAACTTTATCATTTGTAATTGAAAGATTCAAATCTAAAAATGAAGCATTAATGTCAGATTTATTCGCTTTGTTTAAAGACAGTTCTTTTGGGTAGATTGAAGAAACCATAGTATCAAAATAAGGATTATCTAAATTCAAAATATCGTCTAAATACCTTGAAGTTTTATTAAAAGCATTAACATATTGGTCTGTGTATCAGGTTTTAAGCTAAGCATAAAATCCCTCTCGTAGCAATACAAAAACAAATCTGCAACAAGAGGGGCACAATTTGTACCCATAGGTATACCAACAACTTGACGATATATGGTATCCCCATAACGCACAAATATATTATCTAAAAGAAAGGTAAGAGATCTACAAACATCAAGGCAAGTCCACATTGTGTAATGTTCAACTTCTGAATTCGAAAAGAATGAACGTTGAACATTGCAAGCAATGAACATTTTGTTTTCTCTGGCAAAGGTTTTTTCTATTAATTTAATAAGTTTATCCTTTATAAGATGGTCAGTAGTATAGAGTGTAGAGAAATCACAAGAGCTCAGTAAAGAAATGTTATACTGTTCATTTTCAAGTTTTGTTAAAACATCATTTGAATTTTTTATTGACCAAAAAACATTAATACCAGATTTTTCATATATTTTATCACAGTAACGTTTAACATATTCTTTGATCGTAGTAAGACAGGACGTCAAAAGTATAGACAATTTAGTAGTGGTACAACAGCTAGAGTTGGCAATAAAACGCGACTTATAAGGGTTTTTATGTAGTTTCGGAATCCAGTACAAAGTAGAAAGTTTATGTTGTTTTTGTTAGGACCAGACTTAACATTATTGCACATTTTTACATGTTCCGAGACTATATCTTTTTCAGGTGTTTGAACTGTTATATAAGTTTTTGAATCAGTTAGCTCCTTCTTTAAAACATCAACATAATACAATCTTCAAATAATGATTACATTGTTTGATGCCTTGTCAGCAGGAACAAGAACATAATCTGAATGAAAATTAGAAATGTTTTTCTTCAAGTAGCGAAATGTAACTTTAGGTCGAGGTGGTAAAAGATGGTAATTTGATTTGTAAAAAGTTATTCGCGTATCAACAATATCGAAAATACATTTCTTCCAGTCCGAAAGGGCATTAACATCAGCATGTTCTCGTCGACACCACTTGATGCAGAATTCTTGAATAGCTTCCGCAATATGAGTTCGACAAGCGTCAAAATCAATAAGGGAAGGTAATCTATATTTAGGTTCTTTAGTTAGGAGGGTCCTGAGACGTTTATTCTTAATGATATCAAAATTACCAGTAATGACATGACCAACTGGTTTATAGCAAAAGCTAGAAAGGCTACAATCTCAAGAAATAGGGGTATTAACATCAATATTTAAGTCAGAGACAATTTTATTGTAGTTAAAAATAACATTTCTAATAGGTTAATATATTTATAACAGATGATAGGTGATTCAGAGTTGATGAAATATTTGGGAATAGCATCGATTACATTCTTATCACGAAATATACTTTGAATATCAATAAAATCGATACCTTTATTTAGGAACTGAAGTTTCAGAAAATGTCTTTTATGTTCAGATTCTTTATCAATACGTGGACGAAGAACATGCTGTGTGTAACTTTGTATTAGTGAGGCAGTATTAATTAACGGATCTGTACGCATATAGATTTTATCAGCCTCTTCGTCTATGGACTTAAGACAGGAAAAGGGTAAAGACGATAAACAAGATAACATAGAATGTTTACCAGTGTGTTTTAGAATAGTATGTAAATCATGAATAGACATATTACGACGTAATTTACGCTTAATATTATCATTTCTACGTCTGCCATGTGATATACTTTTACGTTTTCGAATAGAAAATATAGAAAAAATATCGATACTTGGATCTTTAGAAATGTTGCCGCTTTGGAAAATGTTATCATTAAGGCCTAAAGGAAAAGGTGTTTGTAATTTCTTTATCCAGTCTAGCTCTGTGATAAAACGAGCTTTAGATTTTAAACTAGCAGTAGTTTTAGAATCATAATAAATTTGTTCTACTGGTTGAACCGAAACATATTTGAAAGAATGTCCTGTATGACGAAAATGCTGGTAAAGAAAATTGCGTACTTTTTTGATCCGGCAATGATAACTGTGTTCACGAAACCTAGTTTTTAAAGAACGTCCTGTCTGACCTACATATTGAATGCCACAACGTGGCGCATTTCATGTAAGAACATATATAATATTAGATGAGTTTCAGTCTAAATCAGAATTAATCTTCACACTAAACACTCTACCATTAACAAGAGATTTAATTGTTGATCTAGTAGAAATGAAATTGCAACACATACTCCTCTTACTATTGCACTTAATAATTATTGGATACACCCTATGCCTTTTGTTCAAATAATTTAGATGGACTTTACTATAACGAATGATAGATTGCTTTAAAGGAGACAAAACGATTTTAGGTCCATTATGAAAAATGTTACTAATAGCCGAAGAGGGAACTTGAAAAGATGAAGCAGAAGACAATTTTAGAGGTTTAATACAAACTGACGGCTGTAGTGATTGGAAATTAGCCAGGTTATGAGGAATCTGAACGGAAGACACAGAGTGTAAGTTTAAGTTATTAATTTTGAGTTTAGGGAGACTATTCATATTTTGTCTAGTAATTGTAGCACCCTTCTGTAAAAAGCGACATATGTATGTAACGAAAAGTGGTGTAAAATAATAAAAACCATACCAGAGGTTATGACAAAAATAAAGAAGACTAAGAACATGAATGAAACATTGAATAGTGAAACATTAAATGGGTAAAAAGTAAAAAGAAACACAAATAAGGTAAAGTCACACTAGAGAAAACGCAAAGGGCACAAATCTTAAAAGGGACATTAAAATAGTCACACAATATGTCGGTGAGTACGGAAGCCACCATGAAGTGCAAAGTACGGTGTAAAGGTATGAGGAAACACATTGAATGTAGAGCAATTCCTGCAAGAGGAAGAACACAATATTGATTGGATGTACGGGGAGACGTTTCACCGCCGCCACGCTGCACAAACAACACTATTGTGCATATAAATGGAAAAGTAGTAAAGTAGTCAAGCAGGCAAAGCCATTTACCCAACATAACTTACTTTTAAACAAAGCGAACCCATCTGACATTCAGGCTTCCTTTTTAGATTTGAATCTTTCCATCACTTATGATAAAGTTTCGTCTAAAATATACGATAAAAGGGAAAATTTCGATTTCAAAATTGTTAATTATCCTTTTCTAGATGGAGATGTTCCTCGGTCTACATCTTATGGGGTTTACATTTCTCAACTCATTCGCTTTGCCCGAGCCTGTTCTTTGCTAGTAGATTTTAATAGTCGTAATTTAATTATAACTCATAAACTTCTTAAGCAAGGCTACAGATATCATAAAATTCGGAAAGCTTTTTCAAAATTCTATTATCGAAATTTACCCCTTATTAGTAAATATAACTGCAATTTAAGGACGTTACTGCAACAAGGTATTTCTCATATATGGTGATGTTATCTACAAACTTAGGAAAATGAATGGTCATATCCATTTTCACGATTTGTTTATTAAACGCATTAACACTTTTAGGAAGAAAGGTTATGACCCTATTATATTGCAACACACTGCAGGTTTGGTTATCGACCCCTTTACAGGACCCCTTTGCTTGCACGATGACAGGCCGAAGATAGTACTCTATGATGGTATACTCCTAAACCCAGAAATGGGATGAGCTTACCAGACTCATGTATTACCTTTATTCTGTCGTGCCCTTAACGACTCCCTTGCAGTTGCTCTGTCTTCAGCAAAGTCATTGAGTACATATTTGACGGACTTTCGTAGTTGTAATGCTATGTTTTACATTTTGTACTGTGATTACTGTCTTCTATGTGTTCTCGTGTGATTGCGTGTGTTTGGTTGTGTGTGTGTGACATGCTGTCTATTAATGTGTTGGTGGTGATTGCGTCTTGTATGTAACTTTCTTCTGTATATGTGTGTATGAGTATAAATTGCTATGCTTTCTGTAGGTATTTTGGTGATGGTGGCGTTTTGTGTGTGGCTTTTCCTGCTTGACTTCTCTCGGGGGATCACCTCCCTTCAGAATTTATAATCTTCACAACAGCAGGTGTTAAGTGCTTGTGTGGCGGCCGTAAAACGTCGCCCCGTACTTCATTCTCAGTGTTGTTATACCTTCTGGTCCTTCGAGATCATGAATTTCAGTACTTCTTGTTTTGAAAATTGAATACCGCTTAAGCCGGTGCTAGGGGGCGTGAGCAGTGTTGCACTTTCAATTACTGTTCATGAACAGACTCAATAAAACCGAGTCTGCAATTTTCTCTTTTTGTGTTGCAATTTTTGCTCTCGGGGGATCACCTCCCTTCAGAATTTACTACGTTTTCATTGTATATTTCTGTGATATTTACAAAGAATAAGAGAGATATCCTCGATACAATATACATTCAAGTAGTGTATTAGGTTTTGAATGATGTATGTTTATTCTAATAGCTTTCAGCTAAGCGACATGGACTACCACAATTATTTAGTCCTAGCGAAAGTTATATTATTAGCACCGAAAGTAAATTGGTAAGATTTGTAATCCAAAGCAATTACATTTATTAAGACTAAATATTAAACCATGTGTCAAATCTAGTAAGATCCGCATAGGAACTTAAATTGGTGAATTTAAACTGAAACTGTTGCCAGTATCGCTCGAAAATCTATAGCTCGTTTTATCACAGAGTAATCCTAGCGAAAGTTATATTATTAGCACCGAAAGTAAATTGTTAAGATTTGTAATCCAAAGCAATTATATTTATTAAGACTTAATATTAAACCATGTGTCAAATCTAGTAAGATTCGCATAGGAACTTAAATTGGTAAATTTAATCTGAAACTGTTGCCAATATCGCTCGAAAATCTATTGCTCGTTTTATCACAGAGTAGTTATATGAGTAGATTAAAATTGATTAAATGTCATGATAATGCACATTACGGTTACAGTTAGATCACATGTGTATGTAAACAAACAATTGAATAAATAATACGGACTGCTTACAATTGCATTTGGATAGTATTTATATGTGAAGCTTGACCGTGTCTTCATACTCAGAAACCGGTTGTACTATAATGGTATAAATAATTTGAAAATCACATAACAAACCATATTTGAAAATATACATCTTCCATATGTATCGCGTAAAAAATAGCTTTTCAAGAGTGACGAGTTTGCCCTATCGATGTGCTCTGTGTTGAACATAATGAACACACATTTAAAGTCAAACATTGAGCATTTTGACAAAGCTGATAATGAATACTGACTTAGAGTCAAGCATTGAGCAATATAACGCATTATCAGGCAGGGGTAAGACAGAAATTATATCATATATGGAACCGGAGCAAACATGATTTAGCATTATCTTGAGATTTATGCCTGATCACCTATTAATGAAATAAAATTCAGAATGGTCCAAATGTCTGCTGTAATTGTTCATGGAAGTAGATAGTGTTGTTTGAACACAAACATTTTATCATACCTGCATTGCATTTATCTCCTTCCCAGCCTGATGTGCAGTCTTTCATGCATCTGCCAGTTACATGGTTACAGTTGGCATAGCCACCAAGACAGTGAGTGCTGCATCCTTGACTGCATCGCTTCCCATATTTACCGTCTGGACATTCTGTTTATGTAAGATAACTATATATCATATACCATAATGTTTTTAATAAATGTTTGTTTTTTCTAAAGTCAGTATATAGAATATATAACACACATTGGAATATAACATGGAAAAAATGCGAGCAGAATCAGATCAATCACCACGTTATACAAATGGTATGAACAAAATACAGTAAAATGTTTAAAAACTCTAAACCGGACGTTAAAGTTACAAATATGAATATCCGTCTTGGTGGCAGATGGCAGGTTCAAACAGGGTGAAATTCAGTCTCTATGACATTCACCCTGCATTAAGAATTCGCCTGCTTAAAGGTATCATAATTCTTCTCTACAAGAATTTCGGTTAAGAGGGGAAGTACTGTATACACTACGTAAAAAGAATGTTATGAAATGCACGCATGTTGATCAAACGAAAAATATATGACCCCAAAATCAAAATAGATGCTCAGTTCTTGTAAACATGTATTCATTTAAGCCTCACTTCTACTCCCAATTTCCTTGGCATATTTTTGCAAAATGCATTTTGCTTATGTGAATCTTGAAACGAATTTGTCAAACAGTACAAGTCCCAATAACAGGACTCACCATTACTCAACATATGCAGTAAACGATTTAAGACAGCAACTGGCTGCTTAATGCAGGAAAGCAGTCATGCAGAAAGCTGCTAGAGGAATTTTCTGCATGACTTTCACCCTGCATTAAGCTCCATCTGTCTTCAAGGCCGATATTTACACTAAATATGGAAAAATAGTCAAACAGGGAGAGACACACACGAAATGACACCGCACCAAACACCATCAAACAAGAAAGGGTAAAGTCACAAGACAAAACATAACAGGACGCATATCAAGACGAAAAACATTAAACATTAAGCATATTAAACAACAAAATTGACCATAGGTTGAAAGCAGGATACCGCTTTGGAACAGCCAGTAACCAAAATAAGCTACTGGGGGACTTAAACCTGGTTTACGGGTTCTAAAACCCAACCCGAATAAAACTGAAACATCGGGGAGTAAAATCGGGATCGGCGATATCAAACACATGGATGTTTTGTCATTATAAACGGTAATTTGATGTTTTTTTTGCAATATACATGTACTACCTTTCAGAATATAAACAAACGAGTTTTGTATATTTTTAGTGTTTAAGAAACGCGTCAAATGTAAGGACATCCCCTCTAAGCCAAAACACCTCATTTAATTTTTCCAGGCATATTTCTGCAAAATGCATCTGGCCTATGTGTACCTTGAAACTAATTTGTCAAACACTACAAGACCAAATAACTGGACTCACAAATTACTTTCAGCATATGCAGTAAAATGTTATAGGGTTTCAAGTGGGTGCTTAATGCAGGATAACAGTCCTGTAGAAAGCTGTCCGCATGACTTTCATCCTGCATTAAGCGTTGTGGGTCTATATTTGGTAAACTGTTTTATACTACAGTGGCATTGTTTGTGTACAGGTGGTTGGAATGCCAAAGGCAACTGAAAACATATACCTAGTAAGATAAATATATTACCTACCTGGATTTAAAACTTGATATCGTTCGAAGCTGTGCAGCAGTATGCATTAAGTTCATGCTTATTTGGGGAATATTCAATCCTGTTCTCCCACAGTGTCAGGGAAGACATTTTGAACTGTTGCCGCCGGCATTCGGCTTTCGTCGTCGGTTATCAGTTCAAAATATCTTCTCTGACATCTCGACATAAATTACTGTTTGTTTATTACCCAATGTTCTATACAGGAAATGGCTCTTTTTTGTACAAAATAAGTCTCTATTTTTTAGCAAATGTACACAAAATTGTCTCTGCAATGTCACCGAGGCTCGACATTTTCACAAGTAGCTACTGTTATCGGAAAACAGTCAGAATTAGAGGAATGTTTGCGTGTTTCCATTCTACACTTTGTTTCAAGTTCGAACCAAACCCCGATTTTCCGATGTCAAGTACTTATCACCTTTGTTATGAAAAAGTGTCCAATATCGGTTCAATTAGATAGGAAATAATATAAATTCTGAAGGGTGGTGATCCCCCGAAAGCAAATATTGCAACACAAAAAGAGAAAATTGCAGACTCGGTTTTATTGAGTCTGTTCATGAGCAGTAATTGAAAGTGCAACACTGCTCACGTCCCCTAGCACCGGCTTAAGCGGTATTCAATTTTCAGAACAAGAAGTACTGAAATACATGATCTCGAAGGATCAGAAGGTATAACAACACTGAGAATGAAGTACGGGGCGACGTTTTACGGCCGCCACACAAGCACTTAACACCTGCTGTTGTGCAGATTATAAATTCTGAAGGGTGGTGATCCCCCGAAAGCAAATATTGCAACACAAAAAAGAGAAAATTGCAGACTCGGTATTATTGAGTCTGTTCATGAGCAGTAATTGAAAGTGCAACACTGCTCACGCCCCCTAGCACCGGCTTAAGCGGTACATGTATTCAATTTTCAGAACAAGAAGTACTGAAATACATGATCTCGAAAGTAACAAATGGTTTCAACATGAGTTTCCATCAAGTAATAACTTCAAGATAAAAAGGTGCGTGGAAAACCTCTCAATGTCCCGCATATTTCTGTGCACCCGTTTTATTAATTCGCATATGTTTCGCTCTTATAATCAGTTTGTTCAACGGATAAAATAGTTAAAATTATTTCCACGCTTTATGATCATATCAAACAGAGGTGTCCGAAAGAACAGAATGATCACAAATAACGAATTACTCACTATCACCCACTTTCAGAATATATATATATATATATGTTTCAGGTAATATGTGTGATCGGGGATTATTTTAAATCCCTATAAATCAGGGATTTCATGGAATTCCTGAACCAACCAGTTTAATCATTAAAATGCACTAGTGATTACTGTTTGATAGGAAGGAAACTGATGACATTCAATTACATCAACTAATATTGACTGCTTATTGTAGTCATTTCGTGCGAGTATGTCTTCGATGGGGAACAGGAAAGGAACAATTTTGTGGAACATATATGCGTATGTGGGCGAGCGCATTTCGTTTTCTTTTTGGTTGTTGTGTACTTTCGTGTGGTATCTCCTGTCTGACATACGTTCTCCTTGTTATCACACTGGATGTATACTGTTTATATTATGGTTTTCGCTACATGGACATAATTAACAACCTATTCTACGATAACTTCGATAAAATACAATGTTTAACATGGACCAGGTACAAGGTTTTCGGTTGGTGTTAATAATTTAAAATTGATGTAAAAAGATGTCACCAGAAATGTATCAAAATAATTTCTTCTTACTCACAATTAAAGAACGGCGACACATTTTCACTCGATAAGCTCGTGATGCTCAAACTGTAGTTTTATAATGGACACTTCTGTACATTTCTGATTTACTCGGATTAAGGCATTTTAAGGCAAAATAGACCTTGTATTTTATATGGAAATGAAACAAACATGTTTAAGGATTTTCCGAATTGTTTAGTCTGGGCACCTACTGGCAATGTCAAGCTCAGCATGGTCAAACATCTGCTGAACTTATTAGTCTTGCTATTAGACAATATGAAAATACATAATGCTATTTGACCAGAAACGAAGGATCATACCTTCATTGCATGTATCTCCCTGCCAACCTGCATTGCAGTTCTTCTCGCATTTGCCGGTTACATGGTGACAGCCTTCAGCACAATTAGAGCTACATCTGGTTGAACATTGCTTCCCATAGTAACCGTTGTTGCATTCTGTTTTTGAAGAAGAACAACCATGTGATTGACAATAAAATGTACCAAACAGTAATGCAGGTCTTTGAATATTACGTGTATGTAATAGAAATTTGCATCCACTCATTGTACTTTTAATTATTTTACTTATAATACACTGAATACATATAAATATCATGATATACAATATTCGTTGTTAACAGCCCTTATACGTATTGTATATTTGTATTGATATAAACCCGTTGAGTAGAGTGTTTTTCTGTGAAAACACTGCATACATACCAATCCAAGATACACGTGTATGTGCATGCCCATACTTCATTTGTGTTTCTGGTGTTGTCACGGACATTCGCGTGATATCTCCTGTGAGACTTCTATTCTATCATTTATATATTTTGTCAAAAGCATAATGGAATACATAACGCACATCTGAAGATATAATGGAACATGAACTGTGTTTTGACTGATAAAACGTGTATCAGATGCTATATATGTACATGAGATATATGCACAAACAGGAATTGATAACAATAGAAAGTACTACAACTATTCAAAACTAACAGTTACACCTTTCAAAAGATGTAAACTATGTCAAAGTCTGTAGATATGGATGAAATGAAAGTTCAGAAATCCATATTCATAGCAGAAATAATAAAAAGCTACAAAAATGCTGTAGAAATGCAAAACCTCTAATAAAAATGATTTTCTTAATACCTAACATATGTGTACCAAGGTATTATAAAACATATTTTTCATTTAATATTCGAGTTATATGGAAACGTCAATCTTGCTTTAAAGAGATACAGTAATACCCTAAATGACAGCTTACAACCTCGTACGTAACGCCTTATAATACCACCCGTTAGAAAGGTTTTTTGACTGACTGCATGCCTCATGCAGGTATTTTTGGTAAGTTGATGTACTAGGGCCCTTGTATGTTTTGGATGATAACTCCTGACATTATATTTCCTGAGTTGAATGGGGCGGTGCGCATTATAATACAAACTGATCGAAACAGCAAAGAATGAATGAGTTATTCATTTTGTGGTTGGTAATTTATTTTGTTTTGAATTGATATAGTACAGTTGATACTAAAATTCACAGAACAAACGGAACAAACATCTAGTCAATACGGTGTTAGTGTACAAACTGCATTAATTTTCCTTTCAGTGTAAGCCGATGACATTACAATTTATCAATTTTATATCTAAACTAACGTGAACAAGTTCTGGAAGTAGTTAATCATTCGAAAGCAAAAGCAGCAATGCGAACCAAACAAAATGCAAATCCGGTTTTATTGAGTCT
The DNA here is from genome assembly GCA_963576725.1 of Azorinus chamasolen. NCBI lineage: Eukaryota > Metazoa > Mollusca > Bivalvia > Cardiida > Solecurtidae > Azorinus > Azorinus chamasolen. The sequence goes on along the minus strand of OY755250.1, from coordinate 52,084,945 downwards.
GTTCATGAGCAGTTATTAAATATGCAACACTATTCACGCCCCTAGCACCGGTTTTATCGGTATTCAATTTTCAAAGCTATTAACATCGAAACTTAAGATTACGAAGGAACGAAAACTATAATAACAACACTGAGAAGGTCAGTATGCATATGTGTGAAAGTGGGCACGCATGTGCGTGTGTCTCTGTATGTTATATGATTTAAAAGTAACAGATAATAAAATATATGATGGACAATTCCATACTTTGATCAGCAAATGCACCAAAAAGTTAACATTTAGCGAAACAAACACATAAATCTCATTTCCAAATACAATCTGAACATAGGTTCGAGAGTTTTCCAAAATAGATATTGCTATTTAGATACAAGTAAATTATCATACCTTCGGTACAAGTTTGCCTCCGCCAGCCAGGCTTACAACCACCTGTACACTGACCGTTTACATGGTTACATGTTGTGCTGTAGCCACCAACACAATTGTCGCTGCACCTTTCTTTGCATCCGTTCCCATACGAGCCGTTTTGGCAAACTGTTTCATTAAGCAGAACAAAGTATTGCTAGAAATGGACGATTTGTTATCAAATTATGAGACAGGTATCCGATTTATATAGTGTTCCCTCCCTACAACGGTCCTCTCAATAACGATTTTTTTCCATCGTATTTTCTTTATGCCTCCATCAAACCCTATGCTGTGACCACTCTTTAGAATTTAAAAAGAGGTCACAACACAGGGTTTGATTGAGGCACAACGGTTTTTAGTTCTCGAAATACACCTTATCTTGGGATATGCAAACCAGCTAATTATGTTTGATTTTCCCTCCCTATAACAACTCCCTCTGAACAACACATACAATATTCGTATCCCGAAGGTAGTCGTTGTAGAGAGGAAGCACTGTAAATTAAAAGTACATGTATGAGTCATGCAGGAAATACCGCATATAAAATACATTTTTGAAAGGCTTATTGAAACAAAAAGAAAACGAATTGATACAAACGTTATATACAGATTTGCCGCTGTACATAAACGTGGATTCTGTAATTGGTCTTCGTCACTACTGAAATGATTGAAAGTACAAGTCCTAGCACCACTCGCACTCATTATTTCAACTTCTTCAAAGTTATGTGATTGATATACACATGTACCAAATTTCCGTATTTATACTTCATGGAGATAATTCGCAATCTACGGTTCCAGTTATGTAGAAAATGCAACAAAGATAAAAAGAATAGAAGAAATCAATGTTTTCCAGTGTTTGTTACCCCAATTATTATTATTTAACTTTGTTTACACTCACATACCGATTTCTATCATATTTTGTACTGGCAACGAGGAACGAGGAAAATGGCATTACGGCAGTCTCATATGATATGCATAATTTGTAAACGTATAGCTGAACATTATTAGAAATCCGTGTAAAAGTTTCATTTTATGTAACCCAACGTCTTCTGCTATATATTACTTTTTATTGATAGTCACTGAAATATAAAAGTTATTGAAGGTAAATAATTTCTAAGATAAAACCATAATTCTAGTTTTTTCCTACATCGATTTGTATTCCAGTAGAACCAAAAAAGGTCTTAAGAACATTTAACTTTCCTTAGAAATGAACAAAACCTTCTGGATTTCGAGACAAACCATTTGCTACAAAAATGGCAGTTCGAAAATAAAATTACTAATTATTCTTACAATGCATATACACAGGAGGGAGCTAATGATGTTAGTAAATTACTCGAGTGATGTATAGTGACACAGAAGATTGAGAACCTTAACCAAAGTTATAATGAAATACATTGGTTGATGAAACCATAGTTCACCCCACGGCTTCACAAACGTTCTAAATGGTTAATTTTACCCTGACTGTTCAACAATATTAAATGGTTTCGCTACATATATCTAAGTGTATGCAAACGTCAAAGAGTCAATGCCACTACACTGCTATATTGCTGTATAAATTCTGAAGGGAGGTGATCCCCCGAGAGCAAAAATTGCAACACAAAAAGAGAAAATTGCAGACTCGGTTTTATTGAGTCTGTTCATGAACAGTAATTGAAAGTGCATCACTGCTCACAACCCCTAGCACCGGCTTAAGCGGTATTCAAGAAGTACTTAAATTCATAATCTCGAGGGATCAGAAGGTATGACAACACTTAGAATGAATTACGGGGCGACGTTTTACGGCCTCCACACAAGCACTTAACACCTAGTGTTGTGAAGATTATAAATTCTGAAGGGAGGTAATCCCCCGAGAGCAAAAATTGCAACACAAAAAGAGAAAATTGCAGACTCGATTAGAAGCATCCGCGGATAGGGCATCGAAAACAAAACTACTGGTGGTCACTTTAGTTTTATGATATTTAACAATTTTTGGAGGCAGTAATTCTAACAACGAAGTGGATGTAAGAGAATAGTATCACTTAATGAATGTAAATTAGATAAGACCACAGTAAAGCGCATGAAAAAGTACAACACGTCTGGCTTACAGGTTTATACGCATGGGACTGTCGAACTTTAATTGAATAAAAAACAATGGCAGCTTATCAGTTCATTTGTATGAGCATACTGTTTATACGTGACATTTCACTATATGGTCATTCTACAGTAACTGTGTAAGAACATAACGTTCCCCTGCTGTATGTCCATAACGTTCTTTTTAATCGATATGTACTCATGGTTACAAAAGGTTACAGTTTGATAGTGATCACTGGTATTAACCTCTGATTCAGAGTCAAACACTGAATATTATTACACATCAGACATAGGTATGAGGAAATTGAACCGAAGAAAACACATTTTAACATGTCTTGGTTTATTGGTCTTAACACTTTGCGATTTCAAGTACATACTGGTTAAACGTCTGTTTCGAGTTTAAATGTTAGTTGTATAATGTGTATGATGTGTGTATGAGCGCTCTTCGTTTGGTGTGAACCGGTGTGCTTGGAGTTCCTGTATGTTCTATATCCTTGGCACTACGTGGACTTTCCCAAACTGATGTCGGTGTTGGACATACAGAGTAGTACAGAATAGTCAATAAAGGTCGTGTGCCATTACACATGCCATTTGTGCTTCTGGGGTTGCTTTGCACTGTCGTGTGAGTTTCAAATTTCCTGTCTGATTCTATTGTATTTTAGAAAATGTAAATGCTATTCAATACCTTTATTGCATTTATCTCCGCGCCATCCTGCATTGCAGCCTCCAACACAATTGCCATTTACATGGTTACAGCCACGTGCACAATTGTTACAACTGTTTGAGCATCGATTTCCATAGGTACCATTTTGGCATTCTGTTAAAATACGAAGACAACCAATATTATCAACCGTACATATAACAAAAATGTAACTAAGAAATAACAAATGTGTAGCTGTGCATTATCGCGCATTAGATCACAGTTATGAGCTGAGATGTGGAGTCATTAGATCACTAGGCCTTTAGTTATATGGAGACTGGTGCCGAAGTGATAAAAAACTCCGTCGGTGATGTATCACTTTATTACTCCGAATGTTAATCAGGTAGGTGCTACATTGTGCACGCCATCCTGATGCCGACACCATAATTTACATTTATTTTTTCCTTTGAATTTTACGACAGTGTAAGTTTCAGGATGCTGGATGATGTCACAATGACGAGACCCAGCTTCAGACCTTTTTAAATATTTCGGGAGTTCTGTGAGGTGACAATGTCATGAGCCAAACATAGCACAAGGCTTGAAACTATAAATGTGATGTGGCTGGGCCATTCTAGCCGATGGTGATAGTAAGGTGCTCTGCAGCTACTTTTCCTGAGACGAACACTATGAAAACATGAAACTATACACAAAAATCTATGTTATGGTGATCAACAATATCTCAGCTTTGGGGCCACCAATAAAACAATAAACTATAACTGTGAACAACTACTACAGCCCTAAGTAAGCGAAACGGCTGGTCAATGCCTCAACTTCAAAATGGTGCTTAGAACACAATCATCGAACTATGTCATGAAACTGTATGAATCAGAGCTATATAACCCTAGACTATGCCAGTTGAGACCCTAAGCATCAAACACTACTGAAACCTGTGATTTGAAGCTATCTCAACACTACTGTGACTTCGAACCTATGTTTTGAAGCGTGTAGGCAACCTACGCTTTGAACCCTATCTTGAGCAGTGTATGAAACCTGCTTCAAGAAAGCTTATAAACTCTGAAAGGGGGTGATCCCTCGAGAGCAAATTGCAACACAAAAAGAGAAAATTGCAGATTCGGTTTTATAAAAGCCTTCAATGAAACTTGTCAATATTTGGCTGATATTTTTAACTTAGATAACCCTTTCTTTGATGCTCTGATTCCTACAATTTATCCTAAAGAACTCAAATTGAATAAAGCTAACCCGTCCGACAATTATGCAGCGTTTCTTGATCTAGACCTTAAAATTGATAATGGAATGATTTCTTCTAAAATATATGACAAAAGAGATGATTTTGATTTTAATATTGAAAATTTTCCTCATCTTGACGGGGATGTTCCCCGTGCTCCATCTAACGGGGTTTATATATCTCAACTTATTCGTTTTGCTAGAGGTTATTCATCTATTGACGACTTTAACAGTCGAAATCTCATTTTAACTGAAAAACTGCTTAAGCAAGGATATAGATACCATAAACTAAGAAAAACTTTCTCTAAATTTTACTATCGAAATCTCCCGCTTATTGGAAAGTACCAATGTAATCTCATGGCGCTTCTGAGACACGGTATTTCACATCCTGAATTTTATTGTGATGTGATTTACAAACTTCGCAAAATGGTTGGACATACCCATTTTCTCACTTTTTTCATCAAATATGTTAAAAAATTCATTAAAAAGGGATATGATCCTGTAGTACTACAACATACTGCATGTTTGGTTGTGAACCATTTTACAGTTGGCAACCACGCTGGCCTCTTTGCATGTACGCCGACAAGAAAGGCGCCCTCTTAAATCCAGAAATGGAAGGAGAACGTCGGATATCTGTACTATTTCATTTTTGTCGTACCCTTTATTACTTTTCTACAGTTACTCTGTTTGCAGCTCAATCATTGAGTACACTAGCGATAGGTGGATACAGTATGTTCAATTAAATGTTTTTTTTGTTATACATGCACTTTACCACTGTATTTGCTGTCGCGGTTGTTGTAGATTAGTCGGAGAGGGGATACGTTTATTTACACTGTTTGTCTTTTAGGATGGGGATGGAATAAGGGTGAGGTTGGGCGCCCATAAACCGGTTTAAACCCCCGGTGACTTTTGTCACTGACCGTTCCAAGGCGGTACTTCCATCTTCCTCCTATTGTATGTTTGTTTTGTCTTTGTGCGTCTCTTGTTGTTTTTTCTACCCATGTATATTTGCTGTTTCCTTGTGTTGCTGTTCGGGCGAGTGTTTGTTCTGTATGTGGTATTTCCTGCATGACTCATTTTTGTACTTTTAGTACTCTATGAAGGCGATCTCTTAAATCCAGAAATGGAAGGAGAACGTCGGATATCTGTACTATTTCGTTTTTGTCGTACCCTTTATTAGTTTTCTACAGTTACTCTGTTTGCAGCTCAATCATTGAGTACTCTAGCGATAGGTGGATACAGTTTGTTCACTTAAATGCTTTCGTTATACATGCACTTTACCACTGCATATGCCTCGTGGTTGTTGTAGTTTAGTCGGAGAAGGGAAACGTTTATTTACATTGTTTGTCCCCGTGCTAGAAACACAGCCTAAAAAGACGGCCTTAAAAAGACGGCCTCATGAAAACGGTTCAACAATGTTCTAATCCCTAAGCACTGCTTCTAACTGAATATAACCTCAGGCTATAAGTCTGAGCAACGCTATCGTAATGCCTCAGCTAATCTGAAATAGCAGTATAATAGTATTAAAGGCTGGTTGGGCAGTCTAAACGTGCAAGTTTCATGCCCAAAGAGAGAACCCAGAGGACAGTACAGTAGCTCGTTCAAAAGAACGTTTAACTGCACAATTGCGTTGCCCAAGCAGACAATATATTCGCCAGGTATCAACTTTAATGAGTACAATACTCTATCAGACAAAATACAACAATATATCATATATACATATGTCTATAAAGCCGTCACTGAAGATAACAATGAATATGCAATGGCCGGATCACAAAATAACCAGCATTGATCGTTGAATATGTTTACCCCTGTCTCAGCATGTGTATAAAGTTTCTATTACTCTGAGTAATTTCAGCAAATTAGCATATTGATTTCTTCGACCAACCGCCTCACAAATTTGAATATATACATAGTACTATTTTTATAGGGTATAAAACAAACAAAAATGAAGTTTAAATGTGAAATAACATTCAAACACAACAAATTAGTCAATTTAAACAAACAGTCAAAAAGGGAGATACTCCTGTATATACAAGACTACAGACAACTCAAAACGCTTACAAAGCGATATACTACAGGTTTTCTTGACTGTAAGCTGGTGATTTTACGAAATATCTGTTTGAATTTCTTTTATTCATATAAACTAGTTTTGGATAATTAAACGTTACAGCTAAACTAATGTGATTAAAGCTAATCGGCCTAAGGCAGCAGCACGAAACACACAAATCACGCGCAATATGGGAAGACGTTCGAAATATTTCCTAAATATTTTGTGAAACCTAGACACTTAACACTCATTGGTTAATAGGTTGTCAAAGTCAATCTCAGATATTGGCAACATGAAAACAGGTATTGCTATTTAAACAAAAGTAAATTATCATACCTTCGGTACAAGTATTCCTCCGCCAGCCAGGCTTACAACCACCCGTACAATAACCGTTCACATGGTTACATATTGTGCTGTAGCCACCAACACAATTGTCGCTGCACAAGTCTTTGCATCCGTTCCCATACGAGCCGTTTTGGCAAACTGTTTCATTAAGCAGAATAAAGGTTTACATAAATTTGGTGTCTTCAAATTATGATAGATATGTATTTATATGAAGTATAAAATTATTTACATTTTGTATTATTGAAACTAAAACAAATGAATTTAAACAAACGTTATAGATATAGATTTGCGGTTGCACATACATTATTATTATTATATCACATAATATATATAGCGCTCTTTTCACACTGGATATGTGCGTTCAAAATGCTGATTTTGTTACGGAAGTCTTCGTCACTGTTTGGCATAGCTCCATTCCCACTCTTCATTTCATTTATATTGATATATAGACGTGACATTTGACAGAAATGGTCAATGAAATAAACCTACAGCTGAAATAGTTTTCCTTTAAAACCAAGAAATAATTCGGAAAACTACGGTTCTAGTTATGAAGCATAGACAGCAGAGATGAATGGATGAATAGGAGATCTCGATGGAGTCCTTTACCCTCATTGTTATTTTTACCCTCACATACTGCATAATCGCGTTGCCCAAGCCGGCAATATATTCGCCAGGTATAAACCTTAATGTGTGCAATACTCAATCAGTAAAAACCCAACGATATAGCTATATACATATTTATATAAAGCCGTCACTGAAGATTACAATGAATATGCAATGGCCGGATCACAAAATAACCAGCTTGGTCGTTGAATATGTTTACCCCTGTCTCAGCATGTGTATAAAGTTTCTATTACTCTGAGTAATTTCAGCAAATTAGCATATTATTTTTATCGATTTGACCAACCGCCTCACACATTTGAATATATACATAGTATTATGTTTTTTGGGTATAAAACAAACAAAAATGAAGTTTAAAAGTGAAATAACATTGATACACAACAAATTAATCAATTTAACCAACAGTCAAAAAGGGAGATAATCCTGTATATACCAGACTACAGATAACTCAAAACGCTTACGAAGCGATATACTACAGGTTTTCTTGACAGTAAGCTGGTGATTTTACGAACTATCTGTTTGAATTTCTTTTGTTACATAAAAACTAGTTTTGGATAATTAAACGATACAGCTAAACTAATGTAATTAAAGCTAGTCGGCCTGTCAGTGTGTGAAAGTTTGCATGCCCACCTGTGTGTTTGTGATAAAGTGTACTTGCTATACGATTTAAACTTAACAAATAATGAAATAGGTAATAGGCATTTCCGTAATTTAAAAGGCAATGGACTAATACACCGATATGGCAACAGGCAGCAGCACGAAACACACCAATCACGCGCACAAATACAATGTGGGCAGAGGTTCGAGATATTTCCTAAATATTTTGTGAAACCTAGACACTTAACACTCATTTGTAAATAGGTGACAAAGGCATTTGTCAAAGTTAATCTCAGATATTGGCAAAATGAAAGCAGATAATGCTATTTCAACAACAGTAAATTATCATACCTCTGGTACAAGTATACCCCTGCCAGCCAGGTTTACAACCACCCATACAATAACCGTTTACATGGTTACATGTTGTGTTGTAGCCACCAACACAATTGTTGCTGCACCTTCCTTTGCATCCGTCCCCATACAAGCCGTTTCGGCAAACTGTTTCATTAAGCAGAACATTTTTTACATAAATTTGCTGTCTTCAAATTATAAGATGAGTTATTTATTTAAATGAAGTATACATTTATTTACATGTATTATTATCTAAAACAAATGGATTTAAACAAACGTTATAGATATGGAGTTGCGGTTGCACATACATGCTGATATTGTTAGAGCAGTCTTCGTCACTGTTTGGCATAGCTCCATTCACACTTTTCATTTCATTTATATTGATATATAGATACACGCCTTAAATGTCCGTGATATTTGACAAAAATGGTCAATGAAATAAACCTAGAGCTGAAATAGGTTTCCTTTAAAATCGAGAAATAATTCGGAAAACTACGGTTCTAGTTATGTAGCGTAGACAGCAGAGATGAATGGACTGAAATGTCATAGGGGATGTGTTTGTTTATTTCACGCAGACTATCCCCTCTGTCTCGAAGTAAAAAGAAGGCAGGTTGGTGCTGTTGATCCCATGCGCTGCTTCGCAGCGAATGCGATTAGCCGATATCATCTTCCTGAAATCACCCCTTATCACCTCATTTCATTCATCGGCGCTATATGACCTATTCAGTGTCGCAGTGCCGTAAAACCCAACTCACTCACTTACTCACTCGGAAACCTATACCAATTTAGAACTGACTTAGATTGCGGAAGTGATTGGATATATACTTATGCTTGAGCCTCAATATCCTTTTTGTAACAGTTGTGAAGATAGCAAACATTCTCGAATACATCATTGACTTATTTGTAAACAAACTGTTAATGATGGTTCAGACTGATCATGACGATCAGAAAATATGAAATAAAAATTATACTATCGAACAGAAACGGATTATGATATATATACGGTGTATGTACGAAAGTGAAATAACATTGATACACAACAAATTAATCAATTTAACCAACAGTCAAAAAGGTAGATAACCCTGTATATACAAGACTACAGATAACTCGAAACGCTTACGAAGCGATATACTACAGGTTTTCTTGACAGTAAGCTGGTGATCTTTCGAACTATCTGTTTGAATTTCTTTTGTTACATAAAAACTAGTTTTGGATAATTAAACGTTACAGCTAAACTAATGTGATTAAAGCTAGTCGGCCTTTCAGTGTGTGAAAGTTTGCATGCCCACCTGTGTGTTTGTGATAAAGTGTACTTGCTGTACGATTAAACTTAACAAATAATGAAATAGGTAATAGGCATTTCCGTAATTTAAAAGGCAATGGACTAATACACCGATATGGCAACAGGCAGCAGCACGAAACACACCAATCACGCGCACAAATACAATGTGGGCAGAGGTTCGAGACATTTCCTAAATATTTTGTGAAACCTAGACACTTAACACTCATTTGTAAATAGGTGACAAAGGCATTCATCAAAGTTAATCTCAGATATTGGCAACATGAAAGCAGATAATGCTTTTTCAACAACAGTAAATTATCATACCTCTGGTACAAGTATACCCCTGCCAGCCAGGTTTACAACCACCCGTACAATAACCGTTTACATGGTTACATGTTGTGTTGTAGCCACCAACACAATTGTTGCTGCACCTTCCTTTGCATCCGTCCCCATACAAGCCGTTTCGGCAAACTGTTTCATTAAGCAGAAAAAAGTTTACATAAATTTGCTGTCTTCAAATTATAAGATGAGTTATTTATTTAAATGAAGTATACATTTATTTACATGTATTATTGAAACTAAAACAAATGGATTTAAACAAACGTTATAGATATAGAGTTGCGGTTGCACATACATGCTGATATTGTTAGGGCAGTCTTCGTCACTGTTTGGCATAGCTCCATTCACACTTTTCATTTCATTTATATTGATATATAGATACACGCCTTAAATGTCCGTGATATTTGACAAAAATGGTCAATGAAATAAACCTACAGCTGAAATAGGTTTCCTTTAAAATCGGGAAATAATTCGGAAAACTACGGTTCTAGTTATGTAGCGTAGACAGCAGAGATGAATGGGCTGAACTGTCATAGGGGATGTGTTTGTTTATTTGACGCAGACTATCCCCTCTGTCTCGAAGTGAAAAGAAAGCAGGTTGGTGCTTTTGATCCCATGCGCTGCTTCGCAGCGAATGCGATTAGCCGATATCATCTTCCTGAAATCACCCCTTATCATCTCATTTCATTCATCGGCGCTATATGACCTGTTCAGTGTCGCCGTGCCGTAAAACCCAACTCACTCACTTACTCACTCGGAAACCTATACCAATTTAGAACTGACTTAGATTGCGGAAGTGATTGGATATATACTTATGCTTGAGCCTCAATATCCTTTTTGTAACAGTTGTGAAGATAGCAAACATTCTCGTATACATCATTGACTTATTTGTAAACAAACTGTTAATGATGGTTCAGACTGATCATGACGATCAGAAAATATGAAATAAAAATTATACTATCGAACAGAAACGGATTATGATATATATACGGTGTATGTACGAAAGTGAAATAACATTGACACACAACAAATTAATGCAACGGTTGCACATACATGCTGATATTGTTAGGGCAGTCTTCGTCACTGTTTGGCATAGCTCCATTCACACTCTTCATTTCATTTATATTGATCTATAGATACACGCCTTAAATATCCGTGGTATTTGACAGAAATGGTCAATGAAATAAACCTACAGCTGAAATAGGTTTTCCTTTAAAACCGAGACATAATTCGGAAAACTACGGTTCTAGTTATGTAGCGTAGACAGCAGAGATGAATAGATGAATAGGAGAAATCGATAGTGTCCTTTACCTTCATTATTATTTTACCCTCACATACTGATTGCTATCACTTTTAATATCTTTTAATATTGAAGGCGAGGAACGAGCTAATGGGTGCTGAGGATCACATCATTTGATATAGGCAAATGGTAGTATTGATATTGTCATACCCTCATATAACACACGGAGAGGTTGGCCTGAATGTTTTCAATGTTAAACAGATCTATCAGGACCTATGATGTACAGTACAAACAGACCGGGACTAGTTGTGTACGGTATACTGTTTAAGAATTTAACATATGCATGGTAGGCAGATTCTTATCAAATAAATTGCACTGATTGATGGGACATACGAAAACGTTACATACATTGAACTAATAGATATTCAGAAACGTTACAGACACTAATCAAAAAGATATACAGGAACGTTAAAAACAGTGATCAACTGGGTATGCACACACATTATTATTATTATACCACATTTATATAGCGCTCTTTTCACACTGGATATATGCGTTCAAAAGCGCTTCACATGGATGAAATCACTAACCGGAACGAACCTCATGATTATCTATCCAGACAATGAAGGATATACATGTACAATAGATATACAATATATGGGATATCACTAGCCGGAAGGAACTACATGATTGGCTATCCGGTCAATGAAATATATGCACAAGATATACAATAGATATGAAATCAATAACCGCAAGCAACCGCTTAAACTGCATTAACAAACTTGCGTCTTGTATGTGGCTTTACCCGTTTGACTTTCCTACTTTTTCATTGATACTGACTGAAAGCCATGCTCATTAATATCACAAATTAGAGTAATCTGTATTAACAAACTTGATACAGACAGGATGACTGAATGCCATGCTCATCAATATCATAATTAGAATAAATGGGCTGAATGAAAATCATCACATTTATATGAATATTGAGTCAACTTATTATGATTGCTGAAAGCCATTCTTATCCTGAACTCAGTTGCCACAGTACATGTATATTGGGTCAACTGTTAGCTTAATAGGTTGGTTGAAAGCCATTCCTATCCTGAACTTAGTTGCCACTGTACATGACTATCGGATCACATGATGGCTTAATAGGATGGCTGAAAGCCATTTCTATTCTGATCTTAACTATCCTAGTAACAAATGTTGACAATATGCGTTTTCAGACACAGTTTGAAACATGCCAGTGACAGTGGGTCTCTAATGCCTGACGGTAGAGCATTCCAAAGTGTTGGAGCTGCATGCATGAAACTTCTCTCTATTTTTCCCTACAACATTTTGGCACAACCAAAGACAATGATGATCTACTTGCTGACCTTAACTCTCTGCGTGGCCTGTACACGTCTAGCATGTCGACAATGCACTTTGGAGATTCATTGTGCATGGCTTTATACGTAAGTGTCAGAAAATTTAATTCAATCCGATGATAAACCGGATGCCAGTGAAGTTTCTTCACAACCGGCGTGATATGATCATATCGATGAGTTCTGGTTATGATGCAGGCTGCTGTGTTTTGCACTCTTTGAAATTTCCACAGTGAGTTGTTTGGAATCCTACGCAGAAGTGAATTGCAGTAGTCTATGTTTGATGTTACAAGAGAGTTCACAAAAGTCTTGGTAGCATTAGGTGAAAGGTACCTTCTAATATGGCCTATTTGCCGGAGCTGTGCATAACTAGACCTACACAAGGAATTGACATGTGATGTCATATCCATTTGCAAATCGAGCCGTGCACCGATTCTTTATACACAAAGATGGTCTTCTTGTTTAGGTTACTACTTGAACATGTACTTCTCTGTTTTTGTATGAAACAGGATGATCTCAATTGTTATAGTATTGAGCTTCAGCTTGTTCTGGTGCATCCAAGAGACTTTTTCTTTGAGACAGTCCTCAACTCGCGATAAAGCTTCTTGTTGACAGGAAATGCCCATTGGGTTTAAAGGACAGGAATAACTCTGAGTCATCGGCATAGAAATGTGGTTAAGTCCATGGTTTCTGCAGATTGAGCTGACAGGTTTTGTGTACATGATGTAGTGCTTTGGTCCTAAGACCGATCTCTGTGTCACGTTCTATTTCATGTTAACTGGGGTGGACAATTCTCCATCTACTAAGACTATTTGATAGCCGTCATTCAGGTAGGAGGTTATCCACTCAAGGGGTTTTCCAATGATTCTGAACTCTTTTTGCAGGCGTTTTAGCAGAATTTCATGATCGATAGTGTCAAATGCAGCCGATAAGTCAAGCATGATCAGAACTGTAATTTAGTTTCTATCCAGGGATTGAAGGATGTCGTTTTGAACTTTCAGGAGAGCAGTCTCTGTTGAATGATGTATTCGGTATGCCGAATGATGATGCTCATGTAGTTCGTTTGTGGTCAAGATGGACTCAATGCGTTTGTCTACCACGTTTTCTAACACTTTGGAGACAAATGGCAAATTGGATACATGCCTATAATTCCTAAGTTAATTTGAGTCGGGATCCGGTTTCTTCAAACGAGGTCGGATGCGTGACACCTTTTGGAACGTAGGCAGTGTCTAAGGTGGAGTTACAGTTTTTGTCAGAATCGGTACAATTCGTCAAGTCACGACTTTAATAGCCATGTAGGTATTTGATCAAGTTCACAGGACTTGCAAGGGAATGCATTAATTATTTGTTGTAATTGTTCTTTAGCTGTAACAAAACCATTTAAAGCGTTCGTTGCATACTTCATTTCCGTGTTAATTGGGGCACTAGATACGGTGCCTGTTGCAATATCTGCCCGTATTTTTCCCATTTTGTCAACAAAAACGTCACCGAAGTCTTGTGCCAGTTGTTTTGAGTACGAAGTCTTAGGCAATGTGATGTCACTAGTTGTACCTAGCAGGTGCTTAGTGACTTTAAAAAGACTCTTTGAGTCAATCTGGCTAGATTCAACTTTCTCTGAGTAGAAATCAACCTTTGACTTTGTCAACAGCTTGATTACTTTGACCCCCCTGCACCCTGTACAGCTTATTATGAACAATGATCAGCTGGATATACACGAACGTAACGTACACTGGTACGTTGGATATACATACACGTTATAGATACTGATTAATAAGATATACACGATCGTTCCAGACATTGATCATTTAGATACACACGAGAAATACTGGTAAAATTGATATAAATACATACTACAGACACTGATCAATGGGATATTCCCACACTTTGTATTCTCTGATCAATTGGATGTACATAAACGTATCAGAACCTGATCGATTGTACAGACACAACCGTTATAGACTCTAGTCGATTGGATATACACAAAGGTCATCGACTATGATCATTTGATAAACATGATCGTTACGGACACTGATATATTGGATATACAAATACATTAATAGTATATTCTCTGATCAAGTAGACATACACAAGCATTACAGACACCAATCTGCTGTCTTCAAAAGTTCATTATGACTAAGGTATCCATTAAAATAAAGTTCAAGCAAGCACAACACACATGATGCAGGTAATTGACAATTCACCATTATGATGCTTAATTTCATATGCTAAGTGGTGTTAAATTATAACCAATCTCAATTTATTGACACGCCAAACAGTCTGTCTTCCAAATTGTATTGTTATTTACTGCAGATGGAAATGTCGTTTAGGATAACTGATTTGTGGCATATATAACATACAAGCGAACATATCAGTTCGTGACAAATATTCTCATCAGCTGTGAATTAAGATTTTGAATGGCTTATTGTACTTCTTGTTCTGAAAATTGAATACCGCTTAAGCCGGAGCTAGGGGGCGTGAGCAGTGTTGCACATTCAATTACTGCTCATGAACAGACTCAATAAAACCGAGTCTGCAATTTTCTCTTTTTGTGTTGCAATTCTTTCTTTCGGGGGATCACCACCCTTCAGAATTTATTACTGATTGTCAGAGTGGAATAGCTGAATGACGTCGAGTTAGTTATTTAGATTTATTTACTTTACTTAATTTATAAATAGCAAAGCAGTTACATAATTAAGATAAACATGATTTAGGCTACTTCAGTTATTAACACTTAGCACAATGTGATTGGTTGATATTTTTTCAAACTTGAGACTCGAAAACTTTCCTAAACTTTAATTTATAACACAGAAATCATGACAATATTATTCCGTTATTCCACGGGGTTTAGCCTGGGAAGGTATTTGCAAATTCAAACTCAGAATCTGTTTTTCTACAAGACATATTGAAAGTCATTAAGTACTGTTGTTTGAATAGAAGCAAAGAATAATACCTTGGGCACAAGTATCTCCCCGCCAGCCCTGCTTGCAACCACCAACACAATGGCCATTTACATGGTTACATTTGTAATTGCGACACGTAGCGTTACACCTGTCTGTGCACCCATTACCAAAGTAATAGACAGAGCATTCTGTTTATGAAACAAAATCAATTTTGTTATTTGTAGTTTAATCATAGCCTTTTCCCTTAATCTATTGCATGTTATGTATCTTAAGCATGTAATAGCGATATTTCCAAAACTGGCAACGTTACTAAATTTATATGAAACATAGAAATGATGGAAGACTAAAGTCTTTACGTAATTAATATGCATATGACAACGATTGGCATTACGCTTGGTTGATTTAATGATGTCAGTTAATTACTGTGTCAGAATCAGTAGAACAATCTACATTATTTCATAAACACAACGGCTCTTACAGTCTTGATCCACTCCGTTTGCAAACAATGTGTCTAAATCAGATAAAGATTTAACGGAAACAAAGTGATTAGACACAGATCTGTCGTTGCTTTTAAATGTTCAGTATAAACGTTGGGTCATACCGGGTCTGTGTTATAACGAAGTCAAAACAGGCACATGCTTTGATTAGTTGTTCCAACAGCTAATGCTGTAGCAAAAGTGAATACGTTATAAGGACTGATAATTACTGTAAAACAGTGAATTGGAATACAAATGAATAGTTACTATCACCAACGGTTTACTTGTTCGAAATATTAGTTACCAACAAATAGTGGTATATCTTTTGGCGCTAAGCGACCATTATAGTATCGCAGGGTCCTAAATGATGATGCTGAACAGGCAATTCACAATCTTAAATTCACGTACGAGCGCATTTCATTCGTGCTTCTGGTGTTGCTGTGCGCTGTCGTATTTGAATAGACAGTTAACAAACGGTAGTGGTGTTCTTTTTCAAATAGCTAAATACAAAACAGTCGTAGTTTACTTATTAGTATAACCAAATACCAAACAGTCGTACTTACTCGAATAACTTGTTACGAAACAAATAGCCGTTGCTTATACATTAAAATAACTAATACAAAAAGACGTGACTCACTTTTTGGAATAGCTATTACCAAACAGTGGTAGTTTACTTACTATAATAGCTAATTACAAAGAGATATAAGGTTTTCGTAATTTTCGAATAGCTAGTAGTTAAACAGCCATGTTAATTACAAAACACATCAGCCATATATGAGTTTCTTCATTCTCAGTGCTGTTATATTTTCCTGGTCCTTCGGTATAACAAGTTTGGTGTAATTAGCTTTTGAAAACTGAATACTGCTTAAGCCGGTGCTAGGGGACGTGAGTATTGTTTCTCTTTTCGGATCTTTCGAAGGACCTCCCACTTTTAGACTATATTAGTTGTCCGCATTTTCACAATTTATCTAAATGAAATAGACAACAAAGCTAAGATAAAAGTGTTTTTTCAGATACTTAAATAATAAGTTCTCTCTCAAACACGGTTTTATGACCACACAGCTGTAGATAAAGGTGCGGATTCAAATACTACAATCGTCAATTCTCTGCAGTGACTACAGAGCTACAATAGCTCTTTCTACCCTAAAACACCACCAGAAATACATGTTTTGACGATAGTGTCATAGATAACAGTGCGTGTCCAGATACTAAAAGCGCCAGTTTGTCACCAATCAGATGTTGAGACCACACTTTCGAACCGTCTAAAAGAGTCGATTTAAAGCGCGAACACACCAAGGCGTTTTGGAGGAGAAAAAATGAGATGTTCTTGAAACAGATATTTTAACTCCCCATCTTATCTATTCTTCGGAAACGTTTCCCCAGAGACCTTCCTCTATTGCAGGTTTTTTTGTCGGGGATGTGTTTGTTTATTTCACGCAGACTATCCACTCTGTCACGAAGTAAAAAGAAGGCAGGTTGATGCTTTTGATCCCATGCGTTGCTTCGCAGCGAATGCGATTAGCCGAAATCATTTTCCTGAAATCACCCCTTATCATCTCATTTCATTCATCGGCGCTATATGACATATTCAGTGTCGCAGTGCCGTGGAACCCAACCTACTCACTAATAATTGACTTAGATCGCGGAATTGATTTGATATATACTTATGCTTGAGCCTCAATATCCTTTTTGTAACAGTTGTGAAGATAGCAAACAATCTCGAATACATCATTGACTTATTTGTAAACAAATTGTTAATGATGGTTCAGACTGATCACGACGATCAGAAAACTGAAAGAAAATTATACTATCGAACAGAAACGGAGCATAATATATACGGTTTATGTATGAAATTATTGACATTATTATTAATAAGACTGACAATGCGATATGAAAGACGTACTGTTAAAGCGACGTAAATTCCAATAAAATCTAATCATAAATATATAACGATAAGGGAAACTAAATGGAAATAAACGGTTTATAATACCTTTGGTGCACATATCTCCTCGCCAGCCGGCAGTGCAATTATTCTCACAATGACCGTCTATATGGTTGCATTTGCTAGGACCACCTGCACAATGGTCGCTACATTTATTTTCGCATCCCCATCCGTAGTAACCGTGTACGCATTCTGTGTATTTAAGAATTGTAGATACCGTAAATTAATAAAATAATTATGTTTGTATCTCAGATAATTGACTAGTATCTCAGTATATAAGTTTGCAATATGTTGATTTGTATGTTTTTAAAAGATGTACTTGACACTTAGATTAATCGGATGTTTGCAAATAATGTGAAACACACCACGATAAGGATCTGGATATGGTGCGCACCACACTACAACTGAATACTTATATTGTTTTGTTTTTAAAACCCTTACATATACTGATTACATATCGATTATCTATATTGACGCAAGTGTTGACAGCGGCATGCTGATTCAGTTTCCGTTTCATCGTCATTTATGTTAATAAGGCTTGGATAAGGCCGTTATATTGCAACGAACTGCATGTTTGGTTATTGACCCTTTTACCTGCGGTAGCTACGCGTCCCTCTTCGCTTGCGCAATGACAGACCGAGAGTAGTACTCAATGATGGTATACTCTTAAACTCAGAACCGGGATAAGCTTACCAGACTCGTGCATTACTTTTCCCCTGTCGTGCCCTTAACGGCTCCCCTGCAGGTTTTCTGACTTCAGCAAAGTCATTGAGTACATATTTGATGGAATTTCAAGTTTTCAAGTTTAAATGCTATGTTTTACATATTGTCATGTATTTATCGTCTTCTATGTTGTGGGTAAGCCCGGCTCATTTGTAAACTAAGGTGACTTTGAGATAGGTGTGAGGTTAGGACGTCCGTAAACTGGTTTAAACCCCCAGTGGTGATTTTGCTACTGACCGTGCCAAGGCGGTAATCTCTTTGTCACCCTTACTTTTGTTTGCCTTGTGTCTTTGTACTTGTTCATGTTTGGAATGTTTATCTCTAGTTCTTGTGTGTGTTAATATTTTCTGTGTTCATCTCGTGTATGTGCGTGTGTTTGGGTGTGTCATTGTGTGTGTATGTGTGTGTGTGTGTGTGTGTGTGTGTGTGTGTGTGTGTGTGTGTGTGTGTGTGATGCTATATATCGATGTTTTGTTGGTGGTTGCGTCTTGTATGTGGCTTTGCCTGCTTGACTTTACTACGTTTTCATTTTAAAGTAAACATCTCTATACAACAGATCACTAACGAACGAAGCACGCATATTAGCAATGGAAAAGTAGTAAAGTCAAGCAGGCAAAGCCACATGCAAGACGCAACCACCAAGTTTTACAACTTCCTTACTCATATAAAAACATATACATGCATTGACACAATATCAACTGAATATGTTTTCCCAAATCATGTGT
Organism: Azorinus chamasolen; assembly: GCA_963576725.1. Taxonomy (NCBI): domain Eukaryota; kingdom Metazoa; phylum Mollusca; class Bivalvia; order Cardiida; family Solecurtidae; genus Azorinus; species Azorinus chamasolen. The sequence continues at coordinate 52,065,642 of OY755250.1, read as the reverse complement.
GGCGTATAAAAATATACATTAGAACCTCTCTATATCACCCCTTTAAGGGATGATATATATTTCCTGATTTCAACCAGGAGTAGCTTAATTCAGGACAAACATTACAGGAACGTTTTGCACTACAGTCGTCCTGCATAAAGCTACCACATGTTTTAATGATTTACCTAAAGTATATTCGTGAAATAATATCAAGTAGATTACTTTTTAAAGTAGCAAATGGACACACCATTATTTTGCAAATTCAGAAACAGTAAAACCAGATCTGTATTATTCCGTAAGCAAATAGAACAGACCCTGATTAGATGACTCGTATCAGCAATCACCATGTATTCTGGTAACTGTTTAATATTTCATTTACAAATAAGATGCAAATATAGTCTGAAAATCGGAGATCCTTCGAAAGCAAAAGTAGCGAAGAGGGAAAATTGCAGACTGGGTTTTATTGAGTCTGTTCATGAGTAGTAATTAAAGTGCAACACTTGTCATGCCCCTTAGCACCGGTTTAAGCAGCATTCAATTTCCAAAACTAAGAACATCAAAGCTAATGACCCCGAAGGACCAGATAATATAACAACATTGAGAATGAAGTACGGGGCGAATGTTTACTGCTGCCACACAAATACTTATTACCTGCTGCTATAATTTATAGTCTAAAAGTTGATGATCCTTCGAAATCAAAAGTAGCAATGCGAAAACAGAAAAATGCAGACTTGGTTTATCGTGTTTTCTGTGTTCATTTCGTGTGTGTGTGTGCGTTTGGGTGTGTGGTTGTGTGTGTGTGTGTGTGTGTGTGTGTCATGCTGTCTATCGGAGTTTTGGTGGTGGTTGCGTCTTGCATGTGGCTTTGCCTGCTTGACTTTACTACTTTTCCATTTACTCTTTTCCTGTCTCAAGTCCATAGACGAAGAGGCTGATAAAATCTATATGCGTACAGATCCATTAATTAATACTGCCTCACTTATACAAAGTTACACACAGCATGTTCTTCGTCCTCGTATTGATAATGAATCTGAACATAAAATACAATTTCTGAAACTTTAATTCCTAAATAAAGGTATCAATTTTATTGATATTCAAAGTATATTTCGTGATAAGAATGTAATCGATACTATTCCCAAATATTTCATCAACTCTGAATCACCTATCATCTGTTATAAATATAATAAACCTATCAGGAATGTTATTTTTAACTACAATAAAGTTGTCTCTGACTTAAATATTGATGTTAATACCCCTATTTCTTGAGATTGTAGCATTTCTATAAACTAGTTGGTCATATCATTACTGGTAATTTTGATATCATTAAGGATAAACGTCTCAGGAGCCTCATAACTAAAGGACCTAAATATAGATTACCTTTCCGTATTGATTTTGACGCTTGTCGAACTCATATCGTGGAAGCTATTCAAGAATTCTGCATCAAATGGTGTCGACGAGAACATGCTGATGTTAATGCCCTTCCGGATTGGATGAAATGTATTTTTGATATTATTAATACGCGTATTACTTTTCACAAATCAAATTACCATATTTTACCACCTCGACCTAGAGTTACATCTCGGTATTTGAAGAAAAACATTTCTAATTTTCATTCATATTATGTTATTGTTCCTGCTGACAAGGCATCAAATAATGTAATCATTATTTGAAGATTGTATTATGTTGATGTTTTAAAGAAGGAGCTAACTGATTCAAACACTTATATAACAGTTAAAAAAACTGAAAAAGATATAGTCTCGGAACATATAAAAATGTGCAATAATTTTAATTACTACGTTTTCATTTTGAAGTAAACATCTCTATACAACAGATCACTAACGAACGAAGCACACATATTAGCAAGTAATTAAATTGAAACAACAATTTAATCATCAGTCGGCATCATCTTTTCACATACCTTCTCTTTCTATTAATACATGTTTTTTCAATTGACCAAGAGTTGTACTTTCACCTTTAAAATTTGTTATCCAAAATGTTTCTTCTATTCGTAAACGGTCCTTATACAAGCGACACAGAGTGTATCCAATTATCCAAAAGTGCTTTGCTAAGAGGTGCATATTTTGTAGTAACATTATTTGTAATTTCACTATAAAATCAACAGTTAATGGTAGAACATTTAATGTCAAGATAAACTCAGATGTTGATTGTACTACTACTAACGTTATTTATGTTTTAACTTCAAACGCGCCTAGTTGCGGTATACAGTATGTAGGACAAACAGGGCGTGCTTTGAAGACTCGATTTGGTGAGCATGCATTTCAGTGTCGAAGTCGTAAACTAAAAAGTGTTTTGATACCAACACTTTCGGAAACCTGGCCATTCTTTTAAAGAAGTTTCAGTACAAACTGGTGAGCATATAACATACGATAAGGATGCTACTAGCTTTAAATCGAAAGCTAGATTTATATTTGAATTAAATTGGATCAAAAAATTGCAAACACCTTTTCTTTCAGAATTAAATGATACTATTTACCAGACTGGAAATATTTCAAAAGAACCTGATATAGATATTTTTTCAATTTTGTCTAAAAGAAAACGCTAATCTCGATCACATGGCATACGCAAAAATGGTAATATTAAACGTAAATCTCGTTTGAAAATGACTATTCTTAATTTACATACTTGACGTCAAACTTCTGGTAAACATGCCATGCTTTCTAGACTTTCCTCCTTATCTATATCTTCATTAAAAGAAATTGACGAGCAAGCCAATAAAATTATTTTTAGATCAGATCCTCTCATACGAACGGCTAGTTTGATACAAAGCTTTACTCTACGTGTTCGCAGGCCTCACATTGACAAATTATCTGAACACCAAAGATTCGTCTAAGAAAATTCCTTTTATTAATAAAGGTATCGATTTTATTGAGCTCTAAATTATTTTTAGAGACAAAAATGTAATTGACACTATTCCTAAATACTTTAACAATACAGAACCACCTATCATCTGCTACAAATGTAACAAACCCATCAGAATACAATTTTCAACTATAATAAAATTGTGACCGACCTTAACCCTTTACCTTATACGCGCGAGAAATCACGAGTTTGCTTATCACCTGATAGACGCGAGATAAAGCGACTTTGCCTATTCCCTGATAGAAGCGGGTATCCGCGGGTCTATCCATTACCGTGTATAAGCGAGTTAGAGCGAGTCCAATATTTACCTGCTAATATCTCAATTTTCTAAATTTCTGTATCTGGATGTCTACACATTTAAAGTGTGTTGATATATCTTCTGAAATCCCAAATCTAATAATAGTGTTACTACAGAAAATATTGCAAACAACGAGGCTGAAGTCGAGTGGTATATTCTTTTTATATGGTCGGTGATCATCGTAAGACAAGGGTATAATACTATTCGTCATTATTCGGAAAGTACGAACTTTGCCGATAAATGATCACACGAAAATGTTCCACTGTCGCCAATGTCAATTTCTAAATATAAATATGTTAAATATAATTGACCAATGACTATTCGGAACTCCATAAATCACGCGCGACTTGCACTGGGGCTAAAATAACAGATGGGGAACCCGTTGTCAACCTCAAAACACACCGGCGGAAATTGGGCAATAAAACTTTCGTAAGTATAATCCGATTAGAGGGTAGATAGCAATATCAATCAAATAATTTAGCTAATCAACCAATTTGACTATTCAAACGAATCATGTCCGGGAATCCATTCATAAATGTCAAACAGTTAGGATCTCGTGTGGACGCCGATATTTTTTTCATCGAGATCCAAACTGTCTGAATTGATATAAAGCGAATAATTCGTTCATAAGCGCCATTCAGTTTAAATCTGGATGAAATGACAAGCTACGTGACGTCTCATCTACATCAAAATTAATTTAATAAATATACCATAATGAAAAAAAACTGAATTTGTGTAGACTCAGATCAGGAACTTTTCTAAATCTCGAGTAATGCATAATAAATGCAAATGAGACAGATATCAGGAAAAGTGGGTTGGAAGTATTATAAACAGTGTAGTTCCAGATCAGCAGCCGCTTTTCCCATGCGGCATCTGATCAGGATCTACACTGTTTGCTGGCCCACATGAATAAATAATGCATATATTCTGGTGATTTTCAAACAGTGTGAAGCAGATGCTGCGTGTGAGATGCAGCTGATCTGAGTCTACACTGTTTGAAATGCAACACATTCTCCATTTTCCTTGTGCCCGACTCAAATGCATTATAAAAACGGAAAATGTTTCAAAGAACAATAAATAGCATAATTTATATGTGTCGGAATTTCATGATTTCATTTAGTTCAGTGAACATGCAGATGAAATTTGTCTTCCGATTATTTTTTTTTCAGGTGGCGGCATTCGTTTTGGAGCCAGGCCCTAACCTGGACGGGTTCAATACTTTAGATCCAGACCAGGCACCGGAAAACTCAACATCTAATCTGGATCTATAATTGGATTCAGATCAGACACACAGTTACCCAGAATTTTGGACCCAGGTCCGGTGCCGAGTTACTCAGTATCTGATCTAAATCAATGTTTGGATCTAGATCCAGATCAGACATCATACTCAACTTCTGATCTGGATCTAACCTTAATGGCTGAAATGAGTCTCTCAGCGTCTGATATCGATCCAAACGTGGATCCCGAACCAATCATATCATCATGTTCAACTCCTCTACAAAAAGTTATATAAAGTATGCCTCTTGGGTCAAAACTGACCCCGCCATAGGGCAAGCTAGTTTTCTATAGAAACATATAGTGAAAACTTTGAAAATCTTCTCTGATTGTCTGGTGAGCGATATCAGGGCCTGTTGGAGTTGTTCCCCTTTTTCTTGTCCGGACAATAACACTTTACTGGTTCAATTGATTTGATACTTTATACATGGAACAAGCATGATGACAGGAAGTATCATTCACAAAGGCCACAACTCTAGCATCAATATATTTGGAGTTACATGTATTCCCCTTTTTCATATGTTCTTGTCATGACAATAACACTTTATCTAATGGTTCAATTGATTTGAAAATTAAGATATGGAACAGGCATGATAAGAGTAAGTGTCATGCACAAAGGCCATAACTCTAGCATCAAAAGGTTGGAGTTATTCCCCATTTTCATATTGTTTTTCTTATGATTTTTACAAATACCATTCAGGTTGGTCATGTATATACCATGGTCAACTACACCATGGGTGGGTGGATGTTTCAAAGGAGATTTTTTTTAAGCAGGTGGGGACTCGTGTATTGCATAGCTATACAACATTAACTTCTTCTACTTGTAAGACTTAAATTACATGGACGTGTTTCAAATCAAATTATATATAGTTTGCATATGATTCTTACATATTTGTTTATTCTCTCATGTTGTTTAGAAAAACGGGTATTTAGACACAAACATCCATTAAAAGGACCATTAGTGGCCATGTTCAAAGGATCATATCTTGGGAAAAAGCATGGTGATCCTTAGTTTAGTGGCATTTCAATGAGTAAACCATAAACTTCATACCGGTATGTGCAAAGTTTAAAACAAATCGGTCTGTTAGAAAAAAAATCTTATATAGGCCCCTAAATCACATTTATATATCACTTAAATTAGAAATACAAAGAAGAAGGTGGATTTTTTAACTTTAAGCCAGAAAATAGAATATATAAATTGTGTTTTCAAATGATGTTGATGATGAGATCCAGAATCAGATCTATTTTATATCATAAACAAACAGAATAGACCCTGATCAGGCAGCTCCTACATACAGAAGCTGTCAGATCTGGGTCTAATGTGTTTGCACAGGAGTTGAAAGGAGTATTTACGAAGTAATGGGTTAATCCTTTACTCGGGGTTAAACCTTTATAAGATAAATATGCCGTTCTACACTTTGCATACAGAGAAGACCCAGATCAGACAGCTCCTGTGGGGTCTGCTCTGCTTGTTTTAAAAATATAGATATGATTCTGCAGTTTCTTTGCTGGCCAACCTTGGGACTGGGGCACTTTTCCTGTTAAATATTGATTATTCATGTAAATGGAAAAGTAGTAAAGTCAAGCAGGCAAAGCCACATGCAAGACGCAACCACCACCAAAACACCGATAGACAGCATGACACACACTAACACACACAAACGCACACACACACACACACACACACACGAAATGAACACAGAAAACACCAAAAGACACACAAGAACCAGGGACAAACGTTCCACAACATGAACAAAGCACAAAGACGCAAGGCAAACAAAAGGAAGGGTGACAAAGAGAGTACCGACTTGGCACGGTCAGCAGCAAAAACACGTAAACCGGTTTACGGACGTCCTAACCTCGCACTTCTCTCAAAGTCACCCTAGCTTTACAACTATTGTAAATAAAGGTATCCCCGCTGGACTTACCCACAACAAAGACGACGGTGAACACAGGACAACATGTAAAACATAGCATAATAACTGTGACAATCCGTCAAATATGTACTCAATGACTTTGCTGAAGTCAGAGCACCTGCAGGTAAGCCGTTAAGGGCACGACAGGGAAAAAATAATACATGAGTCTGGTAAGCTCCTCCTGTATCCAAGTTTAAGAGTATACCATCATAGCGCGCAAGCAAAGAGGGAAGCGTAGCTACCGACTGTAAAAGGGTCGATAACCAAACATGCAGTGTGTTGCAATATAATAGGATCATAACCTTTCTTTTTAAATGTTTTAATGCGTTTTATAAACAAATCATGAAAATGGATATGACCCCGAATTTTCCTAAGTTTGTAGATAACATCCCCATAAAATTCTGGTTGAGAAATGCCTTGTCGCAGTAACGTCCGTAGATTGCAATTATATTTACTAATGAGAGGTAAATTTCGATAATAAAAATTAGAAAAGGTTTTCCGAAGTTTGTGATATCTGTAACCTTGCTTATGAAGTTTATCAGTTATAACTAAATTACGTCTGTTAAAATCTTCAAGCAAAGAACAGGCTCGGGCAAACCTAATAAGTTGAGAAATATAAACACCATAAGATGTAGAACGTGGCACATCCACATCTAGAAAAGGATAATTAACAATTTTAAAATTAAAATCTTCTCTTTTATCGTATACTTTGGACGAAAATTTATCATTTGTGATTGAAATATTCAAATCTAAAAATGAAGCATTAATGTCAGATTGATTAGCTTTGTTTAAAGACGGTTCTTTTGGGTAGATTGAAGAAACCATGGTGTCAAAATAAGGATTATCTAAATTCAAAATATCGTCTAAATACCTTGAAGTTTTATTAAAAGCATTAACAATATCGGTCTGTGTATCAGGTTTTAAGCTAAGCATAAAATCCCTCTCGTAGCAATAGAAAAACAAATCTGCAACAAGAGGGGCACAATTTGTACCCATGGGTATACCAACAACTTGACGATATATGGTATCTCCATAACGCACAAATATATTATCTAAAAGAAAGGTAAGAGATCTACAAACATCAAGGCAAGTCCACATTGTGTAATGTTCAACTTCTAAATTCGAAAAGAATGAACGTTGAACATTACAAGCAATGAACATTTTGTTTTCTCTGGCAAAGGTTTTTTCTATTAATTTAATAAGTCTATCCTTTATAAGATGGTGAGGTAGAGTAGTATAGAGTGTAGAGAAATCATAAGAGCTCAGTAAAGAAATGTTATACTGTTCATTTTCAAGTTTTGTTAAAACATCATTTGAATTTTTTATGGACCAAAAAACATTAATACCAGAATTGTCATATATTTTATCACAGTAGCGTTTAACATGTTCTTTGATCGTAGTAAGAAATGATGACATCATTTATATTTATTAACTTTAAATTAAATTTCAGTTGAGGGAAACCCTTAGGAAGAAGGAGGGGGACAAAGTAAATATTGTTTTGGTTGTTTGGGTTATTTTGTCATCACACATTGAGCAGTACATTGCAATTAAAGTAATTCCTCTTCTAACAACACCTCCCTTGATCGGTTCCCGCGCAGATGTACAGGTATATAAGGATCTTATAATTTCATATGTAAACAGAGCTGTCTGATCTAGGTCTGTCCTGTGTCTATGGGGAAAAGTGTTAAGTGGACTTTCTTCATTTTAAATGCTCATTGGTTTCAGCAAGCTGATGAAATGCTTATTTCGTCAGTCCGTCCCAAATTTCATGTCCCTTCTATAATTGTTTTAACTGAATGGATTTAATAACCTGGCACAAATGTTCACCACACAAAGACGATATGTCGCATTCAACTCCATGGTCCATGGGTCAAAGGTCATGGTTATCCTTCAGGTTCAAAGGTCGGGCATAGTGTTTCACAAACACATCTTGTTTGACTTGGTACAGCTTCTAGTTCTTGTGCAAGGTTAGGATATCTTCATTTAGTTTTGAGAATCATATTCTAAAGATAATGCGATTTTTTTAAAAAATTAGGTAGATCTATGAATTACATGTATATCATTGTAATTAACAATTCGTTGTAATGGTTATGGTTGATATCAATATTGGTTGGTAGTGTCGGTAGTGCGTAAATACCCGGTAGATCAAGTAGAGATTTAAGAACAACATAAGATTTTATACATGTACATGCATGAATTTGCTTTTCAGACACTTCTTTTAGTTCAATGCATAGAACACTTACCATCCCAGTGATGGCAAGAGGTCTGGGTTAAAGTCCCAGCAAGAGTATTAAAGCAAAATGTGTGTGCATGTTTGTGTGCCAAGTGAATCAGATTCATACTCTATCTGTCTGCAATAATCTAGTCAGCTGTAAATTAACAAAACTGACAATCATTTTCATGTTTCTCTCTGCAGTAAACGTAGACCCCATCCAAACATTCTATTTCTTTTTAGCTCACCAGAATATGCTCAGGTGAGTTTTTGTGATTGCTGGTGTCTGTCCGTCCGTCAACAACTGCTTTAAACATCTCAGAAACCACAAAGCAGAAATTTAACCAAATATTTTTTATGATGCTCTATCAAAATTACTAAAACAAATCTGGATCCATGTTAAATTCTGGTTGATATGGCAACTAAAGAAAAATCTTTAAATATTGTTTCCAAAACCATAGGTCAGAATTGAATGACATTTGATAGGAAGAGTACTCTCCCAAAGTTGCTAAAGTCATGTTAATACCTCAAAAACATAGCCACTAAGGGCAGGGCTAGATTTCCCTTCGTAACTATATAGAAACTATTTTAAAAACCTTCTTTTCCAAAACTGGAGGTCCAATTTAAATGGAATTTGGTAGGAAAAATTGCCTGGTAAACTTTGGGGGATCGCCACCCTTCAGAATTTATAATCTTCACAACAGCAGGTGTTAAGTGCTTGTGTGGCGGCCGTTAAACGTCGCCCCGTACTTCATTCTCAGTGTTGTTATACCTTCTGATCCTTCGAGATCATGAATTTCAGTACTTCTTGTTCTGAAAATTGAATACCGCTTAAGCCGGTGCTAGGGGGCGTGAGCAGTGTTGCACTTTCAATTACTGCTCATGAACAGACTCAATAAAACCGAGTCTGCAATTTTCTCTTTTTGTAATGCAAATTTTGCTTTCGGGGGATCGCCACCCTTCAGAATTTACTAAAATTGCTAAATCCATGTTGATATCTCAAAAATCATGGCCTCCAAGGTGGAGCTAGATTTCCTTATAAACCCTTTCCTCCAAACATGTGCCTTTCTAGGCCTCTGTAAAAGTCACTTTTGAAACCATTGTGATAATTAGAGCATTATCACAATGGTTTCCAATCTACAAAATTCTACAAAAAAATATTTTCTCTAGTTAAAGTTCCTTTTCGGTAGATTAAGAGGTTGGATCTAAAATAGCCTATGAGGGAATGTGTTAAACTGTATAGAAAACTTTAAAATCTTCTCTGCAACTGGCATGTTTAGCCTTTATTAAATTTGCTAATATCATGGGGGGTGAGTGTATATTTCCAATTTGGTGCAGGATTTTAACGATGTTTCAAAATCGGCGGTCAATACGGGTGTAGGGCAAAACCCCACTAGGACGTAACCCCATAGGACAATTCCCCACTAGGACCAAACCCCAGTAGGACAATACCCCACGTGGACAAAACCCCATTTTAATCATAATTATGTTTTTATTAAGGATTTACATATACAAATGGCACTTCATAGCAATAGAAAGGGAGAATAAAACATACGAGAAAAGAAATAAGTATAAATATTTAATTTCAATGGTAATAAAAGTAATAAATAACTATGTTGTTATGCATATGGTAATATGGTTATAACCTGATTTTCACTAAAAGCATAAGTTGTATTATCACAAGGAGGATATTTTTATATATTTTTACAAACGGAATAGATCCAGATCATACAGATTCTAAAACAAAGCCATCTGATCAGGTTCTAACCTATTTGCTCACTGACAATGAATGAATAATTATGAGGTGTACCACATTCTATACAAAAAGCATACATGGTATAACCACAATTAACTAATTCCCTTTTTTCATGCCCCCAAATGTGGGCATATAGTAGTCGCATTGTCTGTCCTTCCGTCCTTCCGTCTGTCCGTCTGTCCGTCCGTCCGTCTGTCCGTGAGGCTGTCCTTCCATCCCAAATTCGTGTCCGGACAGTAACTTCTTCATCAATCAATGGATTTCAATATAACTTGCCACAAATGTTCACCAGACAGAGACAATGTGTCGCGTTCAACTCCCTGGTTCATGGGTCAAAGATCAAGGTCACAGGGTACAATTACTTTGTCACAAATTTCGTGTCCGGTCTGTAACTTCTTCATCTATGAATGGATTTCAATATAACTTCACACAAATGTTAACCGGACAGAGAAAATGTGTCGCGTTCAACTCCCAGGTCCATGGGTCAAAGGTCAAGGTCATAGGGTACAATTACTTTGTTATAAAATTGGTGTCCGGTCTGTAACATCTTCATCTATCGATGGATTTCAATATAACTTGACAAAAATGTTCACCAGACAGAGATGATGTGTCGCGTTTAACTCCCAGGTCCATGGGTCGAAGGTCAAGGTCACAGGGTACAATTACTTTGTCACAAATTTCGTGTTCGGTCTGTTACTTCTTTATATATCAATGGATTTCAATATGATTTGGCACAAATGTTCACCAGACAAAGACGATGTGTCACGTTCAACTCCCAGGTCCATGGGTCAAAGGTCAATGTCACAGGGTACAATTACTTTGTCACAAATTTGGTGCCCGGTCTGTAACATCTTTATCTATCAATGGATTTCAATATAACTTGCCACAGATGTTCACCAGACAAAGACGATGTGTCGCGTTCAGCTCCCTGGTCCATATGTCAAAGGTCAAGGTCACAGGGTACAATTACTTGTTTATCTGTGAATGGATTTCAAAGGAACCTGGTACAAATGTTCACCACACAAAGACGATGTGTAAACTCCCTGGTCCAGAGGTCAAAGGTCAAGGTCACAGGGTACAATTTTGGGGGCATTTGTCACATGACTGTGACATCTCTTGTTTAACTTACAAACAGGGTAAACCCAATAGACATGGATAATGTAATATTAGCACATATTGCATATAAACTATTATAATATAACCACAATTAACTGATTCCTTTTCTTAACTTACAAACAGGGTAGACTCAAATCATTTTCACAATTTAATGATCTGGCTCAACCATGTTTGCATTGGTACACTTAATATAGATTCAATAGATATGGATAATGTAATATTAGCACATATAGCATATAAACTATTATAATATAACCACAAGTAACTCATTCCTTTTTTTAACTTACAAACAGGTTAGACCAGAATCATTTTCACAATTGTATGATCTGGCTCAACCATGTTTGCATTGGTACACTTAAAAATAACAATTAAATTAAAAGTAAAATTAAAAGTAAATTAAAGCTCATTTAACTATGAATGCATTCTTCATTTATTCATAATTTTGTCCTAATTTTAAATATGCTTTAACTTCTACTTTTATTTGCAGATTGTAACTTTAAATTTGAAAATGTAAAGATCTTGCTTTGATTTTTTATTCTGATTGAGTGTTTCTTCTACAAATTATATAAACGTTGATTTTAACCCAATTATTTTAACATGTGGGGTTTTGTCCGCCTTGACACATTTGGCAGTGGGTTTATGTCCTATGGGGTATTGTCCTCTGGGGTTACGTCCTAGTGGAGTTATGTCCTAGTGGGGTTTTGCCCTACACCCATATTGACCGGAAGACGGTTTTTGAACGTGCTAAACGGTTAAATACGGTATATATAGGACTCGACTTAGACTACGTACGTTTTTATATATGCGTGTATGGACGATAAACATTTTAAACGTTTAAGTCCCAGAGAAATAAAATATTCCGTTCTGTTCAGTTTAAACCTCGACTGGACCCGTAGAAACCCATGATAATGACATTAAATGTTAATGGTTTATTAACTATCGTTGAACGAACAGAAAGGGGAAGGGAAAGAGTCTTGCTTGCATGTACCCTACAAATGGTGGTTCTGATGCCGACAAGGGCCTATCCCATTTGCCGGGAAGACATTTTTAACTTCGGTATATTTTACCGTTACTGAGGCGAAAAAAGGCTATAGGGTGCTGGGGACGATAATCGATTTTAAAGCCATTAAGTGCCAAAGTGTTTCTTCTACAAATTATATAAACGTTGATTTTAACCCAATTATTTTAACATGTGGGGTTTTGTCCGCCTTGACACATTTGGCAGTGGGTTTATGTCCTATGGGGTATTGTCCTCTGGGGTTACGTCCTAGTGGAGTTATGTCCTAGTGGGGTTTTGCCCTACACCCATATTGACCGGAAGACGGTTTTTGAACGTGCTAAACGGTTAAATACGGTATATATAGGACTCGACTTAGACTACGTACGTTTTTATATATGCGTGTATGGACGATAAACATTTTAAACGTTTAAGTCCCAGAGAAATAAAATATTCCGTTCTGTTCAGTTTAAACCTCGACTGGACCCGTAGAAACCCATGATAATGACATTAAATGTTAATGGTTTATTAACTATCGTTGAACGAACAGAAAGGGGAAGGGAAAGAGTCTTGCTTGCATGTACCCTACAAATGGTGGTTCTGATGCCGACAAGGGCCTATCCCATTTGCCGGGAAGACATTTTTAACTTCGGTATATTTTACCGTTACTGAGGCGAAAAAAGGCTATAGGGTGCTGGGGACGATAATCGATTTTAAAGCCATTAAGTGCCAAAGTGCCCGAACTACGTCAGCTACGGAATGTTTTCAGCTTTTCTTTTTTATACCTCCTTTTGAAAATATTGGGGTATAACGCTTTGTACATGTCGGTCGGTCGGTAGATCAATTTTTTATCAATAACAAATAAATGGCTTGGCGTAGGATCTTCAAACTTGCTGTGGCTGTTGGTCAGGAAACTAGATGACCCCTATTGTTTTTAGTGTCAAAAGGTCAAAGATCAACGCCACCATGACCTTAACTGGTAAAATGGTTTCCGATTAATAACTGCTCAAGGGTTTGGCTTGGGATCTTCTAACTTGTATTTTAGGTCACAAGGTCAAAGGTCAAGGTCACTATGACCTTTACTGTGAAATGGGTTCCGTAACTTCAATAACTGCTCAAGGGTTTGGCTTAGGATCTTTAAACTTGCTGAGATTATTAGTCATGACCACTAGCTGACCCCTATTGTTTTTGAGGTCACTATATTAAAGGTCAAGGTCACCATGACCTTAACTGGTGAAATGAATTCGGATCAATACTTGCTCAAGGGTTTGGCTTAGGATCTTTAAATTTGCTGTGGTGATTAGTCATGAACACTAAATGACCCCTATTGTTTTTAGGTCACTAGATCAAAGGTCAAAGTCACCATGAACTTAGTGGTGAAATGGTTTCCGATCAATAATTACTCAATGGTTTGACTTAGGATATTCAAACTTGCTGCAGTTATTAGTCATGACCACTGGATAACTCCTATTGTTTATTAGGTCACTGGGTCAGAGGTCAAGGTCACCATGACATTAACTGTGAAATGGTTTCCGTTCAATAACTACTCAAGGGTTAGCCTTAGGATCGTTAAGCTTGCAGTGATTATAAGTCATGACCAAATGCTGACTTCTATTGTTTTGTGAGGTCACTAGGTCATGGGGCCCTGAGGTATACATGTTTTACAATTATCTCTTGTTCTCGTTTAAATTGAAATAAACTAAGGAAAACGAAAGAGAAAGTACGTTACAGTCGAATGGCGCGGAGGGGCCAAAACCCGCTCCTATGGCCGGGTTTCCGCCAGACCTGATGAAATAAACAGCGAGTTTAAAGAAGCGCGTATTTCTAGTCTTGTCAAAGTTATACAGCAGCTGTAGAAAATTTCGAATATAATTTAGAATATTAGTTATCCCTTTAACGCACCATGACACGCGTGACTTCGCGAATACTTTAGTTTGGATCTGGATATTCCGTAGGGCAGCTCGATTTGACATTACGATTGTTCTTTTGTGTAGGAAGAGAAAAAATATACATGTACATATTTATTAAATACGGCGGATGACTGTTCGCTCAAAGTACTATGAATAAGTTCAGTAACATACAATTGCGTGGAAATTGAAACTTGAAACAAGTGGCTGGAGAAAACTATTCCTGAACTTGTCGAGTTATATGCTGACAAATATCACCTGTTGCGAAGTCTATTCCGGGATTCGCGCTTCTGTATTCGTAATTGAGTTAACCCTTTCCTTCATATTTATAAACGCCATTTCACGCATCAGCAAACATAGTAGATCCAGATCAGACGGCTCCAATCGGAGCCGTCTGATCAGGGTCTGCTCTGTTTGCTAATATAATTTGATATATATGTTCCTGTAGTTTCTAAAATGACACCAATGTTTTATAGTCCATAATTCATACATTTCATTATTTTCATTATTTTATTATATTTGTTATTTAAGAATTTACTTAATTAAATTCCGCAATGGGCGGAGTCAAGCGTGAGTATTTATCAGGTAAAGTGTTAACGAATTGTTAAATGAATGGTGCAGATGTCCAGATAAGCTGTGTAAATTTAAACATTTTCAGGAATAACTGCTTTATCTCTCCACCAAACTCTATACTGTGGCCACTCTTTAGAATCGTCTCTTCGAGACCTAGGCCTATATGGATCGATGAAGAAATGATGATTTTAGTACTTGGGTACCTTTATTTATCTGTAGCTCTGAAATTTATTACTGATGTGTTAGCCGAATGAATGAATCGTTCCTAATTTCGCCAATCGCAGAAAATGTTTTACAAGGTTTGCAATCATAACGACATCTGAGCTGTAAACAAAATCAAATTTGCTGCAACTCATTAGAATAAATAATATTACTGAGAAATAAGAGATTTCAGTAGATCGGTACGGTACCTCGTCTCTTTTAGGTTACCTGCGTTATTTTAACCTTTAAACCTCTTTTAGTTTACCCTCATATAAACGCCTTCATTTTCCGGTTCCGGTTCACTTCTGTGCAGTGCCAGTAAGTGCCGGTTGATTCGTATGTATTATACATGTATATCCATTTTGTTACGCAAAACATTCGGCGTCACAATTAATAAAATTATTTGGATCATGGTGAGACGTCGAATAACTCGCTGTCTCAATAAACTACATCCAAACTACTTGCAGCGTTCTAAAACGGCCATAAGAGATTTTGACTGGATTCGGTCCCGTTTCGGTTCTGTGGTCAATTTGATTAAGTTCAGTACTCGGCATCTGTATAAAATATACCTACATCAGCACACTGTGAGTGTTTGTATTAAACGAACTCATGTAAAGTCACCATATTAATCTTCAAAAGAGGAACAGTGTAAAACCCTTATCCATCTATGGAAGTCTGCGCATGGGCAAACGCTCGTATGCTTCATTTTAAAGCTCCACAAAATGACTTTTTTGTAGAACTAACAAAAGAGAGACTGGGTGTCAAACAGCTTTGAGCCGGACGAGACGCCGAGTCATTCGGTGTCTCATCAGGATCCAAGCTGTTTGCATATGGCATATTGGCAGGGTAAGGGCTAATATCCAATCGCTATGTATAGGTAAGTAACAATTTACCCAGTAAGTCGGTCTATTTTATATTGCTCCTGCGTTCAGAATCAGTTTAGGGAAGGATGCAATAGCGACTGAAGCCTGTTGGAGCAAATGCAATTGACACGACGCCTCGATATTCCGGAAGTTGTTTTAGCAACTGATGTGGATTCAAGCTTTTGAAATGATTTCAAAAAGGGGGATACAAAAGACACAATAATCACAATAAATATTAAACTGATATTTATAACTCTTGAAGTCATCATACTTGGCGTTAGCATTGAACATAAATGAAACATAAACTAAAATTAAAAACAGTAATCATTTGTGCTTAACGAAAACAATGTTTTATAACACTCTCAGGGATCTACACGAATTGATCAATTCAGGAATATTAATAACCCATTTGTTTAATAATGTATTTTTTTCAAGGGAACGTTTGGTTCAAACAAAAACTGTAGGATCAGATCTATATAATTTTATACGGAAATAGAGCGAACCCTGATTAGACGTCTGGTCTTTGTCTACTCTGTTTGCGATAAAGCGTTGATATGAGGGAAATGGTTAAGACCGGTGTTTCCTCAATCGAATATAGAGTTGATAAACTACTGTTGCTGCAAATTTCGCTGATGGGGACACCAAGTTATGCCTATAGAAGTCGTCTGTTCTTGGTCTACTCCGTTTGCATTTATACAAATTAACGTGGAAACTTTGGTCTACTCCGTTTGCAAATGTGCGAAACGCGTTTATATGAAGTAAAGGGTTAAACGATTTTGCCGAAAATGAATAATCATTATTGATAATCCAATCGAAATAACGGAAAATCTCTGCAAAGTACAATGTAATCACCTACCGGTTTTATTAGTGAAATTCTGAAGCGGTTATTGAGAACTTGAGTTGCGGTGACCTCATGTTTGGACAGTATGGGTTCATACATATTTCAATAGATCAAAAAAATCCTCCATTAATAATTCGCTTGAATATCAACTGCTATTCTCAGAAAACTGTGGTGTTGCTGTCGGTAAATAGACACTTACTAAATAAATGGCCAGTAACGACTGATTTACTAAAATAAATCGCCAGAAAATTTGAAAAATACTGCAACGCCATTGGACAAAATATAATTTCAATCACTAAGCAGTGCAGCAATCGTTTTTATTTACATGTACTTGATTCCTGGAATTTTCCCATTTCTTGTCTTGTTCTTGCAATAAATATACTTTTCAGGTTTGTAATGTCGTATCAACATTTCGTGGCACCTGGCTTTTCAATGACGTGAGCCACCCGACTGTTATACCCCCTCCACCCCACCCCCACTCCACTCCAACACTCTCAGACAGACTGAAACACCAGTCCTGCTACAGTTCAATCCAGACGTCTTCATAATTATGAAAACATAACATGCTGGCGAAAGTTAATCAGTATCATACGTTCACCTATCCTGAGCATCTAGGATATTTTTCAACGGGGTGCTTTTTCACGTGTGGGTCTCTTTTTCATGTTTGGGCAGAGCCGTTAATTAACGAACTGGCTCATTTCCTAACGTTAAAACTTGACCCGTCTGTCGTGGAATAAAGACCCGCTGCGTCATTTTTCAACATGATAAATATTTTATGTAACACCGGTGTTCCCCAAGGGGATCTGTACTCTGCCCGTTGCTCTTTTTAGTGTGTCAATGATATACAGTAAAACTCGATACTACGAACACTAAAATACGTACCATTATTAATCTCTACTCACATGTGGCAGCTTAATGCTGGGTAAAAGTTATGCAGAAAACTCCTCTAGATTTCGTAGTATCGAGTTTTAACTGTAGTTGGTGAATTATTAAGTGTTACTTGGCGGTTTGCTTATGATACTTCCATTTCTTCTACATTAAGGAACAAAGTTGATATTGAAGGTATTCTAAATCACGACTTTAATCAACGTTATGCTTAGTCCAGGGACTGGATTGATGATTTTAATCCAAACAAAACAGAGTCACTGTTCTTAACAATCCAGTAATATTTGTTGACCAACATAAACATTTAGGGCTCACATTCAACAATAATGGAAAATGGCATTGTCATACTAACAACATAGTTACATCGGCTTCTAGGGCTTTGGTCATGTTAAGAAAAGTTAAATTATATGTAAAAAGAAAATGTCTGAATCAAGTCTACATGTCCTTCCTACGACCATTATTAGAATACAGATCTACCACGAAATCAATTACGAATAAACGAAGCCTGTGAATGTGGAGCTGAGAAAGAGGATACAGAGCGTTTCTTTTTCAAATGTCACAAATATTCAAATGCCAGACGAAAATGTTTCAGCCAACGCGAGGTTTCCTCCCATTAATGCCTGGTTTACATTTGCCACGTACGCCGTGCGATTCCTTTCTCTGCGATTTTCCTACGATTTTGTTTGGCATCGTAGAAGTCTACGGACTGCGATGTTTTTGTCTACATTGTCTACGATCATCGCACGATTATTTGTGTATACTGATCGCGGCTTATCCGTACGGTGAAAAGCGGCGACCGTACGGAGATCGTGCGATCTCCGTGCAGTCATCGTGCGGTCTCCGCTTGGATAGGGCAATCGTAGGGAGCCCGTGCGGAGCCCGTACAGAGCCCATACGGAGACCAGCGGGGTTACTAATGCAGGAAATGTAAAATAGATATGTACCCATCAGAAATCTCAAAGCGCCCCTCGGCCATCGTGAGGTTGCCTCAGGATGACCGTGCGACGTCCGCACGATTCCACGAGTATCGCACGGACACAGAACGGCAGCCTTGCGGTGATCTTGCGATGACCGTACGGTCGCCGTACGATGTTTGTGCTACATGTCCACTGAAAATGCATGTGCGGAGATCGCACGATGCCTGTAACCACGTCTTTATGGGCTGCGGGCTTGAGATTTTTGAAAACTTGTTTTTACGACAAATCATAGAGGCTATGGCGCGCGGGAATCCGTAAGAAAATCGTACGGAGACCGTATGCCTCCTTACGGAGACCGTGCGGTTTTGACCTTACGACGAGTCCACGGGCCCTGTAAACGCATCGCAGGGCAAATGCATAAGTTGTAACAAGTTACTTTTTTGGTATTACTAATCTGTCTGTCACTGATGATCTAATTCTTTTCACAGTACTACAAAACCATATAAAGGATACTAAACGATTCAAATGGTGGAACATGTACATTAGCAGATGATATTAAAGAAATTAATATGTAACCTAGTTCTAGTTCTAGTCTTCTTCTTCTCCTTCTCCTTTCCTCTTCCTCGTCAGTTACTTGACTCTTCACCAATTATGATAGTAATTCTTTAAATCTTACTGAATGGTGCAGTTGTAAAGCACTATCAGCATTGACACAGATTATACAATTGGGAGGACCTTTACAGGTGTTGTTAGAACTTGTGATCTAACCATATTACTTAATTTTGATAGTGGTATATATACATGCGTATTGTGTTCAACTGTAACTAGTATGATTAATAAAATATGTATAAGCTAAGTGTGATTATAACTGCAGCGGGTTGCATGTTTGTTTATAAATGCAGCGGGTTGCATATGTGTTAACTGTAGCGGGTTTCACGTGTGTTTTTAAATGTAGCGGGTTTCATATGTGTTTATATAAAACTGTAGCGGGTTGCATGTGTGTTTATATACATTTGTAATACTAGTGGGTAGCGTGCATGTTTATAACGGTAGCGGGTTGAATTGTGTTTATGTATAACTATAGCAGGCTGCATGTGTGTTTGTAAGTGTAGCGGGTTGCATATGTGTTTATATATAACTGTAGCGGGCTGCATATGTGTTTGTAACTGTAGCGGGCTGCATGGGTGTTTGTAACTGTAGCGGGTTGTATGTGTGTTAATAACTGTAGTGGGTTGCATGTGTGTTTGTAAATGTAGTGGGTTGCATGTGTGTTTATAACTGTAGTAGATTGCATGTGTGTTTATAACTGCAGTGGGTTGCATGTGTGTTTATAACTGTAGTGGGTTGCATGTGTGTTTAGAACTGTAACGGGTTGCATGTGTGTTTATAACTGTAGCGGGTTGCATGTGTGTTTATAACTGTAGTGGGTTGCATGTGTGTTTGTAAATGTAGTGGGTTGTATGTGTGTTTGTATACGTAGCGGGTTGAATGTGTGTTTGTAAATGTAGTGGGATGTAGTGACTCTCACGGTTAAAAACACATTCTTAGTGGTTGCATGTGTGTTTATAACTGTAGTGGGTTGCATGTGTGTTCATAATTGTAGCGGATTGCATGTGTGTTTGTAACTGTAGCGGGTTGCATGTGTGTTTCTAACTGTAAAGTGATGTATGTGTAGTTATAACTGTAGATGGTTGCATGTGTGTTCGCAACTGTAGCGGGTTGCATGTGTGTTTATAACTGTAGTGGGTTGTATGTGTGTTTATAACTGTAGCGGGTTGCATGTGTGTTTATAACTGTAGTGGGTTGCATGTGTGTTTGTAAATATAGTGGGTTGCCTGTGTGTTTGTAAATGTAGTGGGTTGCATGTGTGTTACAGCTGTAGTGGGTCTCCGGGGTGCGTCAATAAGGTCACGTGACAGATGTAGTGACTCTCACGGTTAAAAACACATTCTTAGTGGTTGCATGTGTGTTTATAATTGTAGTGGGTTGCATGTGTGTTTATAATTGTAGCGGATTGCATGTGTGTTTGTAATTGTAGCGGGTTGCATGTGTGTTTCTAACTGTAGAGTGATGTATGTGTAGTTATAACTGCAGATGGTTGCATGTGTGTTTGCAACTGTAGCGGGTTGCATGTGTGTTTATAACTGTAGTGGGTTGCATGTGTGTTTATAACTGTAGCGGGTTGCATGTGTGTTTATAACTGTAGTGAGTTGCATGTGTGTTTGTAAATGTAGTGGGTTGCATGTGTGTTTGTAAATGTAGTGGGTTGCATGTGTGTTACAGCTGTAGTGGGTCTCCGGGGTGCGTCAATAAGGTCACGTGACAGATGTAGTGACTCTCACGGTTAAAAACACATTCTTAATTTTAAGAATTTTCAACATTTGAACCGCACGGCATGCTATTAAGGCTGTTTTATACTGTTTTATGGAATCAGTTTTACTATATCTGTTTTAGAAGTAGGTGTAGTGACTTTCAGGTGTTAAACACAATGTAGTGAGTTTCCGGTATTGGTTGGTATGTGTGTGTGTGTGTGTGTGTGTGTGGTGTGTGTGTGTGTGTGTGTGTATGTGTGGTGTGTGTGTGTGTGTGTGTGTGTGTGTGTGTGTGTGTGTGTGTGTGTGTGTGTGTGTGTGTGTGTGTGTGTGTGTGTGTGTGTGTGTGTGTGTGTGTGTGTGTGTGTGTGTGTGTGTGTGTGTGTGTGTGTGTGTGTGTGTGTGTGTGTGTGTGTGTGTGTGTGTGTGTGTGTGTGTGTGTGTGTGTGTGTGTGTGTGTGTGTGTGTGTGTGTGTGTGTGTGTGTGTGCGTTTGGGTGTGTGGTTGTGTGTGTGTGTCATGCTGTCTATCGGTGTTTTGGTGGTGGTTGCTTCTTGCATGTGGCTTTGCCTGCTTGACTTTACTACTCTTCCATTTGGAAGTAAAATCATCAATGTAACTAACCGTGTATGTCTTATTTAATATACAGATGAAATCAATTAAATACTTAATCGTATGTGGAGTATTGTAGCCTAATGCAGGACCAGTTCTAGAAGCTCCTATAAGGAATTGTTATGCATAACGAAACAAATTGCGATTTTAATTATGTATTTAGTCTGCGCTATAGAAATGATTAAAATATCAACACTTTTAAAAAAGGATATGATCCTATAGTACTACAACATACTGCATGGTTGGTTGTCAACCCTTTTACAGTTCGCAATCACACTGGCCTCACACTGGCCTCTTTGGATAGATGTACGCCGACAATAAAGGTTTAGTACTCTATGTCGGCGACCTTCTAAATCAAGAAACGGAAGGAAAACGTTGGATAGCTGTACTTTTTCGTTTTTGTCATGGAAAAGTAGTAAAGTCAAGCAGGCAAAGAAAAAAAAAACAATAGTGGGAAGATGGAAGTACCGCCTTGGAACGGTTATTCACAAAAGACACCGGGGGTTTAAACCAGTTTAGGGCCGCCCAACAACCGCAATTGCAAATACAGTGGTAAAGTGCATGAAACATGAAAACATATTTGAAGTGTGTAGCACTGTAATTGTTTATAGTACCAATGTAACCTAATGTCAAAGTACAAAAATGAGTCATGCAGGAAACATCACATACAGAAGAAACAGCCACCCGAACAGTGCAAATGAACATATCCCCTCTCCGACTAATATACAACAACCACAATGGCAAATACAGTGGTAAAATGCATGTATAAAGAAATATTTTAAGTGAACAAACTGTATCCACCTATCGCTAGTGTACTCAATGATTGATTGCAAACAGAGTTACTGTAGAAAAGTAATAAAGGGTACGACAACAACGAAATGGTAGCCCATTTTTGCTGTCAGATAGCGCTCTATTATAACGAGGGTACATATAAATGTAGGTTAGTATCTTGGTGATGTGTGTAAGGCTGCAGTGTAATGATATTTTCCTTTTTGATACCTGATCTATTTGTTGACGTTTAAGTTGAAAGTTGCACTCAACACACATCTTATATGTACCTAAATGCTTCCCTAAAGATGAATTATGCGCATTTTTGGTATTAATCAATTAACACCAGAAGCTGTACACGTATACACACAATGAAAAGAATGCTTTCAACCCATTTTCCAACAAGATATATTTGTTCAGCTAAATATTATCGCTATATAAATTTGAATATGACGAAAGATTCTGGTCAATGGCGAACGCTGGTTCGTAGCAATATATATTTCTATTATTTCGTCACAAACAACCATTTACTAACTGTACTGTTTAGTGTTAAACAAATGTTCAGATACATAGATTTCGACTCTGAAGTCAGTTAGAAACTCAAAATTTGCGGAAATTTGCGCAAGATAACCTTTAAAACAAATTGAATGTTGAACATAACAAAATGAAAGTTGTACCAGAAACGGGGACTAAAACTAACTGTGCGAACCACATATTTGCTTCTATATAAAACTTGTACATGCATATAAAATTATAAAATAATGTGAATAATCCCCTTCCCTTTCACCCATACTTACTCATATTTGATATATTGATTACAACTAGTGTCAATCAATATTATTTTTGTCCATCCTACATACAATCTTAAAGTTTGTAATTGAGTAAAGTCAAGCAGGAACATCCACACAAAGGACACAACGATTACCAAAACGCAGGGCGACATAAAGACTACCGCTTTGGAACTGGGGATCAGTTAAACCCTATGCCTTCATCTGCATTCCGCTTCTCAATCAGATTTGATAATATTAGACGATTACGAATTCAATTTGGACTAAGAGGCTGTCTACCATTTCATATGAAATAAACTGATTTTGAATTCAAGAACGAAACGTAATGATTATACTGAATTTCTAAACTTTGAAATCCCACACACAATTTGAATTTGAAAGCATACCTGGAGCTTTCGAACGAGTTCTTTGGCCTTTTTAGCACATTGGTGTTAATGGGAATTAACATCGCACAAATGAGTTCTGAGCGATGTACACACCATGTCGTACACGTGCGGCAGGTTAAAACGTCCCGTCCCTGCTCAGCGCAGACTGGCGCGCACTGATTAAAATAGTTTCGTTGATCCCCGTTAAAACCAGGATGGTCCATGGTCCAATATATGTGTACAGAGTTTAATCTCACTATATGTCCTGGGCAGTCGTGGTTTACGTAAGTTTCTGTCCGCATGTCTCTTCTATATAGTCTTTAGCACATGATATATTGTTATGCCCCTCACATTTAATTGATAAATGGGTCCACTACATTTCGCTACTTGAATAAAAATATGTTCGTGGGATGGGTGGTCTCCAAATGCAGCTGAACACTTGTGTCGCTAAGGGAATTATTAGATAATGTGAACAGTTAACTGGTGTGACAGAAGCAACGTTATTCAGTCTTTGAAAGATAACGTCATGCTTGATGCTTAACTGTTAACAGTAGAAGTCAACCAGACATCACAAATAATGAAACATGTCTTAGTTGACAATTAAAACATCATTATCTGAAAGGATGGTTTAGGCAGTTTTGGTATAGACAATCCTATGTATTCTGATAACTTTTGCGTAGATTAGTTAAAGATAAGATGCAACGTTCAAGTGTGCTAAATCCCATAAGGACATGGTACCAAACATCATCAAACATGAAACGGCACAATTACAAGACAAAACGGGACAGAATGCACATCAAGACATAAAACATTAACCGTATAAAATAACAAATTAGACCAAAGGGTGAATGTAGCAGTACCGCTTTGAAACGGTCAGTAGCCAAAAGTACCAAACCTTATCCCACTTTTACCTAAGTCAAACTATAAGGTCAAATCCCCCTCCACACAACTGCCACAACATGAGTAAAGATGCCAGGATTGAATATTCAAACTAGATGTTTTTATCACAAAAACGGATGTCTCCCCTCTTATAAAAACAATATGTAAAGAGAAATCACTAAAAATGTTATGGACTTGATGCGCCTTCCACACCACATTTTTCAAGAAGAAAATGATAACAGCTAATAACTCCAAAAAATACTGATACCAGAGTTATGGCCCTTGTGCATGACACTTTCTCTCATCATGCTATTTCTATGTTTGGAGTTTCAATACAATGGCAAGAGCCATGTAGAAGTTATCGTCCGGACAAGAACGCGTGAAACTAATGTACAAGGGGCAATAACTCTAAATTTATTGAAGCCCGAGTTAAGGATCTTATGCATGACACTTTCTTTTATCATGATCTTTCCATGTATGAAGTTTCACTTCAATGGTATGTGCCATATAGGAGTTATCGCCCTGACAAAAAACTTGTGAGTTTTTTTACAAAAGGCAATAACTCCAATATTAGTGAAGTCAGAGATATGGACCTTGTACATAACACTTCCTCTCGTCAAGATCTTTCCATATATGAAGTTTCAATTTAATGACATGAGCCATATAGGAGTTATCGTCCGGAAAAAAAGTGTGATTTTTTTTCAAAAGGGGCAAACACTCATATATAAGGGAAGCCAGAGTTATGGACATTGTGCATGACACTTCCTCTCGTCATGATCTTTCCATATATGAAGTTTCAATCCAGTGGCATGAGCCATATAGGAGTCATCGTCCTGACAAAAAAGTGTGATTTTACAAGGGCCATAACTCCTATATTAATGAAGCTAGTGTTATGCGTGACACTAGCTCTTATTATGTTCTTTCCATATATGAAGTTTCAATCAACTGGCATCAGGTATAATGAAGTTATCGTCCGGACAAAAAGTGTGACGGACAGACAGACGGACAACTCTCACGAAAAAAATATGTCTCCCCAATACAGTAGAACCTCTCTAATGCGACAACTTAATGAATAAACATAGCTGTCATTATAAGCAGGTGGTTGCTGAATGCAAGACAAACGTAATGCAGAAAGCTCCTCTAGGAACTTTCTGCATTACTATTGTCCTGCACTAAGCCACCACCTGCTTCTAGCACCCAGAATTATGCCTATTGTAGGTGGTCGCACTGGATTTTACTGTATAAATATTGGGGGAGACATAATAAGCTGAAACAGTAAAGACGTGACGCTATAATCTAAAAAACAAGAGAAAGTATAATTATTGGGAAAGAGAACAACAATAGCACTGAAAACATGTACTCGATGACCATTCAGAGTCCAGAGCAATTGTGGAGAAGTCATTTAGGGTACAACAGAAATGTCAACATTCAAATATCCAGCTTAAATATCGCAAATATCGCACAAGCAAATATGCCCAACTGAAAGGGGACCAACCACCGAGCATGCAGTGCACTGCGGTATTGGGTATTATATCCCTTTTTATTGAATTGTTTGATATGACAGCACATGGCGAGTTACCACATAAACATGTCAAACAACGGAACTTCTTCTGGTATGCCTACTTCTGACAGATACAACTATGCCCAAAACGGATAGCACATGGCGATGTACAACTTTAAACTTGTTAAGCAATGAAACGTCTACTGACATGTCTACTAAGAGAGATGCAGTTTTACCAAATTCAGACAGTGCATGGCGATGTATGAGATGAAAATACCAAATATAAGCAATTGATCTTATTTTTCAATTTAAAACGACTTCGGCATGCTGTGGATGCTGCTCGAGGTCACGGACTTCAAGTCGTGAAGCTTACATTGTGCCGATTGACTGTGGCAATGTACATCATAATTAAAAATATCGACGACAATAAATTATGTTTGAATTACAGATACAGAGATAACTGAACTAATTCTAATTTTGCAACAGTGCAGAAAGCAGCAGCAATTTGTGTCTTTGTTATGAAAAGTTAAGTATATGCAAACATCAGAGAGTGAATATGACCAATATCATTTGTTAATCGATGTTTACCAGCTGCGGATTAGTAATTATAAATCATACAACTAAGTAATGCTATGTATTGCCTTAACCTATGATTAAATAACAATTTATGACAATTAACTATTTCATTGAGGTTTTAAGGCCTAAGTAGTTAAAAGAAAATTCCAAACCATAATATCTAAAACAACGAAAATGAATCATGTACACCACACATTTAGGCATAACACAACGATAAACGTTTAACTGCATAGAAACACATTGGCACGCCCTCGTAGACAAAGTAGACAGACATGTTTGCTTATGTAATTGTAAAGATCTAATCCTGCTATATCTGCTTTGGTCAAACCACTGTCAGTTATTGGCATAGTACAAATCATGTAATACATATTCATGATGCCATTATGTTCTTATATAAATATTAATGAGGAGATGGTCAACAATTGGCGTGTGCTTTAAAAGCGGTGTTTTATCAAATACAAAGATAACATTGTCTTATCAGTTTACAATCTGACAACAGATATTGCTTTCAGAAATGAATGGGTATCATACCTTGTGTACAATTATCTCTCCACCAGCCATGATTGCAACCATGTAAACAATGGCCGTTTGTATGGTTACATTTTCTATAGCCATAATAACATTTGTCGCTACACCTTTTGTGACATCCATTTCCATAGTAACCCGCTTGGCATTCTGGTTTTAAAGAAGTTAAGTTTGATAAAATCACATTAGTTTTCATTGGATAATCGACTGAACCCTTTCAACCCGGAAAACGCATGCACTGGGACCTGCAATGTGCACCTAGAGGGTAACATCTGATCAGGATCTGCACTGCTACTATATTCTAAATACTCTTATATTCAGAAGACTCTATAGTTACATACTGATAGGTATTACATTCTGATAATTCTGGATTGAAAGGGTTAAATAAAGGCAGAAAAGGTCTCGCCGAAACAAAAGGTAACAAAGGTTGAGTTGTTTTGCAGGTACTCTAAAGGCACACACATTGTAAACAACACAGACCTACTGCCTTTATGAAACTATTCTGGTTCATTGTTCTAATTCATAGTAATGATACATAATATAGTTATTCGTAAACTAAAGTCGTAAACATAGATTATATAATAATTAACTACTGCTATATCAAATCCATGAAAATAAAAAAAAAATGGTAGAATATGAATCCGGATGGAAAAAGGAGATTGAAATTATGACAACTACAGTGGTAAAGGCAACTGCTATCTTTTCGAGCGTATGAATATATTGTTTAAGTTCATTCATTCATCTACAAGATACAATAAACTAGAATACGACTATTTTGGAGAGATTTTCTATGTCTAGACTGTTGGATTGTTCATGATACTCATCTGTAGACCATTGATAATCCGTAAGAACTATTTGAAATTCAGTATATGATTTAGTAGTGATTTTATTGTGACAATATTCAGAACGACGCAGTGAAATATTAAATCTGATGTTCACCACGCCATGTTTATGAATAGTAATATTCTACCATGATAAGATCGCGCATGCGCGTCGATTCTTTCTCTGTTCTTAAAATAACGACGAGGGGAAGACCGAAGCACAACCCTTGCTCTAAATTTGCAGCATCCAAAGCTAGAAAACAGAAGACACTGATCTATATGCGTGGCCTGAAAGTAATCCAGGTATCTGCTGAAACGTGAAGAAGGAAGAAACGATGTCTTCTCACATGGTCTGTTGGTTTTATTAATTTGTAAAGTACCATTGACATTGTGTAATTAGACATTCTATTTATAGTACAAGGTGGGATAATTACTTTCTGTTTCGCCCCCCCTTAATTTTTTACAACTTTGCGTTCAAACAAAGGAGTACGTCTCTCTCACTCGTTCTCTCTTTTTCTGTGTGGTTTAGATACTTTGAATGAGTGCCTAGAATCTACAGTTCTTGTACAATGCAACGTTTTCCTGCCAAAGTTCAGATAAAAAGTACGTCATTGAAAAATCTACTGGTAGCAAAATTCAAAATAAATATATTTTCTTGTAAAAACTTTAAAGATCATGAATATTCATAGCGGTAATGTCCAAACAAGAGCAATGGTTTTAAAAGTAAAGCCCAGAAAATGTTTCGGTTAACAAAGTTGATCAAGATCTGATTTCTGTCTGCTTAGGGTCCATTCTGTTTGCCAACATAAATATGTCTACCATGCTGCTTCAACTTAATTTAGTTCTGTTTACATTTGTAATAAACACAGCCTTTACTTCATTAAGACAAATAGATGTTATAAAACTATATTTGAAGATAATTAGTGCCGATCCCGTTGTTTATATTTTGTCTACATATTGTTTCGTACTACACGTACAATCCCTCGTCCCGTTCTGAAACAAACAGAACTTACTCTCATCAAGATTGAACAAGATGCTTATTTACGTTACATATGGCTGATCAAAAATAGGTAATTTTCAACCAAGGACCTTTCCATTTCAGTCGAATACGAAATTAAACAAGATACAATTTCATGTTTTAGTACAAACGTGCGCTATGGGTGGACATTGGTTGGTATTGGCAATGGGAAATGTGTAACTTACTAGTACTGCACCGTTCTCCCGTGTACCCGGGAGCACAGCCTCCTTTGGGGCATACCCCGTTTTCGATATCACAAGGCTGGTCATCTTTGCAGTACCCGCATTTGTGTACACAGTTACCTCCCCAATACTGATCATCACATTCTGTATAAATAAGATAAACGTATGTGTTGTACATTTCGAATGAACTATGTGCATGTTGTATTTTCTGCATGGCTCATATATTTTATTTTCTGTTTATTTAAGAAACCATAAAGTTATTGTTTTAGTACTTTTCGGATGAAGAGTTAATTGTTACCCAATTATTAACAAAAAGTTAACAATAATGAGTAACGAAAAAACAAGGACATCCGAAATTTGAAACCAGATCGGAGCGTGTAACTCTTTGTACACCGAATTTTCAAATGGATTAGAAGTTTCAAAAGCTTATCTAAGGAATTATTCTTTTTTTAAAAAAGTAGCATGTCAAACAGTTTGGATCCTGATGGGACGCCTTCTAATGTGGATTCAACCTGTTTGCATAAGCAATCACAAAGCTAAATGTTACACCGTATCAACGGGGCAGTAGCAACAAATGCTTTTCATAAAGGATAAAAGCGTAGCCTTTGCCGTAACCGAAATTTAAACAGCTCTTCACTCGGACGCTTTTGTTGTTTATGATGTGCAGTTTCATGTGAATGTGATGGAGACTCAAGCATTGGATTTCCAAATCAATTAACAGGAATGAGAGGCGGAGTGATGGTGTGATGAATGAGCATAAAGCAAGCATGTTTTAACTTCCATTTAATTGTTTAGTCTAAGAACTTACTGGTGCTTTTATGTCGAACGTTGGCTTAGACTATTACTCTTACTGTTAGCAAATATGAAAGTAGATGCTATTTCATACACTGAAATCATACCTTTGGTACAATTATCTCCCTGCCAGCCGTTCTTGCAACCATTCACACATCTACCGTTTACATGGTTACAGTTTGGAAAGCCACCATGGCAATTGTTGCTACATCTTTCTGTACATTTATTTCCATATTTACCGTCTCCACATTCTGTGTATTTAAGAAGCCATAACAAATATGTTAGTTGTTTTCGGATGATGAGAGAATTGCTACTCAATTATGAACATAAAGTTTAAAAGAATGAATAATGGAAATATCAGGTTATCCGAAAGTTGAAACCAGTGGATACTCTGAAGGATCGTAGCATGAAACTCTTTGCACACTGACTTTTCAAATTCATTATTCCAAACTACGAACGCTTACCGTGAGATTTTAAAAGAAAAGTGATACGTGTCCAACATTTTTGATCATGATTAGATGCCGTCTCATGAGGATCCAACCTGTTTGCATAATCAGCGATGAATGTAATATCGGCACCTAAATTATAGTTATCAACAGGACAGTATAAAAAGCTGCATTTCCTAGCCGTCGTCCTACCCGCAATTTAAAAATGTTTTCACTTGGGCGGCTCTGTTGTTTATGTTACACACCTTCCTGTAATTGTGCTAGAGTATTATTGATTGAATTTCCAAATCAAAGTCGTTTGTGACTAACTCATGTTGAAAACACTATATACACTGGCTAGAACAATGATCTGGGTATACGTTACGTTACGTTGTTTTACTTTTTAAATTATGACCCAGTGATGTATTCAAAGTTTCTCGATAACTTAGTATCTACCCGATTAGACTTAAATGTATCGCCTGTACAAATTGAATAAGTCGTCAATGTAAGTACACATATGAGTCATGCGGGAAACCCCACATACAGAACAAACAGACGCCCGAAAAGCAACACACGACAACACAGCAAATGTACATATATACTAGTGGGGGTACGTTTATTTACACTGTTTGTCTTTTACGGTGGGGATATAATAAGTGCGATGTTGGGCGCCCCTATACCGGTTTAAACCCCCAGTGACTTTTGTTACTGCCCGTTCCAAGGCGGTACCTCCATTTCGCCCTATTGTTTGTCTGTGTGCGTCTCTTTATGTTTTTGGTAGTACATATTTCTTGCGCGAACTTTTTTCTATTTTAGGATTGAATATCAAGATCATTTTGTAACTGATGTGAAACAGCAATCGTGTTCGAATATAGTAATTACTTCTTAGTGAATTAATGGCTGGAAAAGTTTCCGAATGATTCAAAGTCAGTTGTTTTTATAAGCGGATTAAAATAATACAAGCAAGGTTTTACGCAAGCGTAAAATGGCTACGTAACATGTCTTTAAGCAGGATAGAAGAAAAAGAGGGAACAATATTGTTTAGTAGTTTTAATTAACAGATACATTGGGAAAACATGACTGTATTGTATAAATTAACAGCAGAAATGGGGGAATGTTTTAATGAGCTAGAATGCATAATACCTGTGTATGACACCAATAATACATATTATGTCACAGATCAATGGTATTCATGCACAATGGTGAAATATTCAAAACGGTCAACAAAATCACGAGTAAAAGGTCTCAGCTAAATAACTTTACCAAAGACAAATTCAAAACAAAGGACATAGTTTTACAATATTTGTGTACAAAATTGTTTAAAACCAAGAGCACGTAAACTAAGGGTGCTAACAAAAAAATGAGAGAAAAAAATAACGTTCCACCGAGGATCGAACCCACGACCTCACATTTCCTAGGGCACCGTTATAACCCTTCGACCACGCTGACTGCTATAATTGAGAACGTGCTTTAAATCATTTATACCTAATACACTAGCATTTTCACTGACAGAAAAGAAACAAATAACCTCGAAAAACATTTTTGCCCCCGCTGAGAAAAAATATATGAATCAAATAAATCAATTAAATTAATGTATATAAATAAAAGCTTGTCTCACAGTAACCCATAGTTATTAAAAAATATTGGCTTTTATAGAAACACAGGAACACAGAAACGCATCGTCAAAATTCAAAGCCGTATAAGTTAATACCTTCATTTAACCCTTTACACCATGTAGGGAATAATTACAGCATGATAATGCATTAGACTAATTATGAACATGACATACATACATGACCAAGGCTTAAACTGTAAAATCATATCTAAATTATATCATAGATTATGATTAGAGCCATTTGCAAAGGCGTAGAAAGGCGTATTTATGGAGTAAAAACTATAATTCTTGTTGGTATACACGTGGTAGCTTAATGTAGGACTATAGGTTTGCAAAACACCCATATAGGAACTTGTATAAGAAATTGTAGGTGGCGGTGGTCAAGCGGTCAAGCGGTAACGCGTTTGACTATCAGTCCGGAGATCCGGGGTTCAAACCCCGGTCCCACCCGGAAATTTCAGAGACGCTTTTCCGTGTCTCCCACCTGCACATCCTCTCCACCCAGGGGTTAAAATGGGTACCTGTGAGGGTCACTCGCCGGTACTGCGGCTGAATCATTGCGCCATATGTTAGCTGTGCTCAATATTGTAAGCTTATGACTCAATGACCAGGAGAGTAAATATGCAGTCGGCCGAGCGGTCATTCGGACTGAAAGTAGACTATAACTAAGTTCTTCAAAAGAAATTATTATTATGTCAGCACTTTTCAGAAGGAATGTACAATGCTTAGCTGGGCATACATTCAGCTATACTGCCGATTGTTTCAAAGTATTAACCTCAATAAATAGCCCCTCAAATCTGCGCCTACACTTTATTATATTTTGCATTGATATTTCAGGAGATGAAATGCCCATGATAGCTGTAAAAAAATAACGTATGGACAGACTCAATGAAACCAAGACTGCAATGTTTTTTATGTATAAACACTGGTCAATTTGATATACACAAACGTTATAGACAGTGACCAATGTGATATACACAAACGTTATAGACACCGATCAATGGAATATACACAAACGTTTCACAGAGGCGTCAACAGTACGATAGAATGGGTTAAACACGTATTTGATTAACATTATCTGTATTGAGACGGGGGAACTGTAAAATGGGTACCTGTGAGGGTCACTCGCCGGTACTGCGGCTGAATCATTGCGCCATATGTTAGCTGTGCTCAATATTGTAGGCTTATGACTCAATGACCAGGGGAGTAAATATGCAGTCGGCCGAGCGGTCATTCGGACTGAAAGTAGACTATAACTAAGTTTTTTTTAAAGAAATTAATTATTATGTCAGCACTTTTCAGAAGGAATGTACAATGCTTAGCTGGGTATACATTCAGCTATACTGCCGATTGTTTCACAGTATTAACCTCAATAAATAGCCCCTCAAATCTGCGCCTACACTTTATTACAAGACTGCAATGTTTTTTATGTATAAACATTGGTCAATTTGATATACACAGACGTTATAGACAGTGACCAATGTGATATACACAAACGTTATAGACACCGATCAATGGAATATACACAAACGTTTCACAGAGGCGTCAACAGTACGATAGAATGGGTTAAACACGTATTTGATTAACATTATCTGTATTGAGACGGGAGAACTGTCTCAAACATTAATATAAACCATAATACTTAATCATGGAAACGTGTTTAATAGACATTGTGTATATGATATGAGTATATACTGGCAAACGAAATACATTCAGATGTAAAGATCCTCCCTTTTATCGTATATTTTGGGCGATACTTTATCATTTCTTGCATGACTCATATATTACTTTCATCATTTATGATGGTAAAATTCAAATGTAAAAAAGGAGCTATAACACTGTCGGATCGATTCGCTTTATTAGCTCACCTGAGTCAAAGGCTCAAGGTGAGCTATTGTGACCGCATGTCGTCCGTCTGTCAGTCTGTCTGTACGTTCACTTTTATTTCAAATGACTTCATCTCCTAAACCACTGGGAGGATTTCAACCAAATTTCACAGAAATGTTCATTAGGGTATCCTCTATAAGGTTTATACAAATCATGACCTCCGGGCAAAAACTGGCCCCGCACCACTACTTTTAAAAGTGTTTTTTTTTTAATCTTTAAAAATCTTCTGCTCTGAAACCAGAATTTCTAGAGCTTTGGTATTTGGTATATAGCATCATCTAATGGTCCTTTACCAAGTTTGTTCAAATGATGACCCCGTGCCAAAAATGGCTCTGTCCTGGGGCTTGTAAATTTTTACATAGACTTATATAGGCAAACATTTAAACATCTTCTTGTCTGAAATCACATACTCTAGAGCTAAGATATTTGGTATGAAGCATCACCTAATATACAACTATCAAGTATGTTCAAATAATGACCCCTGGGCCAACATCAGAAGCTATAGTTAAAAAGTTTCCCCCTTAACAATTTCCTTACAGTTATTTCCCTTGTCTCATCAGCATAACTATAAGGGACAAAGGGAGATAACTGCATTGGAGTTCTAGTACCTCCTGAATAGTTATTCTATTTATAACTATTTATAAAAGAATATGGAAGGTGGATCAGTGTAGCTGTTTTAGAAGGCATAGAAACAGATCTATCAAATTCCATTAGCAAACAGCAGACCCTGATCCTGTAGGAGCCACCTTATCATGACCTACTCTGTTTGCAGATGCGTGAAAACAAGTTTATATGAGGGAAATTAAGGGTTAAATAGACTTCTTCACAGTTAAAATGTTACAGCACTAGGCAGTAAAATCCATCCAGGTCATTGCATGACTCTTAACTCTTTGCACGCTAGTGGTGAAACTGTGATTACCTATGCAAACAGTTTGGGTCCAGATGAGAGGCCGCATAATTCGGAGTCTCATCAGGATCCAAACTGTTTGTCATCTTAAAAAATGAAAGTTAGTTTATTTTAAGAATTGAAGCAGATGACAATAACTTTGTTTTGCAGACGAAAAATTAAAGGCATTTTGAAAGGAATAATGACCCATTAACCCCATAGTGTGTAGTGTGAGTGATTTGTGGTGATATGGCTCAGGGATCTTCACAGCTAGATGTTATCATAGGTCTTTGCACAATGTTAGTTCATTTATGTGATTGGAAAAGAAATAGTTTCATTATGATCATTTATTTTAATAAATTTTATGTGAGTCTTCATTAATTGCATTTAGTTGAAATTTAGATGTTCAATAAAGTTTTTTCTCCTTGCTACTAATTGTATTTATTTTAATTAAATTTTTAAAACAAATAACGTCTTAAGTTAATCAAAATTATTGTCAATCAATAATTAATGTTACTCAATTTCAATTGTTAAAAACACTATTGACCCGTTTAATTGACTCATCACCAGATATTCACACCTAGAGCTAGAATTATTTCTAAACACCTATTAACCCTTAACTGTTTGCTTTGACAAAAATTATCTGGGTCTACTCTGTTTGCTAATGCATAAAACATGTTATTTCCGTAAAAAGAAGTTTTAGCTTTGATAAAAACTGTAAAATCAAATTTAAATCTTGTCAAATGCAAACAGAGCAGACCCTGATCAAACAGCTTCTATAGGAGCCGTCTGTTCTGGGTCTACTATTATTTTTAATGCGTAAAACACAATATTACTGTGAAGAGAAGCTTTTGCTTTGACAAAAACTGTAGAATCAGATTAATATTGTGTCAAAAGATACAGAGCAGACCCTGGTCAGACAGCTTCCGTAGGAGTCGTCTAATCTGGGTCTACTCTGTTTGCTAATACGTAAATTAAGGTTTATGAGGGAAAGGGTTAAAATATTTCTAAAGATATTTTTATTGGTCATTTCACACAAAAACTGGCATTATGTACTACCTAGCACTTTATTTGCCTATATACCTGGATCAAGGTATAATTGCATAGCTTTATTGACGTCATTTGAATTTCTCAAAGACCAGTTTTAGGCGTTTTGACCTAAGGCAAAATTGGCACAAGTTGTAAACAGTTTAGATCTTAGTCAACCAGTCACTTGGTATTAGATCTGAATCAAGTTCAAGTTTATTCAGCAGTGAAATGGTGAAAGTAGTGCACTAAGCTTCTATCATCTGCTAGAAATGTTGTCCACTGACAAATTATCATTGTCAATATATTACTGTAACTCGGGTGAGCGATATAGGGCCAATGGCCCTCTTGTTTGAAATAACTTCTGTTGGGTAAATAGAAGAAACCATAGTTTCAAAATAAGGATTGTCCAAATCCTAAATATCGCCTAAATTCTTGGACGCTTTATTAAAAGCAATAACAATCTCAGCTTGATTTCCCATACATGTTTTCCTTTTAGCGGCAACACAAAAATACATTACAGTATTTGTGACACTACACTGAAATGCAAGGTACTATCCAATTATTGGTCTAACTGCAAATACAAATGGTTACTCCATTAGCTCACAGATTTATGACAAGGAGTTAGTGAATTTTGGATTTTTACTCGACGAATCTATGAAATATAAGTTACAGGAGGTTAATGCTAAAATAAATTAAGTACAGTAAACTCGCGGTTGTTCGAAGTTTTAGTAACGACAAATGTGGCCTTTGCGGCAAGGGTCTGTTTAACCCATTCCATCATATTGACGCCTTTTGGCACCTCTGTAAAATACACTTGTTGAACCCATAATGATAAATAGGGCATGTGCTCCTATGGAGCAAATGATCTATTGGTAACAACGATTTCAAAACTGCACAATTCTACAGTTTAAACAGTTTAACTTTTTTCTTATAAATGCTCATGTTCGGTATACAGTAAAACCCCTCTAAATCGGAATTCTAGAAAAGAAGAATTTAGCTACTTTTAGGCAGGTGACTGCTTAATGCAGGGTAAAAGTCATGCAGAAAGCTCCGAGCTTTCTGCATGAATTTCACCCTGCATTAAGCTGCCACCTTTCTCCAAAACCGATATTTATACCAAAATTAACGTCCGGTTTAGAGGGGTTTCACTGTACTTATTCCAAAAGGTTCGGTCTAAAATATTTTATGAGGGAATGGGCTAATGCTTATTTGCCACCTATCTTAAAGACGAAAAATAACATTTCTGTTAGTTTTCCAATTAAAACCAATTTCTGTTTGCCTAACGCTTTCTTTCAATTCTGTGTAATCACATAACGTTTTTGGTAATATTTAAGTATTTCATTGGCGCTGTACAACAATATGAAATATATACATGCGAACATCAGAGAGACATTAAATCATTTGTAACAAAGATGCAAACCACCTGCAGATTGGTTATTTGAAATAGTAATATCAACTGTTAATGATGTCTACTGACGTAACTTGTAATTAAATAAAGTATAGTGTTTTGAAGTACATATGGAAATGCTGTATGTTAAATTCCAAAATAATTACAATCATTTAAGTACATAAAATGTCACGTGTGATGCACCTATTAATTATTTACTTCATACCAGGCTTTGGAAACATAATTGACCCAGAAGAGATGGTTCCCATATGACATTACATAGAAGAACATATAGAAGAGTCAGGCAGGAAAAGTCACACACAAGACGCAACCATTACCAAAACACTGACTGAAAATAAGTGACACACACACCCTCTATATCTCACTTTATCTCCTTTTCTCCCTCACACACACACACATGCGTGCCCGCCCGCAGGCACACATAAGTGTGACAACGAGAGTATAGCATTTAAACGGTTGGTTGCGAAACCACCATCGGATATTTTAACCGGTTTAGGGACGTCCTAACCTCATACTTGTCTCAACACCCGAGTTAAATGAACATTGTAAATAAAGGTATCCAAACAGACTTCTCCGCAACAAAGAAGACGGTCAAAACAGGACAATATTTAAACCATATCATAAAACAACTGTGGCAGTTATCGTTCTATAGTTTATGTCATGGTCAAAACGATTGTGTTGTCATATACCATTATAAAATGCATCTAATAAATGTTCGCGTTGTCACCATTTATTATATACATATTAACCAGGGAACGGTTTACATTTGAAATTCGTGTGGCATGCGGCTTCTGCTAAATACCTCAGAATCGTTGACAGAGAAAACTGGTATGTTTAAAAGGTGATGACCTGGACAAATATATCTTAAATAGATGGATCATCACACAAGTAGCTCCCCTCCAGCCAACATTGCAGCCATATAAACAATGGTCGTTTGTATGGTTACAATTTCTATAGCCACCACCGTAATTGTAGCTACAACTTCGTTGGCATTTATTTCCATAGTTACCGGCTTGGCATTATGGTATTTAAGATGTTAAAATCTGTCATTTACAGTAAAACATAACATCGTAACGTATTACACACAGACTCATAGGTTAAGGGTTAGGTTTTAAAATACATATTACTTTTGTTTTCCAATGACATACAATTGAATGTGGTTGGATTGGTGATACTGACACTCTTCACGAGTCAAGGGATTAACAGTTAACATGCGGCTTTTGGTCTAATAAATAACACATGAATCAAATAGTGAACTGTCTGTATGTACCCTTTCCACTATATAGTCATATTTAACAACTAATTATAAGATGCAATGAAACTGTTTTAGCATATGAGCCGCTCAATGACACACCCAGACTTAATGACATGCTGATATTGTATGCCCATTTTAAACTCAGTGCCATCTACACACCTTCTGAGAAGAAGATATACTGTTTGACATAATTCAAGTACAAATACTGTCAGTTTGTTTTCAACGGGACAGCATGTTAACATTCTAAAACATTCGAAGGATCACCCATTTTTAGAATATATGTACTTCACAACAGCAGGTTTTAAGTGCTTGTGTGGCGGCCGTAAAAAGTCGCCCCGTACTTCATTCTAAGTGTTGTTATATTTTCTGGTGCTTCGGGATCATTAGTTTTCATGTTATTAGTTTTGAAAATTGCTTAAGCCGGTGCTAGGGGGCGTGAGTAGTGTTGCACTTTTAATTACTACTCATGAACAGACTCAATAAAACCGAGTCTGCAATTTTCTCTTTTTGCATTTCTACTTATGCTTTCGAGGGATCGCCCATTTTAGAATATATGCTTTCATTTTATCTGATCTCATGATAACTCTGTATATCAGTATATGAACCGCGCTATGATAAAATCAGTCAATACATGGTAACATATTGTACCCAGGTCAAACTACATAACATCTGATAAAAAGTCACACTGTTTGATATAATTCAAATAAACATGCTCTTGATAGTGGTGTTTGTCAAACACTGCAGACAGTTGTGTCATTAGCACGTGGTTCAGGCCCTGAGCGTTATTATAGTGTAATACATATACTTTAGAAATATGCATGCTAAGCTTGCCATCGGGACAGCTTCAAGAGATTAATGGAATAAACGTTAAAAGGTGATGATTGCTTATGACGGAAAGCTCCTACTGGAGCTTTATGCATAGCTTTTATACTGCTTTAACACTCGTCCTGACTATAAGACCAAGAGTTATATTTTTGTGATCGCTTTACAGTGGCTTTTCTGTACATATATTTTAAGTGAACGGCGTTACACCTGTTGCAGTTTTGGTTCAGTACTACGAGGAACAAATGGTTTCATACTAAGAATGCCTTTCTTTTTTTCACAGTATCTTCTTGTATCTCAGTTGCTCCACAGTAAGCACTGTGCTTATCAATGCCAGTCAGTTTGAATTTATTCATCGCTTTCCCATGCCGCATGGATTGGAGAACACTCATAGCTTCAGTATTCCTGACAATTAGGATTTAAATTACATGTACTAATCACGCAGGAATACGCTACATACAAACCACACAGTCGCCCAGCACCAGGAAAAGAAAGTATTGTAAATGTACATGTATATCAAAATACAAGAAGGAGACGAACCCCCTCCCCCCAAAGAAAACAGAACAACAAAAAAAACAACAACACACAAACAAACAATAAGCGTGTTGGGACTATACGACAAGGGCGTTGAGCCTTTTTTCCCAAGAAAGACTTATTTATTTATCAGTAGTTAGGGACCTTACCAGGCACAATGCACCCAATGATCCCTTCTTTATTCTATATAAATGAGGTCATCCTGTTCGGTGGAGGCACATTTTGGAATCATAAGAACGTGACGGTCTTCGGTCCTCCAGCAGACGACGCTTATACGTCTATACTACGAGTCAGTGAGGCATTGTGTACATTATTTGTCAATCTGAATAATTATACCCGGTATATGGTTATACAAGGGCAAAGTGTTAAGCAGACGACAATTTAAGCCACTCATTGTACGTCACCCGTGTGTTTAGGTTTTCAAATATTGCGCCATAGTGCAGGGTGAATGAATAAAGGACAGGGTTAACCAGCGGTGACATGTAAACATAGGATTTAAGGTATCGGTCGATGTTGTGTTATTCTCTCTCCCTCTCTCCCCCACTCTCTCTCCCTCTTTCTTCTCTCTATGACATATTTGGATTCTCGTTCTCTCTGTGCCATATTTTAAAAGTTAAGCTATCCATGATCATGTGAAGCAGACGGTATATTTTTCAGACAGGTAGAGATGTTATAGATTCGCTGAAGTGATCATAGTGTCATTGACACACGCGCTAAATATAGGTTTTCGGGTTTACCATTTAAATCCCAATTTACATTTCATCAGTTCAAAGAGGTTCACGGCATTGACCAATCAGAACTATTATTGAGATTAAAAGTGTACTAAATTTTCTGAAAGGTGTTATTTCACCACAACCCATCAAAAAGTAGACTATGCAATAACCACGGTAAAGCAGACGACAGGTTGCAAAATGAGCCGATCTCCACATTATACAGGTATGTCTACACATTGTATTTAAGTTAAGTGATACCTAGGTTAATTGATCAGCCCTCAGGCTGTTATAATCTGAAGTATTTTAAAATACAGTATATGGTCATCGGCACACGACCTGTGAAATATTAAGAAAAGGAGGGAAATTTGAATTACAAACAGAGCAGTACAGTTTTTTATGTTTATTCGGATATAAACATCTACAGGTACTGTTCATATATACCTATGTACACTATACATAACACAAGATACATTTATTAGAGTAAAACTGAATCACACAGTCTATCATTGTATATCACCGGCTTTTACACAGCTATTGAACTTCTTGGGATAATATTTCCATTTTACGAACATTTGGCTGTTCTGTTCCTTTCCTTTAGTTCGTAAGACTTCCTCCTCTTTCCATAATTGGCCAAGGTCTATATTGACCTTCTGTAGTTCGCTTTCATAAAAAGTGCATTGAATGTCCTCATTCTGTAAATCACGAAGTCTGTAGATAGATAACACACCTCTATGATAACGGTTATGGACTTGAAACACTTCACCGGAGTAGGTCTCGTCGTAGGTTCGAATAAATGCCTGCCTCAGATGAGTGATCCGTACATAATCGCAGACTTTGTATTAGAATGGCTTTAGTCTTGGGTTCAGTTGAACCCTTTTCTTGTGTTGTGGGAAATATGTAGACAGCCTCACTTCCATTTCGTTCTTGTGGTCGACACTGGCCGGTGCCATACCAATGGTTCTGTGAAATGTGCTGTTATAGCTGTCTGCAAACTGTTGCAGAGTAGGTACATAGGTGTAGTCTTGTTTAAAGGTTAACCATCGTCGTAGTCTCATCTTGATGGTGAGAATAGCCCTCTCTGATGTGGAAGCCTTGGTCTCGTTCTGAGTGGGGAAGTATTTTATGTTGTTTTGCTTCATCAAATCCTGGACTTTCTTGGCACGGAACTCTTGGCCTGTAAAACAAATATGTTGCATAACCCATCTGTCTGAATACACTAAACGTTATTATAATATCATTTTAAATACCAGTTACGATGATCGTCCTTGGTTTTTATTGATCGTGTATGCATCAGGTCTGATCTGTTTGCTTATTATATAATAGAGATATGATTATACAGTTTCTGTCATGACGAAATGTCCTGTCTCCCTGTGCTATTATAATAATTTAATATAATTGATACTCATGACGTCTTTATTTCTAACATAAATATTCATGGGGGAAAAGGTTAAGTACTAGTGTATTAAGAACCAGTGTACTCACCTTTGTCACTCATCAGCTTGGCTGGAGACCGCCTGGTGGTTGTTAAGATATCGGCAAAGGCTTCAGCCATTTACTCTCCCGTTTTCCTCTTTAAAGGTCTGAGCCATACGTATTTGCTGAACGTGTCGATGACCAGCAGA
Organism: Azorinus chamasolen; assembly: GCA_963576725.1. Taxonomy (NCBI): domain Eukaryota; kingdom Metazoa; phylum Mollusca; class Bivalvia; order Cardiida; family Solecurtidae; genus Azorinus; species Azorinus chamasolen. The sequence continues at coordinate 52,023,691 of OY755250.1, read as the reverse complement.
ATGTATTTGTAGCCATGATTCCAGTCGGCGTATTTCACCATATCGATCAAATCGGCCATCCATAGATCATCCATGCCTGCACTGATGACATGGTTGCGTTGAAAACGTCGGCGCACTGGTTTATGAAGACTGTAGGTTTCTTGATTGTGAAGGAATTAGCGTATGCGATGCATGCCAATCTTGTATTTTCCCTCTTGTTGAACCACTTTGTACATTTTTTGTGGCCCTTCAAAATGGCTGGATGCTGGGGATCATAATAAATAGTCTTTAAATAATCCTCCCAAGGTGCCATGTCTGCTCACAATCAGTGTCACTCAGTTACTGACGTGTCTATAGTATTGTGTTTTGCTTATATGTTGTCACTCCACACTAGTCACTGTCTCCATCTGTGCTTTCTCCATCATCGCTGTCCTGTTCGTCCTCAGACACATCTGTATCGAAGAGATAATCAAACTTGGGTTTCATTTTCGTCAAAACCCTCTTCACAGATGAGCATGATGCCACGCCTTTGTCATTTAAAGCCTGGATATGGTGTAGTACTGTCATATGTACTGCGTTGTGACGAAGTGCAATATTTCTCCAGTAATGTACTGTATCTAATGAGAAATGTCTTATCTGCAAAATGTTTCACACGCTCATCTGCCATATCCGAGGCGTCCTCCTCATTTTCTCCTTGATAGACATATCTGTCATACAACTCTTTGTATCTATCATTGCGCTCTTTCTGGGCCAGCTCCCACAGGTGGATATACCCCTTATTGTCCTCGACGGATTCAGTAGATTCCGTCTCAGTTGCATCCCTGTCAATCTTACGCTTTTTGGCAGGAGAACATTCGCTTTCGGCACACCAACCCCGTTTACGTGCCTCTGTACATCATGCGCCGTATCAAAAAGCAGTCCACAATCGTCGCAGGAGTTCATCTTGCCCGACATCTCTTGCTGCTCTACGTCAGTGTTGCTGGTTTGAACTCCGACGGAATAATGATCCAGCGTGTGTGACATACTTTCTTTTATAGCAATAGGTGACAACTCTGGCTCCTGATTGGTCAATTCATCCTGCCACACGACCTTAGCTTTGAGTCGTTTATTCTCGGGTGTAAAATGTTTTAGATCTACCAATATAGGACTGTATGGTTGTTTGGTCGCTTTGGTAAACGTGTTCATGAAGATCTCGCTATGCCCCGGGTACATTTGCTTAGCCAATTACATGACAGCTTGGCTGTCCACGGGATTCTTGAAGAGAACCAAATAATGACAATTTCTCCTTTGGGTCGGGTCCTTGGTCCCCAAATACGTTCTAGTTGATGCCAATCACAGAGAGTGATCTATGATGGGACCCCTCCGTATATAAGCCCGTAAAGCGTTTATCATTGGCCATTTCCGAAAACAAGTCATCAATGACCAGAAGATTGTTGACTGTCTGGTCAAAGAAGTCGTCGTCATCTAAGTCTCTAGGAATGCCTTGAATAAACTGTACTCGTGGTGAGACTGTTCCCTTGACCAAGGCATAGAGAGGTTGCCATCGCTTATACAGCCACACAATTCTCTGTATGCTCGGTTGTGTTCAGCGGCCATAGTGTTGAAGCAACTGTTTGACGAAGGTGGTCTTTCCGCACGCTAAAATATATTTTAAACGTATCCCATCAGTCACGCTAGTTGCAATGTATAAAGAAAAACATGTGTGACGCAGTGACTTGACCTCTAGCTATCTCGATATGATAAGGAAGCATGCAGTGCTTTTACTTCTAGCTATATCGATACGTTTAAAGAGACACACAGCGCCTTTGCCTGCTACAGATCTACAAATATTAAAGAGATATGCAGCGCTTTGACTGCTACCAACTTCGACATGCTTTAAGAGACATGCGGTGTTTTTAGTGTTTAGCTACTGAGATATTCTGAAAAGAATTAGGTTTACGTCATTTCTACGTAGACTTAAGCTACTGCTGAATGCATGAGGGATCCTGTGATTAAGTTTTTATAAAATCAAGTTAAATACTGATATTTTCTTATATTAGGTTGCAATTTATATTACATGTTTTAAGTGATTTGCTGCGTATATACTTATTTTGGGATTTTTATTTGATTTCAGATCAGCAACGAGGGAAAACATGGCTCACAAGTGTGAACAATGTGAGACTACATTTCAAAAACACAATCAACTACTACAGCACAGAAGGACTGAAAATTACTGGATTCTATTGTGATGTATGTGGAAAAGTGGTCAGTAGACGTGATAATTTGGATAGACACAAAACGAAACATGAACGTTTTGAGAATATGCATTTTGACCAGTGCTGACAGGTGTTCACTAGATTTGACAGTTTAAGACGTCATCAGCAACAGAAGCATCAGATAGGCGGCGGACAGAAAAGATATGCATTAGACAGAGCCGATTATGAGGATGGTTCTGTCACGAAAAGGTTAAAGAAGGAAGATAATCCTCGTCAGTATTACCAACTTCAAAAGATAAAAGAGCACATGGAAAAGTTTAAAACAACAGCATCCACATACAATATAACATTTCTAAGATATTGAGGTGACTGAGGACATACTGGAAACACTCAAACGACTGTTTACAGCCATATTCGAGGACTTAACACGGTCAGCTAAGTCTGAAGATTTGGTGCGCGTGACAGTACAACGTCCCTCCTTGGACTATCCCGTCGTTATTCCATTTCTGCGGATTACCCAAATTACAGTCGATAGATTCATGGCAGAACTAGAACGCGTTCTTCAGTCTAACGAAGATTTTCTCATCGATTCTGTGTTAATCATGGAAGCCACTTTGGTGGACATGCCTAATGGGGGCGTACGGAAGAGATGTAAATACGTCAATACCGACGGATTTCTTGAGGACAAAAAATGTATCATACAGATACACAACGAAGACGAAAAACACAGGTATTGGGAAGACATAAGAAACGGAAGACATATGCAAAAGGTGTTAGCTGAAAACTTACACAGAAATACTAACGTTCCTATAGGAAAATGCGGAGCTGATGAGATCAAAAGGCTCCAAGAGGTGTTGACCGACTGTCAAATTTATGTTCTGTCAAAATACCATTTTAATGCCATTATCTTCAGCGGACCCGAAGCAGAGAAGAAAGTATACTTGTACTTTTATGGCAATCATTACGGTGTCATCACTAGCATGCCAGCATTCCTATCCAACAATTACTTCTGTACCAAATGTAACACAGGTTATGATCACAAGGAAAAACATAAGTGTAACAACATATGCTATGCTTGTCGCAAAGTCCATGAGCCGTCTGATCAGGATTGGATTCATTGTGATGAGTGTCATCGTTTCTTCCATGATCAGGAGTGTTTTCATCTTCACAGAAAAACCACAACGAAGGGAAATTCGACCTGCAAAATTATCTGCAGGTGTGCCGACTGTGGAAAAACGGTCAGTAAGAAATTGGACAAGAACCATAAATGTGGACAAATTAATTGCTCAACGTGTAAATAATTTCATCCTGATGGGCATTAGTGCTACCTGAAGGTAGCAGAAGCACACGTCCATGCACCCATGTCGATTGAAGAGGAATTAATTGACAGAATTGACAATGCTAAGACATTCATTTTCTTCGATTTCGAGTGTACGCAAGATGATTTGATTGAATGTAAACAAGGATATGTACCGGACGTTTATGGAAAAGGCAAAAAATGTTTAAAGTCTAATTGTGGTGTATACGAACATAGGCCTAATCTACGTGTATCTCAAAAGTATGTTCTAACTGTATGGAGAAATCTGATAAATGTGAAATGTGTGGGCAAAGGGAGTTTGTCTGCTCAGGTGAAAATACCTTAAACACTTTCTGTGAATGGCTTTTTTCTGAAGACAATTTTCAGGCAACTGTATTGTGCCATAATTTTCAAGGCTATGAGTCATACCCCATTTTGCAGTACCTGTATCAAAACGCATATGTTCCAAAAGTTGTGACCAAAGCGCAAAATTCATGTCCCTCAATGTCTCAAATTGCAAAATCAAAATGATTGACTCTATTATTCTTCTACCCATGGCCTTGGCCATGTTACCAGACATGTTTGGTTTCAAAGAACTGAAAAAAAGGATATTGTCCACATCTGTTCAATAGGAAGGAAAATCAGACAGTTGTAAGCGACAACCTGCCTGACATTTCATATTATAACCCTGACAGTATGAAGCCTGAGGCAAATCAAAATTTTATGTCTTGGTTCAATGACCACAAAAATGATCATTTTGACTTTCAGCGGGAACTGTTGGAATACTGTAAGTCAGATGTAGACATACTGAGACGATGTTCTCTACAGTTCAGGGATGATTTTATAGATATAACAGACATTGACCCTTTTGAAAATTGCATCACAACAGCCTCATAATGTAACTTGGTTTTCAGAACCAATTTCCTTGAACCGGAAACCATTGGTATCATTCCTTACCATGGCTACAAACCTGAACAAAAACAGTCAATCAAAGCTCTACAGTGGTTACAATTCCTCTCACACAATGAAGGAGTACATATTAAGCATGCACGAAATGGTGGGGAGAAAACCATTGGTCCTTATCAGGTTGATGGGTACTATGAAACTGAGATATTGAAAGTAGTTTTAGAATTTCATGGGGGTTTCTGGCACGGGAACCCATCAAAGTTCTCTAGGACAACAATCAATCCAGTCAATCAGCTGACAATGGGTGAATTGTATAATAAGACACTAGAAAGGAAAAAGTATTTAGAAGACAGAGTGTATCTCTATAGATCCATATGAGAGTCTGAGTTCGATGAGTAGTGTCAAAATAACCCAGCGATGATGACATTTGTTCACAATCATGACTTTTCTACTCCTTTGGAACCTCGTGATGCCTTTTACGGGGGTCGAACAGAAGAAGACATTATTTATTATGATGTCACATCCCTATAGTCATGGGTTAAAATACTGGGAAAATTTCTGTAGGTCATCCGGAAATTGTCACCGAAAACTTTAAGGAACTGTATAAGTATGAAGGACTAATCAAATGCAAGGTTGTTCCACCCAAAAGTCTTTTTCAGCCGGTCCTACCCGCAAAGTGAATGGCAATTTGCTGTTTCATTTGTGTAAAACATGCACTGATACTCAGCAACAATCCCCCTGTATGCACTCAGATAAAGAAAGAGCTTTTGTTGGAACGTGGGTGACGGATGAAGTAAAGAAAGCTGTATACGATTAAGAAAATCTATGAAATGTGGCATTTTAACCAGATTTCACAGTATGACCCGGAAAATAAGACGGATGGTATCTTTACTGAGTATGTCAATGCATTCCTCAAACTCAAACAAGAAGCTAGTGGGCGACCTGACTGGGCGCAAAGAGAGGAAGACAAACACCAGTACATATAACTCTATTATGAGAAGGAAGGGGTCCGCTTGGACTACAACAAAATTCACAAACATCCTGGTTTGAGAGCTCTAGCTAAGCTTATGCTTAACTCCTTCTGGGGCAAGTTTGGACAGCGGTCAAACATGTCACAGGTAGTGTTTGTGGATGAGCCTTTAATCTATTTTGATTAGCTGACCATAGACCAAGAAGACGTGACAGCTGTTAATTACGTTTCTGACGACATGGATGAGATGCGATGGAAGTACAAAACCGACTTTGTGGAAACCAATACCAAACCAATGTTGTCATTGCTGCTTAAACCACAGCACAGGCCCGCCTAAAACTTTACTCTATTATGCAGACACAGATTCCGTCATATTTTCAAATATAAAAGGGGAATGGAAGCCAATGTTAGGTGATTATCTTGGGGACTTGACTGATGAAGTTTCCCAAAACGGTATATTGACTTTCGTAACTGGAGGGCCGAAACATTATGCCTATAGAACCCAACACCCTGATAAGGACGGATATTACACTACCTGTAAGATCAGAGGCATTACACTGAACACAAAAAAATATGCTGAATGTCAATTTTAATGTTCTCAAAACATTGGTCACCAAGCGCCCTTATGCCATGGCATCAGTCTGTGATGCTCACAAAATCACAATAGATGGAAATACTGCACAAATCATCACTCTCCCACAACGAAAAAAATATATGTTGGTGTTTGACAAACGGGTACTCCGTGATGATAAAGTTTCTTATCCATACGGATTTTAAGATTAGGTTCAGAATAGTTACATTGTAGTATTTACAATGAGATATTGACAATAATCAGTTGTGCACAATTCGAGCTTACATGATGTACATATATCCGATATAGATATTAACTACTTTGTATTGGCGATATGTAGAATAAGAGTACAATTATGGGATTGGGTTATTTGTTTCTTTTAAACTCTTATACATTTCAAGCGTATGTTTATGAAAATCAATCATAAAGATTGAACATATTGTTTTTATAAGTACTGATTATACATTTACAAGAATGTGCTCGCATTGAGCAGATTGGTCTTTGTTGTTTCAAATGTCCGCAAATCTCTGGTATTAGTACTTTCAGTGTTGAACTTGTAACAATACATCCTTGGTAAACAGTGTTGATACAGATGAGATGGTTCTTTTTATTTGGATTTACATTGCAAAGAGCATTCATATACATGTACATGCAATTAAACTTGTCTAAAATTCTGAAGGGTGGTGCGTATAAGCTGTATTAATCAAGTTCATACAATGTTTATCTTGCTACTAACCCTTATTTTTGATACTATACTAAATCATCACAATAATGTAAGGTATAAAGGGGGATGTCCCTCCCCGACCCCCTATATGCCTATTACATGCATCCATTACACATGTGTTTGGATCCAGATCAGTGTTATACATTTGTATTTAACATTTCTGTTCTGAAAGTGACACCCCCTGTAGAAACTATGTTGATAACCCGATGTGTTTATGTCACGATTGGCTAACCACGTACATCTTCACTCGACTACAATAGCGGCGCGATATTTGAAATTACGATCTGCAAAAAAATAACATTTTCTGACGTCTGCTTTTAATATTATTTATTCCAAAGTATACGTTAGGATCCAGATCTAGGCAGGATTATACAACCCTAATATGTCAATTCTTTCTCTGTCGTTAATCTGGGATGATCTACATGTCGTCTGCTACAGGTCGTCAGCTGTCACGCTCTTATGATTCCAAAATGTTCCTCCACCGAACAGGATGACGTCATTTATATAGAATAAAGAAGGGGTCATTGGGTGCTTTGTGCCCTTAAGTAAGGTCCCTACCTACTTTTATCCACCAAACCCTTTGTTGTAGCCTTTAGTATTGTCTCGAAGGGTAGTCACAACATAGGACTTGAAAGAGACTTAGCGATTTTAGTTCTTGAGTACGTACGTTTATCTGTTTCTCTGATCTCGTTATTCTCTGGAATATAGCAAATTTCAAATATCATCCGACAACTACCATAACCATATTGCAGTTGTCTTTCAGCCAGCAAGATACTAATTAGGATGTAACGTTAACTGGAGTTTCTGAATGTCTGATTCTCCAGTAGGTGTTAAGCTTCTTGATCCATATTCTAAATGTCATGAAATGTGGATTTAGCAACGTTCATCCTGTCTCGATGATTTATAATCAAGTTTTGCGGTGCCGTAAAACCAAACCCAATCGATCAATTCATCAATAAAACATAGTATCAGGTGTTTGTAGTATTATCATGTGTTTGGAATATAACAGAATATCATAGCTAACACAACATGTGAAATTTAATAATGCATCTTAAGTTTATCGTACTTGTATCTATCTAACGGTAGGCTTCAATATCCATTACGTTTAAATCTAACAGCTGATACAAAAAAATGATATGTGTGGATTAGCAGACAGACGATTGACAGGACGAGACAATATACACAGTTACAGACAAACGGTATTTATCCCTTCAAAAACAATGTACAATTAGATCACATAGCTCTTATACGAGCCGTCTGTTCAGAGTTGCTTTGTGTGCTGACAGATAATAATAATTTCTTCATTTTTCCGCCAAACGTATTGTGACCATTCTTTAGAATTGTCTCGAAAAGTGGTCACAACATATGGTTTAGTGGAGAAATGACATTTTTGGTATTTGAATACGCACCTTTCGCTGTAGTTCTATTGATAGCTACACATTTTGGTCCTTGGTACTCGGGAGCACAGCCCTTCAGACAGTCGCCGGTTTTGACATCGCAAGGCTGACCATCTTTGCAGTTGCCGCATTTCGTCGTACAATTAGGTCCCCAGGCCTGACCGTCACATTCTGTTTAAATAAACCATAGAGTATGTGATCCGTCATCACTTATGGTCTTAAACAATACATGCACTATTCATCTAGTCTTGAGAAATATAGGAGCTATTCCTGAATAGTTTCAGTTTACGCACCTCGTCTAGACCGCTACTTATGTCTCTACTTTGTCGCCTTTTATTTTTCAGACAGATCACCATATTCTGTTTGAATGTCTTAAAGTAAGTAAACACTTACCGCGGTCATGATACACTAGAAATACATACAAAACTGGCCAGAAACCGTGATGAAATCAGAAACATTTCTCTGATGCGTCATTATCCATAGGCCATTGGCAATTTATATACCTCCCTCGTCCCTATTCATCGTAGATGACTGTCACGCGATGTAAGGGGCCTAGGGCATACTTTCGCCACTCACCCGTGCAATGGTGGCAACAGCCGACGACATTAGAAAAATCAGTGATCTGATAATGGACGGAGTTGATTCAGCAAAGATACAAAAACCGTTTGTTGTGCTAAAAATATGTTTCTATACAACGGATTTACCATCCAGATGAGCTTATTCAAGAATATTTGTTTTTAGTTGTAGTCATTGTGTTTTAAAATGCATAGCGTGACATTTTGTTCAGCTTTTGGTCCTACGAATAACAAATGAAATTCACACGCTTAACACTGTTTATCTCTCTACGGTACCTTCCTTTATCGTAGCTTCCTTTCTTGCTTAATTAGAAACATGTTTTGATATCACTGTACTGATCTATATCTCTGTCGGTTTGCATTGTTCATCACATTTCCACACGTGGTACAGTTATAGCGTCTATTCTTGACTAGTTGAAATTAAATTGAACGAATAATTTTGGCAGATACGGCATAATATATAATACTGAATATATTCTAGACTTGTTTTGTTCTTTTTATAAAACGATAACATCAGTGTCGAACAGTGTAGATTCAGATGAGATGTCGAGTTATTTTGAGTTTCGTCTTAATTCAAACTGTTTGCAAATGCTACCATCGCCTTCGGCTAAAGCATGTATTATTTTAAACAGGAATTACTGTTCTGAAACACAAGTACAATGTCCCCAATGTCCCCAATGCCATACCTGGCATACCAGGTGTTGTCCTACTACATATAAGATGACGCATATAGATTGTACTCGTATGACAATGATTCTTTCAACACTGAAATGTCATACGCACTATACCAAATTCAAAGGACAGACTTACGTCTCTTAATGTTTTTAAAGTTGTGTATATTTGCTGTTTCCTAGTGTTGCTGTTCGGGCGGCTGTTTGTTCTGTATGTGGTTTTTCCTGCATGACCCATCTCTGTACTTTTACCGTGAATATTCAGTAAATATTTAAGTAAAGTGTAGTATGACAAACAGTGGAGGTCCTGATATGGGTCTATGCTGTTTGATAAGAACATTGATAACTCGTTTCCTGCACCGAAAGTGTTAACGCTTCTCATACTAAAACATGTCTGGTGCAGCACTGATTTGCTGAACATTTCGTTGTCTTGTCGTTTCGTTTAGTTCTTTGAGAAACTTCTTGGTGGATCCACCGACCTATCAGCTGGAATGCATCAGTACATGAAAACTCAAATTGCCCTGGTCTGCTTTCGAACTATAGTTCTGAAGGGCTAGGCAATTGACAGTTTTGTACTTTTGTATTTATACTGATACTTATGTAGCTTTTCGTGATTAACAATGACCTTGTGTCTTCTAAAATGTATGATAAAAGAACCGATTTTGATTTTGATATTGTAAAAGTTTAAATATGAGTGATGCAGGAAACACCATATGCAGAACAAACAACCGCCTCAAGAACAACACAAGAAAACACAGCAACTGTACGTAACTACCAAAAACATAAATAGACGCATAAAGACAAACAAACAAACAACATGTGGAAGATGAAAGTACCACCTTAGAACGGTCAGTGACAAAGGTCACTGGAGGTTTAAACTGGTTTAGGGGCGCCCAATCTCATACTTATTCCGTCCCGGCCCTAAAAGACAAACAATGTAAATAAACGTATACCCTCTCCGACTAATCAACAACAACCGCGATGACAAAAACATGTAAAACAAAAACATTTAAGTTAAACAAATTGTATCGCTAGTGTACTCAATGATAGAGCTGCAAACAAAGTAACCGTGGAAAAGTAATAAAAGGCATCACAAAAACGAAATATCCGTTTTCCAATTTAAGAGGTCGCGTTTATAGAGAACTAAACATTTCTTGTCGGCGTACATGCAAATAGGGCAGCGTGATTGCCAACTGTGACAGAGTTGACAACCAGACATGCAGTATGTTGTAGTACTATACGATCATATCCCTTTTTATTGATTGTTTAATATATTTGATAAACAAAAAGAGAAAATGGGTATGTCCAATAATTTTTCGAAGTTTGTAAATTACATCACAATAACATTTAGGATGTGAACAACCGAGTCTCAGGAGCGCATTGAAATTACATTTGTACTTGCCAATAAGTGAGAGATTTCGATGGTAAAATTTAGAAAAAAGTTTTCTTAGTTTATGGTATCTATAGCCATGATTAAACAGCTATTTAGTTAAAATGAGATTTCGACAGTTAAAATCGTCAACAGATGAACAAGCTCTAGCAAAACGAATAAGTTGAGATATATAAACCCCGTAAAACGGGGCACGGTGAACATCTCCGTCACGATGAAGGTAATTTATAATATCAAATCCTCTCTTTTGTCATATATTTTAAAAGAAATCATTCCATTGTAAATTTTAAGGTCTAGATCAAGTAAAGCTGCACAAATGTCGGAAGGTTTAGATTTAGTCAATTTGAGTTATTTTGGTTAAATTGTAGGAATCAGAACATCAATGATAGAGTTATCGAAGTTAAAAATAGTATCCAAATATCGAGAAGTTTCATTGAAGGCTTTTATACCATCGTCTTGTGATTGTGGAGTCAAACGTTACATGAAATCACCCTCATAGCAAAACAAATCGGCGACAAGTTCGTGCCCATAGGAATACCAATCATCTGACGGTATATAGCCTTCCCATAACGTACAAATGTGTTATCATGAAGACAGGTCAGTGATTCTCAAACTTCTGAGCAAGTCAAATTGGTGTAACATTTCATTGGCTCATTAGTAAAGAAAGCTTTTTCAGCATTACATGCCAGAAAGGATTTTTTCTCGGGTAAATAATTTCTTGATTAAGTTAGTAAGTTTATCGTTAAATAAATCAGGAGGACTGGTTGTGTAAAAAGAAGAAAACATTGTAAGTGCTTACAGCGTATGCAAGAAACCTTTTGTTCCCAAGTTTGTGTAAGACTTCTGAAAAGTTATTCATAGACCAGAAAAGTTTCATTCCAGAATTGGCATAAGTCTTATCACAATAGACTGTTACATGTTCTTTTATCTTCGTTAAACTAGAAATAAAAAATATAGACACTTTTGTAGTTGTAAAGGAGCTGGAATTTGCAATGAAACGCGCTTTATATGTTTTATATGTAGTTTTGGTAACCAATAAATTGTAGGAAGTTTATGTTGTGTAATTTTACGAACTGTTCCAAGTTGTTCACACTTTTTTGGCATGGTCTGACACGATTGTCTTTTCGTCAGTAGTAATTGAAATGTATCACTTGGTATTAATAACTTCCTACTTCAAAGCATCGATATAATGTAATCGACAAATAATATCAAATTATTCGATGCCTCATCAGCAGGAACAAAAGCGTATTGTGAATGGAAATATTGTAAACCCTTTGTAAGATGTCTAAACAAAGTCTAGGTTTAGTTGGAAGAAGGTGTTCATTAGAGCTATAAAATGAAATGCGGTTGTCAATTATATAAAAAATAGTTTTTTTTCCAATATTTGTTAGAGCGTTAGACTCAGCATAAATTTCCCTTATCTTGACGGAGATATTCCCGTGCTTCATCTAAAGGGGATTAGATATCCAAACTTATTCGATTCGAGCTTGCTCTTTTGTTGACAATTTTTACAGTCGAAATCTCATATTTCACCTGAAAAGCTGCTTAAGCAAAGATATACATATCATAAACTAAAGAAATTCTCTAAATTTTACCATCGAAATAGATCAGTTATTGGTATAAAATGAATCTTAAGGCGCTCCTGCGACACGGTATTTCACAACCTGAATTTTATGGCGATGTGATTTAAATCCCAAAAAGAAAGATGACGTCGGATCTCGTTTTGTCGTACCCTTTTAAATACGTTTCAATATTTCTTCTATTTACAGCTCAGTCATTGAGTACATTAGCGATAGGTGGATCCAGTTTGTTTCACATACATGTTTTTTCACTTAATATGCATTTTACCGCTGAATTTGCCATCGCGTTTGCTGAAGATTAATTTTAGCAGGGACATGTTAAGTTACACTGTTTGTAGGGTGGGGATGAAATAAGAGTGAGGTTGGAAGCCCCAAATACGGTTTAAACCTCCCAGTGACAATTGTCACTGATCGTTCCAAGGCGGTACTTGATCCACTATTATTTGTTTGTTGCGTCTTTTGCGTCTCCTTGTGTCTTCTGATATGTACATTTACCGTTTTTGTCGTCGTGCTGTTCGGGTGGCTATGTGTTTGTATTGGGTGTTTCCTGCAAGACATGTTTGTTTTGTCTTTGAGCGTCTCTTTATGGTTTGATATTTATGTATATTTGCTGTGTTTTCCTGTGTTGCTGTTTGGGTGTCCGTTTGTTCTGTATGTGGTGTGTCCTCCTTGACTCATATTTGTACTTATACGTTGTACTTTTACACGGACATATATAATAAATCAATGTACATGTAAGATTGCCAATATAATAAATCACTTATAGAGCAGAACAGTGTTCAGAGGCCTGCAATATGTTAGTATGTGTCCAGTAATGCCAGATATTGAACAACGGACTGACAACAAGTAAGTGGCGCAGTTAACACCAAGGGACGTCTGATATAAAAAATGACAGATAGTGAAGATATGCCGAGAAGTTATGATACTGTCTGAATAGTGTCTACACTGCACGACAGTCATAAGGAAAACAATAATATGATTGTCAAGGACAGATTGAAACAATGCAGGTCCTGATACTGATACTGCACGTGTCAAACAATGCAGATTCTTAAACGACAATGTCTACAATCACTTGTAAATCGTTAAAACTGTGAACATATTTACCATACCTTTTTCACATCGATTTCCTGGTCCTGTCCATCTTCCCGCACATCCTGTGGAACAAGTACCGGACATTTTGTCGTTGTAATTGTATTCTTTACAGTGACAAACCGTTAGACAGTCTTTTCCGCATTGATGTTCAGGACAGTCTGAAAGTGAATGCATATTGTCTGGCTTCATATATGATATATATGATCAACCCTACTTGTTATAAACGCTGTTTCACCTTTCCCACCAGAGTAGAGCCAGATTTGCCGGCTCTTATAAGAGCCGTCTGATCAGTGAAATATGAAATAAATATGACGCAGGACAGACTAAAAAAAGTAAATGCAAGTAAAGTTTGAATGCAATGTCTTTCATAACATGCCATAGCATTTTAATATCTTTGTTTCTTTATATCTGTTATTCTTAAAATGCTCTTGAATTAGGATATCTTCTTTATTTGTTTTTTAATAGCATATGGCATTTCAATATCTTCTTTTTTGGTATTCTTATTATGCTTTGAGATTGAAAAAATCTTCTATATTTGTAATACTTAAAATGCTTTGGCATTAAGATATTTATATTTGTGTTATTCTTAAAAATGCTATAGCGTTAATTTATCTTCTTTATTTGTTGTTTTTGTCTTAATATACTATGGCATTTAATATTCTTAATATGCAATGGGATTAAAATTTATTTCATTTGGTATTCTTAATATGCTATGATAATTCAAAATATTTTATTTGGTATTCTTTATATGCTATAGCATTTTAATATTGTCTTTATTTGTTAGTCTTAAAAGGTTATGACATTTATATATATTTTGTATTTGGTATTCTTAATATGCTATGGTAATGTATTGTCTTCTTTAATTGGTCTTCTTATTATGCTATGACATTTATATATCTTCTTTTTTGGTATTTTTAATATGCAATGGAATTTAAAATTATTTCATGTGGTGTTTCTAATAGCCTATGATATTTCAAAAGTCTTCTTTATTTGCTATTCTTAATATGCTATGGCATTCTAATATAATCTTATTTCTTTAGTATTGTAGATATGCTATGACAATTATGTACATAGTTTTAAAATGTTACTCATAATGTCCTATGACAAATCATCCGAATTGTCGGTTGAACTTGCTGGATGATTATTTACGCTTATTAAAAAAAGGCATCATGAACCATCCTTTTGTTTTGACAAAAACTGTAAAATCGGATTTATATCATTTCATAAGTGAGCAGAGAAGACCCTGATCAGACGGTTCCTATAGGATCCGTCTGATCCGGATCTACTCTGTTTTCAAATGTGTATAAAAGAGTTTGTATGAAAAGGACAATGGAACAACGATTGAATTATTATAACTGATAACTGATATGGATATTTATAATGGTAGGTTTCAACATAAATTGAGAAACAGAAAAACGGTTCCGGTTCCGATTAATGGCGTTGACCAAAATAAGTTATTCTCTGTAATAAATTGCGGATGTGTAGTGTTTCATAGTACATTGGAAGGTTCGTTTTGTTGGAGCTACAGACTTATAATTTGTGACGTGTGATTTGTGACATTTGTTGCTACATTTGCAATAGTTCAGACTACGGTAAACTGTGTGTTAATCTTTGAAATAGGAACTGTGTACATGTGTACAAGTGCACGTTAATCTCTCTGTGAACTATACTGTTCGAAAAAGGTTGGGTAACCATCCACGTCTGTTATGTCTTAGTGCCTCACAGTGACACCAGTGTCGACATCAAGCCGAAAAAGGGTGCTTTCTTCACCAGAATTTGACAGTGAACTGAAGAAGAACGTGTTACGGCACTACCTAATATATCTGACACTTCGTCTCCGGCAGTGTCATCTAAGAAGATGGAAAATGTAAAGGTTCTCACATCTCTCACTTTACCCTTAAACCCGATGACCTGAAAATCATCTCGGATCATCTTCTGGGGTCCTTCCGTCCGGATGTCAGCGTAATGATGGAGAGTCTGAAGAAAGACGTGGTCGAAGGTATGGTCAGACTTACTACGGAGAGAATTATATCTGGTTTAGTAGACGGCCAGAAGGAGAAATTATCTCAGTTGAGAGACGAAAACAACAGGCTGGTCAAACTTGTCTTGAAAAATTTGTGGCGGCCCTCTATGCATCGGCGTAACAGTTTGCGCATATCTGGTCTAATGGAAGGTAAGGGTGAGTCTACTGATGACTTAATCATGCAAATGGCTGAGGCGCTTGGCATTCACCTTGATGTTAACGAAATTGATCGGTCTCACAGAGTCGGCAAACCAAATGAAGAGAGAAAGCGCGACGTCATTGTGAAGTTTACTATGTACCGATCGCGTCAGCGCCTGTATCACGTTTTGACCCGTAGCCAATGAAACCACTGATATTTATAGAATCGCGTCTACAAAGGAGCTTGACACGCTCCGCGAAACTCCTGCGGAACAATCTAGTGGTTAACTTCTGGTGCCTTACTAATGTCCGCCAGTATACTTTAAATCGTGTAATGCCTAGCTCGTTTTCCAACGGGCGTAATATGTATTTGTGTACAAGCATATATTAGCACGAGGGAGTGACATGTCGTTTGTATTTATAAATTACCCGTAGATTGTTATAATACAACTATTTATTAGGTGAGCTCAGCATTGCGCTATTCGATTTAATCACTACAATGTATAGGCAATCGGACTTCGGGTCAAACCAACTGCATGAGCTTAACGAGAAATTGGCTCGTCGATTTAAGCCAACCCCTTTTGTATAGAATAGAATAGTTTGGAAAAAATCTATAAAAAAAATGACAGGTCATTCCTACTTGCTAATACATCCATTGACCGTTGCGGTATACAGTAACACCTGCCGACAGCGATCACCTACTGTAAATGGAAAAGTAGTAAAGTCAAGCAGGCAAAGCCACATGCAAGGCGCAACCACCACCAAAACACCGTTTGACAGCATGAAACACACATACACACACAACCACACATCCAAACGCACACACACACACACACGAAATGAACACAGAAAACACCAAAAGACACACAAGAACCAGAGACAATCGTTCCACACATGAACAAATCACAAACACAAAGACGCAAGGCAAGCAAAAGGAAGGGTGACAAAGAGAGTACCGCCTTGGCACTGTCAGTAGCAAAAACACCACTGGGATTTTAAACCGGTTTACGGACGTCCTAACCTCACACTTCTCTCAAAGTCAACCTAGCTTTACAAATAGTGTAAATAAAGGTATCCCCGCTGGACTTACCCACAACATAGACGACGGTGAACACAGGACAACATGTAAAACATAGCATAATAACTGTGACAATCCGTCAAATATGTACTCAATGACTTTGCTGAAGTCAGAGCATTTGCAGGTAAGCCGTTAAGGGCACGACAGGGAAAAAGTAATACATGAGTCTGGTAAGCCTTGTTTCTTTTAACCCAGGTGTTGGCTTACAAAAATATTGTCTGCTGAAATTTTGACTGCTTCTGAATCGGTTAAGCTGTTGGGGAGCAGCTCGCTGTGTGTCAAACAGTTTGAATTCTGAAAAGCCGAAATTATTGGCAAATGCGACTCAGATTGGGAACTGCAGGATTTAAGAGCTAATACAACTGTGCGTTAAATTTGTTTTTACAATACATGTATTTATTAAGTAACTATTTGTGTTAGACTTACAATTGAATATATAGAATGACAGTTAACCCTTTCCCTGATGCATATTCGTGTAGAAAATAATGGCGTCATGAATATTAATAAGATTATGTTTTAAATGGCTTATGGACACAGGACATTTTGGCTCAAGCAGGAGCTGTAAAATCAGCTCTATATTACACTGTAAGCAAACAGAGCAGACCCTGATTAGACGGCTCATATAGGAGCCGTCTGATCTGGGTCTACCCTGTTTGCAGATGCGTCAAAATACGCTTACATAAGTAAGGGAAAGGGTTAATTGTTAAGCACTCTGTCAGCTGTTATTTGTTTACCACGTGTGGCTAGTATAGACATTCTAGGTCAGTCAGTTTGTTTATTTTGCGGGGGTCTGTGGTCTTATTGTCATAATGTCGGTTGCATGTTTGATATAGTCATATGGAAAAGTATCGGTCTGGTCAGTTTAACTCTTATCACGCTGAATTAAATCGTCGTCTATTCATGTGTAAACTTCACGGCGTCTTCGTTTAAATCTGTGGGGTCTATTGGCTGAATATCAAACGGTTTGGATGCGGGTGATACGCTGAGTTACGTCTCATCTTCATCCAAGCTGTATGAATATGGTGGTAAGGCTGCGCTAAGCGTGGTAAGGGTTAATATTGGTCTTATTGACTCTGTGTGCAGTCACATAGTATTGTATTATTCGCTCAGTCTAGTGTTAGTCTGATGTCTTTAATACTAATTAACAGTTTGGGTCATGACCGGTCACCATGTCTGGAGGGGTCTTATCTTGATCCAGTCTGTTTTCTTAGCAGTCGTAGTCACGTACCGTCGCATAATAGATAACTGAGTGGATCCATGTGACATGTGGCAGTGGCAGTGGCAGTGGGACCGAAACTGCTGTCAGTATTGGGACAGAGATATTCATTGTAAGGTTACTTACAATGTTGAGCAGTTTGAATCTGCCTGTACTATGCTGTAAACGTACACAATTACCGTAACAGTCGTCTATAGTCTGTTCCACGTTCTGTAGATCTTTTAGGGGTTATGTTATTGTGAGTTTTCGTGGGGTTGGTCTGTTATTATGAATGTTACACTCGCTAAAACTCGTGTCATATTATTATGGTGAACTCGTTTCATGGGGGACAATTTGTGGTGGACTCCCATGTAGGATCCAACACTTATTACAATGCTATAGAATATTTGTTGCAAACAATAGTATATAATATGTCGTGGATGGACCAGTTTCGGTGCACTTAGCAATCAAACTGATCGCGGTCATCACAAACCTTAATATTGTATGAAAAAAATAATATTGCCTTTGTAATAGGTTTTCTAAGTTAAATATGTATAAATTAATTCCCAAATTATTCTATATTTATCGCGGTTGAAACCGTTTTAATGAGGTAGCCATTTTTGTGTTATTTTGTGTTTTCTGCCCTATTGCGGTGCGGCGTATTTTTTATCCAAAACCAGTCTTCAACAAAAGTGTATGACTACATTTGTAAATTAAAAGTAGTAGGTCTGTAACTTATATTTTTAACTTTAAACTGTAAAAACAAAATGAAATGAACATCGAACAAATTGTGCATGCTGTAACGAGTTTAAAGTATTTTATAACAAGAACTATTTATTACCAATGTTCTTAGCTTGTTTAAACTCATTTTTCCCTGGAATTTGTGCATTTTGACTGAAACCAACTGTAGTAAGACTTTTTGTCCAGTAAACTATTTTTGGATTTAAATCTAGTAGGTACCTCTCCGGCATGGATAAAATTAGGTCTCTATCCTGTATGAATAAACTAAAGTATATCGCTGTTCTGTAAGGTCTCTCTCCAATGTAAAAAAAATATTGTGAAGGACATACTTTTAGACATAGCCTGTACTTGAAAAACAATGAGCAGAGACGTCGAAGTCATGTGACTTTGCTAAAGCATATGACAACAAATGTTTATATCTACAAAAATGAAAGAAACGTTTTCAAGACAGTATTTTTTGAAACAAAAGTTATCTAAGTGAAAACTGACATAAGGAAAATGGCTTTATCAAATATAGTAAGTAACTTAACTGTTTGCAGCACATTTTAGATTTTTTTGACAGCGATGACAGGTAATTGTTTATTTTGTGGATTGCAAAAAGTGATGACGTAACTCAGCTCTTCTTAAAGAAGATATCGTTTCCCAGGTAAAGTGCACCGAAATACGGCATGCACCGAAACAGGGTCATCGACGGTATAAGTATAATCATATACATGTACCGGTATATGTGCACCTGTAAATACATAAGAGTTTCTAATACAGTGTATAGTGTTGGGGCGGTTGCCATGCTGAGCTTGTATGGGTCTACCAGCTAGGCATCCGTATGTAGTTTCCAGTATATATATGAATATCTGTCATTTCAACCCTTATGACGCGTGTATAGTGTGTGAGTAGTTATTATGTTGAGCTTGCACCAGCTTAGTATCAGACTGCCATTTGCATATTTTGTATTAGAAAGTTTAACTTTCTGTCAGTGTAACCATTATCACGCTGGGTTTATTTTCGTCCGACCAAATATTTGTTATATAAATCTTAAACTTTAATCGCTTCGTTTAAAATCTACGGCGTCTACTGACTGAGTGACAAACGGTTTGGATGTGGATGAGAGCGCTGAATTACGTATCCTCTAAATCCAAACTGTTTGCATATGGTAGTACGGCTGCGCTTAGCTGATTTGAGCTAATATTGGCCCGACGGTCTCTGAATCCAGTCACATGGTCTTGTCTCAGTCCCTCAGGCAAGTAGTAGTCTGATTTTTTTCATATTGGTCAACAGCCTGTTTCTTGACCAGAGACTATGTAGATATGGGTCTGATCTTGATCCAGTCTGTATTCAGCTGTTACGGTCGCGCGCGGCCGATTACTGGCTAAATTAGTGGATCTAGGTGGCAAAAGTACTATTTCACAGTATCAGTGGGACTAAACCTGCTATCAGCATTGGGAACATTCACCTTAGACTAAAATTGGGTGAAACTCAATGTTAATGAGTGCTTATGACACTGTGATAGAATATATGTTGCCAAACACGTGTATATTATATATACACGTATACATGTGTACATTTAAATAAGTTATAGTTTTTCCACGTTCATATATATTGTGTGAGGAGTTATTAGGTTGCGTTGGCTTTTTAGCTATTACTTTAGGGTATGCATTGACCACTGTTGGCTAACTGGTAGTAGTCCTGGTGTTGGCTCGGTCCTGAGGATTTCAACGTCATCAACACGTATCCTTTGGATCCACATCGGCAGACGTTTGATCTGGATCCAACGTATGTGTATAATTGGGTTATTTCAGTAGCGCCTGGCATAATAATGATAACACACCGTTCATAAATGCAGTTTAAATTTTGACATACAGAGGTGTTCTGGGTCCAAACGACACGCCGTTTAGTGACTCTATACATTAGTCTGACATGGTTATGGTAGTGTCTTACGTTCTCATTACCTGTTATATTTTCTCATCTTGTTATCGAGTATTAACCTGACTTCTTATAGCAATACTTTGTGCTCTTGAAATCCGATATATTCTGTTTCGATAGAGTGTTTGTTAACTGGAACTTAAGTGCCACTGACACGTTGATACACCTGTCCATTCATTTTGTTCATTATTATAGACACTTGTTTCTACATATCTTTTGGCTACTTTAAATATACGTAAGCAAATATAAATTTGACTTAATGAATATTTGAAATTTCGATTCTTGATTCGAATCTATTCACAATTCTACTTGTGTGACTTCTGATGAAAAACTACAGGTCATGTTGCATTAATGTCAAACTAAACTGCTATGTTATAATAACTATCTCTTGAATTAATAATTTCCCCTTCGATGTTTCTTTTTATTTTGTTCCAATGTGTTTATTTTTTATGTACTCAAACCTTTTTAAAACGGTTGTTTGGGAAACAATCGTCGATAGCAGATATCTATCCAAATGATTGATCACTATGCATTCATGTCGTCCGTTTGTAGCTATTTCATATTTGAGGGAAGCGCACAGGCTCGAGTTTAACATATTTCTGATACTACTACTCAGAGTAACATGAAACATTATAACTTTTCTAGCGTGAGCGTGCTAGCTTCCTGTAGTAGGGTTGATTTTTTATTGCATCTTCTCGTACTATTCTAGGTTAAAAAATCCCCGGTTTCACCATTAGCCATATATCTCCAAACGTCAGAAGAATCTCAATTAGTAATTGATAATGTAAACAAAACCCTTTAAATGTCATGTCGTTACTAACAAACGGTTCCTTGAAAACTACTGTTTTAAAAAATACTGTGTTGTGTTACTTTTAGTAGCAAACTTAATAGCATGGCTAATATTATGGCTTACAAGGCCAATAGAAAGTTGCAATTGCTTAAAAGAAAAGCTTCTGGTCTCGTGGGTATTAACTGTGTTGCATACTATTTTTGAGCAATTTCTGCGGATTTGAGCAAATTTGACGGATTGTCACAGTTATTATGCTATGTTTTACATATTGTCATATTTTTACCGTCTCCTAGTGTGTGGGTAAGTCCGGCAAGGATACCTTTATTTACACTATTTGTAAAGCTAGAGTGATATTGAGAGAAGTGTGAGGTTAGGACGTCCGATTAAACCCCCAGCGGTGTTTTTGCTACTGACCGTGCCAAGGCGGTACTCTCTTTGGCACCCTTCCTTTTTTGTCTTGCGTCTTTGTGTTTGTGATTTGTTCATGTGTGGAATGTTTGTCTGTAGTTCTTGTGTGTTTGTTGGTGTTTTCTGTGTTCATCTCGTGTGTGTGTATTCGTTTGGGTGTATAGTTGTATGTGGGTGTGCGTGTATGTCATGCTATATATCGGTGTTTTGGTAGTGGTTGCGTCTTTTATGTGGCTATGCCTGCTTGACTTTACTACTTTTCCATTTGTCCAGAACCGTCAGATGCGTGGGTGCCTTCTTTACTCAAATGCTCTGGCGATATCCACCCAAACCCAACCTATATTTAATCCCTCATTGATAAACACGATGATATAAATGTATCTGCAACTAATATGACAGACAAATTAAGACTGCTGACTGACAGTTGCATACCAAATCACACACTAAAGATAAAGCAAACTGACCAACCATGGATGAACGTACATATCCAACGAACAATAAGAGCAAGGAAAAGATCTTTAGAAAAGTCAGAGCCACTAACAACTTAAGCATTGAGACATTTTAAACAACTTAGGAATTAAACAACAACATTAATTCGGTAATCAAAACAAAAATATTGTGAAAATTTATCACAAACACTTAATAGCAAAACATTATCCTCTAACGATTGTTGGAAAATTATCAAAGGTTTCATTGATAAAATTGGAAAAATTCCCTCCCAACACTTATTCATCAGGACAAATCCATTGTTGATGAAAATGAGAAAGTGAACTTGTTAAATGTCTCAAATATAGACACGCCCCGGTTCCTAATATTACTAGTCAAATGTTCATATGTCTACATTTGTCTTGTTACCTGTAGAAGTTCGATCAGTTTTAGTAAGCCTTCCGTTAGGTAAAGTGTATGGCCCAGGTGGAATGAATAAACGTATTGTCCGCGAGCTTTCAAATGAAATATCCGTACCCTTCTGTGACCTTTTCAACAAATCCCTATCTATCCTGGAAAGAGTGTCGTATTTAAAAAAGGAGATCCTACTCAGGCCTGCAATTATCGCACAATCTTCTTATTAAGCAACCTGAATAAATGTTTAGAAAAACTGATTTCGAAATATGTTTTCAGCCGTCACCCTTTTCAATAGCAATAACTCTTGAATTAGACATTTTTTGGATATTTTTATTTGCTGTCTGCAAATAAAATGAATTGAATGGTATTAATTTACATTAACGCCATTTACAAACAGTGTCAATTCAATTGCATTACCTAAATATACCGATTATGCATATATACAGTAAAAATCCTTAAATGGAACAAGTATCTATTATTAAAATTCAAGGGCGGTTACTCTGTATATGACATAACTGTTATAATTAATTGAAATACATGTATTTCTATGCAGTAATGGGAAAATGACTTTTATCATATTTTAACTAGAGCCATCACTGAAGTTGACGAGTATAGCCCCGCTTGGAGCTTATCACAATAAGCAGAGGTGATAACTCTGCAGCCCTAGTTCGGTCAAACCGACAATTGTGTCACACACGTCTGCTCATCAAGGTGAAAACGCATGTGATGTTTGAAGCTGATCGAGGTGGAAATAGTTCCGTCCGTGTGTCATATCGAAGTGGAAATAGTTATCTCCGTGTCTCATTTCATCTGTCCGTCACACCGTCTGTCCGATCTACATTGCTTTCAGCTCGACATTTCTTATACTATGAGAGGCAGAGTAAATCGGACAGACAATGAGATTGACAGATGGAAGGACGGACGGACAGAGACAGACATACGGACGGACCAATAAACTTACTCCTATATACAACTCTCAAACTTCGTTTGCAGGGATTTAATATTTTTAATTTGTATACATCAGTCACAAAAATGCGGAATTTGAAAACTCGTTTAGACAAACAGTTATAATAACTTGGCCTATAATATCATTAATCAGTTTAGGTCATTGGATTTGCACAGTTTATGGCTTCAGAGCCACACGCATACAGGCATACTTGTTGGATTTTGTAACAAGCACATCTTGCCAAGTTGCACTTAGTCTTACAGTTGCAAGACAGACGCTGTATGCATGTCAATGGGACATGGGCTTCCTGATCAAAACTGGGGACACACCGGGTCATGTTTATCTATCGAACTGCAGCCATACAGGTGACACTGGTGTATTCAATGTCTTTTACGGCTCCACCATGTCCATATATTCCAACAGTGTCGGGATTTCCACAAATTGCATCCAGCACGACTTCTTGCTGATATTATGTCGCAGCTAGGTAAGGGCATGGAAACCCAACACATTTTGACGAACCCTTTTGTCAACCCTGTTATATATTGTGTGTACAGGGTAGCAACGTCTTTGCTTTGCAATTCCAGGCACCATCCATGTTATCACAACGTTGCAAATATGATAAAGCAACAATCGGCTTCTTCGTGGTCAACAGACTAGTGGTCTGTATTAAAATTGTTTGACTGCAGGTCTGGCTGTCAACCATTTTACAGTTGGCAATCACACTGGCCCTCTTTGCATGTATGCCAAGAAAGGTTTAGTACTCTATGAAAGCGACCTCTTAAATCAAGAAACGAAATGATGACGTCGGATATCTGTAATATTTCCTTTGTTTCGCACCCTTTATTACTTTTCTACAGTTACTCTGTTTGCAGCTCAATCATTGAGTACACTAGCGATAGGTGGATACAGGTTTTGTTTCACTTAAACATTTTCTTTCTACATGTACATTAAAACTGTATTTGCCATCATGGTTGTTGTAGTTTAGTCGGAGGGGGATACGTTTGTTTAAACTGTTCGTCTTTTAGGGTGGGGATGGAATAAGTGTGAGGTTGAGCGCTCCTAAACCCTAAGTGACTATTGTCACTGACCGTTTCAAGGCTGTAATTCCATCTTCCTCCTATTGTCACTTGTTTTGTCTTTGTGCGTCACTTTATGTTGTTGGTAGATATTTACATTTGCTGTGATTTCTTGTGTTGCTGTTCGGGCGGCTGTTTGTTCTATATGTGGTGTTTCCTGTATGACTCATATTTGTACTTTCTGCATTTCTTTCGCGTATAGAACCCTACCTGCTACAATAACAGATCCTTCTTGCAACATGTCACTCTAGCGAAGCAATTCAGCCAACAAGAAATCAGCTAGGTCTTTTTTGTTTTCATCCAGAACACATATTGTTCCCAACTTCCCAGACATGGGGCAGTGGTACCTCTGGACTTGTAATTTTCATATTGGATATCTTTTACCAGTCCTTTTCTTCCATGTGGCAGCTTTGGCATAGTGTTCCCATAGTATCTATCAAAACCGACACCCACCCTGCCTTTGTATCTTTATAAATGGCAAAGGCTGTCTAAACGCATTCGTTTGCATACTCTCCAAACGTCTGGCAACCATAAGGGTTGCCATTGGCTTGAATAAGCGCATGACCGTCTATAACAATGCACATGGACGTCTGTGATTCAGGTATCTTTTGCAGGGTTTCTATACCATTGTCTTTTGTAAAAGTATCCAGGATCGGCTCTTTGTCGTTGGGTTCATATCTCGATTTAGTTTTGCTAAGGCCAATGGCACGGGATAGCTCATGCTTCAATACGTCAGCGGTTTTCACATTGAACAATCGCTGAAGGAGCTTGCGGTCAGTTTTTATCTGCTTTGACGCATGTTGCTTGTCCGAACCGATTTGGTTTGTAGAGAATGGTGAACGTTTTTGATTTCGATCGTTTCATTGCAGCGAAATACTCTGTAATGATTTCCTTTAGTCTGGAGATGGTGAATTCCTCAAGTAGCTGACTTCTACTGTCAACTGTCAGTAGGCCATTGTGGATCTCCTCTGTTATCACATCCTTGGATGCAATGGAAACAAGCTGATCTATTGCATTGGTACATTACTTTGTTTCTCATGTGCCAAGAATCATAACAAACACTTCTAAAGCCTCAGGCAAGAGCGTTCATCTTTTCCTCTTCTGTCTGATATGTTTTTGCTCTTTGTTTCATCGTCGTCATCATTGAGGCTGTAAAGTCTCTGTGTTTCACCGCTTACCTGAGACTTACATGACCATGTGATACACAATCAGTCTCGGAGTTAGTCTTGCTGTGTGATGCCGGTTTTACCACCAGCTGTAGTTTTGCAGATTTTGTAACACATATAAAGATTAAAGAAAGACGATACAGGAAGTCCGTTTTGTCTCAAGCTGGCAAACATATGTAAACTTATAGACGCGTAAAAATAGATTTTGGCGTAGAAACGTAATCAGAATTAATCATGTATATATACAGCTGGTTCATAGGTTGGTTTGTGTTGGAGGTTAAATAAATCGATATTAATAGATCAGTAAAACATGTTTTAAGTGACAATGTGTTTAGGGAACACAGTGATTACTGTATACATGTCTCAATTTAATCCAACTGAAGCTTTCTGTATTATTTTCTGTCATAAAGGTATTGTATAACTATGATCGCTCAATACAAGTTTCACTGTATTGACGATAATGAAAGAAACACTATTCGATATGTTGTATTTGAAAGTGCATTAAGGCTGGTTGTTTCAGTAAGCGTTTGCATGACATATAGTGCATTTCCTGAAATGCTAAAGTGTACAATTCTGACAGAAGCTCTGTACCTAGTTATGAAGTTTACTTCAATTTAAATTATGTATATGATTCTTGAAAACATGAAAACAAAATGTGGGACATTTAATGAATGCCGACTGTCATATGATCTGGGTTTCTTTTGTTTCTTAGTATGTTAATAAAACTGTTAACAAAACCCATAGACATTTTATCTGTGCGAATAATCGATATATCATTTGTGCAATATAAAACATCCGAACATTCGCATTTTGAGCGATAGTTTTTAACCCCCCCCCCTTCGAAAAAAATACTTATAGGCGTTTTCGGACTTAACATTCTACCAGGCTTTCAAAGTGAACCCGTCAGCTAGTTTTTTAATGGATGTCGCTTTCTAAAGTTCCGATTTTTTAAACTAAATTTTAAGGTATTCCCCCCCCCAAAAAAAATGTATGATAGTATAAACTGTTAACAACCCATATTTATTTTTCTGTGCGGATTATCAATATATCATCAATGCAATATCCGAATTCCAGAAATTTTCAGTTTGAGTGATAATTTCTACATCCCCCATAAAAACCCCCACAAAAAAACACTTATAGGCAGTTTCTGACTTTTCCTATCAGGTTTCCAACGTGAACCCTTCAGCTAATTATGTTCAGAATAGAATACACGTGAAACGAATTGTGGGGCATTCAATGAATGCCGATTTCTAAAATCTCGGACTTTTAAGACTACATTCTATGGTTTATTCCCCCAAAACAATGCATACGTTGTCACATGATCTGGTTATTGGTTACTTAGTATGTTAGTATAAACTGTTACCAACCCATAGATATTTTTTCTGTGCGAATAATCAATGTATCATCTGTGCAATATAAGAATTCCAGAAATTCGGAGTTTAAGCGATAACTTCCTCATTTTCCTCCAAAAATACACTAACAGGCATTTTCTCACTTCACATTCTATCATGCCTTCAACGTGAATCCTTCAGATAATTATGTATATGGTTTGCATAATAGAAAATAAGTGAAAACAAAATGTGATACTTTTAATATATGCCGATTTCTAAAATTTCGGAATTTTGTTTTACTATTTTACTAAATGTCAATGTTTTTCCCCAATATAATGCAAACATTGCCATGTGATTGGGATTTGTTTACTTAGAATATTAGTATAAACTGTTAACAATCCATATACATTTTCCTATGCGAATAATCAATGTACCATCTGTGCACTATAAATTCGCAGTTTGGGCGTTAGTTTTTACAGTCCCCCCCCCCAATCACACTTATAGGCATTTTCTGACTTTACATCGTATCAGGCTTTCAAAGTGAACACTTCAGCTATATGAATCAGAAGAAATGCAATCAGGTCCATTTTCTAGAGGCTTTATTTTGATTCGTAGGTAGACTATTTTGTAGAACACTTGACGAAGGGAAAGAAATACGCACAGTGTTTTTTATGTAAGCAAGGCATTCGAAAGGGTATGGCATGCTGGTCTCCTATCTAAACTTAAGGCAGCAGCTATATCGAGTGATCTTTTCAATTGGTTTTCTGAATATCTTAGTGACAGACGGCAAAGGACTGTGATACCGAGTGCCCAGTCTGGGTGGTCTTCGATCTCGGCACGGGCACCTCAAGGTTCTATATTGGATCCACTTAAAGCTGCTAGAATATCTACAGGGATAACTAAATTGATATCCATTAAGGAATTGAATGAAGAAGTAGAATCGAAATCACTTGAAACCAAAATATCGAAACATATTAAACTGATTCTGTTTTATAAGATGCTAAACAGTGACACACCACAATTCTTATCATCACTTGTTCTGCCACTTGTCGGAAACGAAACTAGTTATAGCTTAAGAAACTCAAATAATATACGGAGTATTCAGTCACGAACTAAACTAAACCACGGTTTTGTTTTACCATCAATTATTCGACTAGTTTGCATTCCAATGTCTGTTTTGTACTTACAAGATGTCATGTATAATTGTCAATCACTGTTATATATTACCAAGCGTAAGACG